>CM076667.1:16994458-17029406 GCA_038496675.1 Rachycentron canadum | reverse complement strand
AGGGGGGGGGGGGACGAACCGTCAGAAATCGCCCCAGAAGCAGGAACCCGAAGGGAAACCTTGAATACATTCAAAGCTTCAGTCGAGCGTCAAGATGCGTGTGGGTGAGAAAAAGAAAAGAAAAGAAAAAAAAAAAAAAAAGAGGGGGGGGGGGTAGTTCCCGAAAGATTTTTAATTAATCACTTAATCGGCGTCATGCAATGCGCGCGAATGGGGTTAAAAAAACAAAAACAAAAAAAGAGCCACCTCACCAGTACGTTGCCCTGCATTTTTGCAGTCTCAATCAGACTCTTCTCCTTCATTCTTTTCTTTTTTTCCTCCTCCCTTTTTTTTGCGCCGGAGATGCGTTTCCCGAAAGGCTGGATGCGAAGACTTTCGGGCAGCCTCCGTCAGCTCTCCCGTCCCCGCCACTTCCCAGCCCAGACCCCTTAGGTAGTGAGCCAGTTCATAAGTGGGTGGGCTCACAACCTAACGGATTGAGTTAAAGGGAAAAAAAAACACACACACACACACACACACACACACAACGTGGGCTCTCCTCCCTTTCCTGAATACAAAACAGCAAATCACACACACACACATAATCACAGTGGAGGGAGGTAAAGTTTGAGTGCTCTCTTTATTTTTTTTTAATGTTAATTTCAGAGAAACAGAAAATCCTTCTTCCACCATCCTCTCCAGGGGAATTAGGCGTTTTTTTTTTTTTGTTTGTTTTTTTTTTTTGCAAAGACTCATTTAAAATGTAAAGAGCAAGAGCAAACTGATGAGACTGGAACCTGCAGAAAAAAGAAAAAGAAATGGTACATTTACACACGTGAAGGTCATGATCATGAAAAGAAAAAAAAAATGCTATGATGAAAATCAGGTGGACACATCTTCCCACAAACCCGACCACATAGTTTCTTTATGAATTATGGGCTTTTATGTGCAATAAATATTGAACCTTTAAAAGGTCATGATTATTAAGGGGGATTATCCATCATGGTCACCTTCCTGGAGCTTTGTACCTTACTTGCTGTAAATGTTTGGCCCTTTAGAAACTCGGCGTCCTTTATCTAAAGCCCCGAAAATTTTCATCCTCGGCTCAACTCATTCCCACGTCCCCGCAACACACCGTTCAGTGGCACTGAAGCATCTCAAACTACAAACGGGAACAAACTTTTCCAATTTCCGAGCTTGCGGCATCTGAACAGTCTAGACTGGTTTCCAGCCTGGAAGAATCAAGAAGCGCCCGGGCACGTCTCCGAAAAGGTATCGAAACCAGACATTTTGAAGCTCTCACTCTTGTCGGTTCGTTCGATTAAAACCTTCCCCAGTGCACGGCTTCATGAACTGACCCTCAAAAAAAAACACACATCCGCCCCATCCAAGTAACGTCCGCAGAGCTGAAGATATGGATGACACAACGCAAACACACAGCTTTGCCACAGACACAGACACATCAAGACACAGCGATGTCAGCAATATGTTTTAGTTCATCACTAGCAGCACTTTTGCTACGTTTACGCCTTGTGTCCACACTAATCCAGAGCTTTAAAGCCCTTAAAACAGACTACTGGGTCCATTTGAGTTTGAAAACAGGAACAGAGGTTTTCAGAAACAATGATAGACACTGGCCTCGCCTCCTGATTTAGGTCTTAACGGTCACAACTAACAGACAGTGGTGAATGTAATGTTTAATCACTTGGGAAACAATCACATTGTTGAATATATGGAAAGTATATGGCTGAATAAAAAGAAAGAGATGATTGATCGTAATCAAGAAGATTGATTTGAGGTCATATCACCGGGCTATAGGAGGGTTCACAAGATAAAAATATAGATGAACAATGAAGACTAGCCACAAAAAAAAGAAAAAAAAAAAACAGTGGTTGATGTTGATGTTTTGAGCTGCCTTATGAAGCCTAGCAGTAAATTTGAAAATGTGAAGGAAGTACCCATGACCTTTTACCCATCTAAAATAAAAAAGAAGAGAAAATAAGAAAATATTCATTAGGTCCCCCAAATAAAAGTCACAATGCCTTATTGATTTCCATTATGGAGATAAAAAAAAAATCGCATAGGAGATGTAGATGAAGGGAAAGTAACCGCACAGAATGTTTTCTGGGGTTTTGAGCGTCACCTTAGATGGTAGGAAATTCTAACATGCAATTTTTTTTTATACTTTATTCACAAAATGATGAATCAATCTCTTAAGAAAATAATCTGCTAATCTAATTGAAAATGAACAAAATTGTTATCTGCAGCTATAGTCCCTAGTATTTGGTACTTTCAGTATGAAGTTTAAATGTATTTATCAACTAAAATATACCAGACCCCCACTATCACCAGCTTTCAAGATGAAGGCTGCCTTAGTTCTCCCTCTCTCTCAAGCTTTATAAATCAATGTGACTCAGACTTTGGACTGAATAAGAAGTTGTACAACGATGATGCAGATGATGCTGAGCGTCCTAAACTCACAGCAGCAGTTCGCTGAGAGCAGGTTTCCCCAACTGGGAAGTGCAAACAGCATGTCTCACATAAATCTCACTTAAAAGTGCCTGGTATTAATTACCGTGGATAAGGCTGTCAAAACAACCTAATGGGGGCATGGGGCTCCCTCGACTCCAGCTGGACTGCTGACAGAGGGAGAACACAGGCAGGTAGCTGGCTGTGCCGCTTCATTACTGTGTCTGCATTTCTTACCGGTTTTCCTCATAACAACTCCATGGAATTCTCCTGTCAAAGGCATGCTTAAACAATAACCTTCATAACACATAGCTTCGGCCCTTGGCATACGACTCCTGCACACAGCAGCTTTGTGCTTTGCAGATAGAACCACCTTTAATTTATGCATTAAATATGCCAAATAAACTCCACTCAACCCCACAAGCTGGCTTCTACTGCTCGTGCAATACTGGATTCACATGTTTTTTGTTCCCCTACTAGACTAATCGGCCATCAGCCAAGTTGGAATTCACCATGTACAGGTGTGGCGGCCAAGGACATCTGTAACAACAATGTTGGCCATGCAGCAGCAGCCTGATGTTAAGGCTCTCGCAGACCAGAATTACCAGCTCACAGTTGTATGCCACCGCCAAACCAGTCAAATTGCAGTTTGCAGCCATCTCTGCCCAGACTCATTATATGGTAAAAATGTGGATGTTTCACACACAGACACACACACACACACACACATACACAGCAAGCAGGATCAACAAAATCACCAGATTCAAGGTGCGAGCCAAAGATTAGTGTCACCAAACATGGTCACAATCTCAGTTACAGCCTGGAGTATTGGCCCGACAAGTGATGTCACAGTGAAGTTGACCTTTAACCTTTTGGATATCAAACGTCATCGCATTTGTGTTGACATTTGTATTGAATTGTGTCGTCACCAACACCTGAATTCTTGAGTAATGGCTAAAAATGTGATTTGTGGTCACAGTGAACTTTACCAGTGGATTTTACCTTTGACCAATAAAAATTGAATCAGTTCATCCTTTATTCCGAGTGGACGTTTGTGCCAAATTCGAAGACATTCCCTGGAGCAGTTCCTGAGATATTGTGTTCACAAGAATAGGACGGATGGAGAATCCAAACACATGCCTCCAGCCACAGCTGTCGGTGGTGGCGAGGCATGAAGACTTCACATAATACATAGTGGAAGTTGACTGTCACAGAGCAGAGCGCAGCCAAAGCTACCGAGCTGCATGGGAGCTCTGCTGGGGAGAGAAAATCTCCTGAAGCGCGGACGTCTTTCTGTCCAGCTCCAATAGGGAGAACCACACTGAACGGCTGGTGAAAGTGAAAAACTGACAACTACTGAACAAATGATACACAAAATATCATGTTCACACTGGCTGAGTCAGTATAACTCTGGATTGTTTTTTTTTTTTTTTTTATCTACACTTGAGGACTACAGTGTTGTGAAGTGAGGGCACATTCACAGTTGCAGGAAATAAACTATGATGAAGGCGCGGTTACGGTTGTGCCATTTAAACACCTCATCTCATTCATGATAAGTTCATGGTTACAGTTAATAAAATTCCATTTATTGCAGGTCTTCAGTGTCCATTAGACGCAAACTACTTAAACTACACTACGAACAGATTTCTGAGTTAACAGGACAAAGGAATGAAGCCACAGACTTGGACACTGAGCACATTAAGAGACCTGATGGATACAAAGAGACAAAAAGAATAACATCGGTCCTGCATCAGATGGTGTTGCCACTTTGCAACTATGCAAGGTGTTATTTTGATGGCATCCTCCCTTTGCTTTTAGTCCGAAAGGTTCCACTTCTGTGCATAAAACCAATACGATATTTATACACCTGTGATCATCTAAACTGTCTTTTATATCTTGAAAACCAAATCTTGCTTTAACCCCAAACCTGTCAAATTAAAGAGATTTCTCTTGGTGTGAGAAATTACTGTTGTTGCTTTTTTTTCCTTTTTCCTTCTTTGAGCTGGGTGCGTTCCAAGCCAAGACTCTCTGATGAGCTGAGGAGCCTTTTAAACAAAAATGATTAAAACTTGCCCAAATCCAGAATTGATTGGCCTGAATCCCCAGTGGAGCGAGTCCAGAGAATGAGCTTCATTCTGGTGACGGCAGTCATCCAGCACAATAAACTCAACCGAGACCTTCGCGGGACAAATCGATGGTTTCATTATCAACTTAATTACTTGATACTGTGATATCCTCTACGCTGCTGTCTCTTGCTGTTGTAATGAGAAGCTGAGAGATACTGGACATGTTTCAACGAGGGATAAAATTACTGTTAAGCAACATCACCGTCAAACCAAACCAAATCTAGTAAACTGCCTCTAAATCCTCTCCCGATACAACAGAATTGTTTTTTACTGATTTGTATCATTTCAATGAAATAATAATAGAAGACGTTGTAGTGTCTTATACATGGGCAGATTAGCCAAGTGATTTAAGGTGCTTTTAAGTGTCTCAAGTTGATAGATGATAAGCAAATCAAATATGGCCGTGTTTAAAAACCATTACTGAGCAGCAGGAAGCAACTATTTCAGTTACATCAGCCGATTTGCATCTCAAACATCTCAAAAAGAAAATGCTGGGTGCAGTTCTCCGCTGGCGGGGAACTCCATAATCTAGATAAGAGGTTTTGCGCTGACCCTCCCTGCCCCGGACTGTCAGGGGCGACAGATCGTTACCATCCCTAATGAATTTAAAAGGAGTAAAAAAAGAAAAGAAAAAAAAAAATGGTGCACAGGCATGTAAAGCGCACATTAATCTTGCAGCCTCGACGCGGGAGGTCTATTAGCAGCATCGCAGAGCCAGACAGATCAAGACGTGGTGTTTGGTCTGAAAAATGCCAGTATGTGTTCTCTTTTTGTAGTGCACCTACAGAAAAGCAATTTTTGTTTGAGCTGGTGGTGAAAAAAAAAAACACTCCTTTAAAACTCAGATTTCTGTAAAATGCACTGACTTTAAACACAGCCTAATAAAATATGACATGTAGTTTGATTGTAAACTGAACTCCTCCTTCCCAGACTGTCCTTCCCCCAGTAGCACTTGGCAGCAGAAGACGGAAAAGTTACTGTAATTATTTTTCAGCTTAAGAGGACTTTTGCCCCCCTCCCCCGAGCACATGACAGAGCCGGTGTAAGCACATCTGAATATTAATGGAACGGTTGCCTTGAACAGCAGGCGTTTGTCAGGAACTTGGATCAGATTCATCACTTTAACCTGCTCCGCTCCGCTCAGGGACGGATGATGAGTTCCCACCGCACAAGCAGCTGACCTCAGCCTCACAACTCACGTTCGAGCCGGTGTCAACCAGAGGGTGTAAAGCGAAAGTACGGAGGAAGGAAAATCAACGGCAGCACGTTATCACGATCAGATTTTTTTTTTTTTTTTTTTTTAGTACCAATACATGATTTCATCCATTTCATACTTGAAGTTTGATTGATTGATCAGGTAACACAGAAGAATCTACTCTTGACTGTGGAGGTCATTTGATTTGAAACGTGCACATCCAAAATCAAATGGAAATCCAAGAGGCTTATTCATTCCTGAATCATATTGACAGGTGAGAATAATCCACTGAAAATAGTTCACCTGACTGCAGTCGATAAACACTGCAGCCTTCTTGATGAATACCAAAGATCGATTGCTGCTACATTTCCATTCTAGCATGGTACATATGGTGTTTACAGAGATAACAGGGGCAGACTTATGGCTCAAAAGAAGCCATAGTACCTTTTAAAACAACAGTTCCCCTATTTGAAACATTGGTGGACAAAGCAGGCATTGCATTTCTAGCCAACAACCGAAAAATTTGTTTGTTAAAGTTTGCAGCTTACATCAGAGCAGACTAACAGTGTTAAATCCATTCCTCACAGTACTGCTTTTGTGTTTTCGCTTTTCGGACTTAAAGCACCGTGCTTGCTACAGCCTTGCACGAGAAATCCAAACCTTTGACAGGGCGGCTGTGCCAAGTCACGGTTACTAAGCTCTGATCAGATGGTTGTAGTTTGTGGAAGAGGGTTCAGCGAGCAGTCGATTGCAGTGTTGTTTAACAGTATCTGCAAATGACTCAAGTCTGTGTTTTCTTAGTGGATCTTTCACAGTATTTTCCTGTAGCAAGTAGGAATGTGGGAAAATCTCACACAGATAGTAAACAGTTTCTCTCTTGGCCTGTTCAAATCTCAGCTCCATCAACATTTACATATATGTCCCACTCTAATGTCAACAGACTGTAAAACGATTAGACCGGGGGTTACTAAGTAATGCTAACAACCATTAAGGTTGACTGATGGCACTGTGGAGTTGGCTGCACCCTGCACATGCCTGGGTGGTTCATGTTTATCCATCAGGGAGATGCAGCCCAGAGTTTCATTGCACCTCTGTGTCTTTTCCCTCTCTCTGAAACTTTTGGGTGAGTTTAACCCAACCAAAATGCACATTTAAAATATATTTTGCCTTTAAACCACATGGTCAAAAGTATGTGCACACCCCAACATTGCTTCAACGTGTGACTTCTCATTCTAAAGACATGCATATTAAACTAATGATACAACAGCCTCCAGTGTTTTGGGAAGACTTTGCACAAGATTTTTAGAACATGACTCCTCTTCAGCCATGAGAGGATTCGTGAGGTCAGGTAATGAGGTCTGGCTCACAGCTGGGGTTCCAGCCCCCAAGGGTGCTGGGTGGAAGTTGAGGCCAGGGCTGTGTACAGACCAGTCAGGTTCTTGCACACCAAACTGGACTTTGTGCACCGGTGCTATGTCAAGTTGAAACAGTAAAGTGCCTTCCCCAAAGTGGACGGGGGGGGGTCTATATGCTTTTGCGCACATCATATGAAAAGAAATCAGTGTCAAACAGCATCTTTGTGGGTCTGTAACCATTACACATTCTGTCCTCTCATGCCTCTCAAGCTTGGCACCAGATTACATCTGCAGCATTACTGCCTGACATTATGATTTATCTGCAGGATTAACTCACTTAAACAAAACCAGTATTAATTCCCTATCACACAGCTACACAGCTGCACAGCGCCATGATCTTACATGGAAGTTTCTACACTACATCAGTGAATAATGAAACATGCAGCAAAAGCTTCATTCCTGTCACCCTCTTTGTATTTTTTCGCTGCTTTGAAATGAGCTGCATTCAGACGTGCCACTGGAAAAGGGCCGTCTTTCATTACCAGTCAAGGCCCGTGGATGCTGGATATCTTCTGTGAAACGCCCATTTGGGAAGATTAACTACAGGAATATGCTTCAGTGTCTGATAACGGGAGAGTCATATCACATCGCCCAAGGTGGTTTCTGGGGCAACAGCGTGGCCATCAATCAGCTGGGTGCAATCTCACCAGAAATCGTTGTCAGCATGCAAATTAGTGTCACATTTCACACACTGCCTGTGTGTGCACGCTGGAAAAATTGAAAAATGTCAGGTAAATAACACAGTAAAACTAGATCTCTGTGTGTGTGTGTGATATGTGTGAGCACTTTCTGGAACTTGATTAAGCAAAAAAAAAAAAAAAAAAAAAAAAAAAAAGAAGTGAATGCATGGTAAAGAAATCACATCGGGACACATGTGGAACAAGTTTTTTTAACGGCAGCATCAACATGGTCTGTCAACAAGCAACGGTGCAAACGTATGACACCCTACGTGCAAACATTTCCATCAGTGCCTCACATTGTGAAGCTCACAGTCAGAACCATGTCCTTGATCACTTTGGTTTGCAGGTCGCAGCGCATGTTTTCCACAAATGTCTATGTGTAGCGTCTGTATCTGAGTTATGGATGACAGGCTTTCATTTTTAAATCTTGCATGATGCATCCAGTCTCCACACTGAGCAAATTATAGCACCAGTCCATAACCTAATTTACCACCACAAAAAGAAAAAAAACAAAACAAAAAAAAAACGTGAGATTTAAAAGGTGCTGGTATGTGGATTTTCTTTCTTTTGGACAGAATCTGGCTGTGTGCCTTGATTCCAGTTCTTATGCTAAGCTAATTTAAAGCTGGCAGTAGCTTCGTGTTTACTGAGAGCTGAATTGATCTTCTCATCTACCTCTCAGCAGGAAAGAGAACAAGCGTACAGCCATCGTACGCTGAGAAGATTAACTGCAACAAGTTGGTTTTCACAAGAAGATTAATCAACGTTCTCTGACCTGGACCTACATCTAAATATTGTCTTCTGCATGGCATGAAAAACCTTTTGTCTTCTGCATCACGTCCAGTATATGACTTATAATTGCTAACGCCATCATTAGCAAAGAAAAACATTATATAAAGAGGCAATTACGGTCCACAAATAACACTGAAAAAAAGCCATAAATAGTATCACAGATGAGCTTTGGCATAATGAAAATCTTAAAAGGAGTAGCCTATAACTTTAAACTGGCGCCACAGTGCTCTCATTAAGAAATGCATATTAACTTTACCATTAAGAACAGGGTTAATGAAGCTGTAAGGTTTATCCCTGAGGCGTCGGCTCTCTGAGGAATGGCATGCAACAGACTGCACACTTGTATGCGCTGCAGGTCCTCGGCCCATCAATACTCCAAACCAGGTTACACCTAAAGGACAAGGCTGAGTAGGCTCTTTTTCTAGCCTTGCACCTGCATCTCTGCCCCACTTTCTGCTGTTGTCTACAACTTGCTGCTCATTTTTAGACTCTACTGTCTCTGGAGGCACAAAATCCATTAAGTAAAACTAATACAAATAGGCAGCAAGGTGAGGTTCAGCAGTAGTGAAATATTAGAAAATATTATGCTTTTGTTAAACTTCAATGGAGGCTCAAGTTTTGAATGGAGCTGAAAGGATGGCTGATGGCTTCGCTGATCCCATCATTTCTCTGATTCGCTGCCATTTTTGCCACAAAGCGACTCATTATTATTGGCGGCACTGGCCCCGTGCTCTTTATCCATCTGTATTTATGTGCCAGGGTGTGCATAGATGTTTTGGCTACACAGAATGGATCTGTGTTTGCATGCCTCCCGAGGATGATTTACAAAGCATTGATTTGGAAGCTCACACACTGGAGCACAATAAAACTGTTGTTTATGTTCAGGCGGAGAGTGTTCATTGTCACGGGGAACAGCATCTTGTTTTAGGGGCGATGTAGAGCGCCATGGGAGTTAACACAACAAATCATCTCTTTTTAACTGCCAGGGACGCAGGGACAGATGAGGCTTGTGTGATCGGCCGTACACCGGCTCCTTTTTTTCTTTTTTTCTTTTTGCAATAAGTCAATAAAATCGCCTCCACCAGTTATATGAAAATGGGCCGTGGCAGGGACACGCTATACATTTCAATAAAGGCTGCAGATTGAAAATGCAGTGAGACAAGGACGGGGCTCAGAAAACAATATGTAAAGCCACGGCCAAGGCAACAGAATGCCATGTAATCAGGCCAAATGGGGCTAAATGACCGCCTTCAGTTCAAATTACTATATGCAGCACAGCACATATAGAGGGGTTTAAATTCAATTTTCAAGGTGGCAATGGAAATCACTCTACACTATTGAAGTGGCAATTTAAATGCACAAAATATGCTTTTAACACAAGTTTGTCTTGATGAGGTAACAAACGCATCTGTCATGACCTCTTCAAATAGCCTATAGCCTGAAATAAGAAAAGCATTTCACCCATAAGGCACAGGAAAGAGCAAAGTCTGGACAAAAACAAAAAGGCTGCTGCTCTGTATTAAACCAAGAAGCTTAAACTCCTTCATTGTGCATCACCCCTTAAAATTGGGGGGCTGCGAGCGTGCTGGGGTTTAACTGTTCCCATTCGAAGCATGTACAAAGCCAATATGCTTTCACCTGAAATCAAGTGAAGTGATTCTAATTAAAGGATTTCACTCAAAGGTTTCTTTGTTGCTCAGTGTACTTTGGTGAGCAGAGACACACATGGGCAACCAGGAGCTAACGTAACGTCTTCAAGAGCTTACTGCTGAAAGGCTTAGCTTAGGAGACGGATATAAAAAGGTTTTCAAAGACCTAGATATTCCCTGGAACACACTTATATTGGACTATAATGAAGAAGGGGAGGAATTATGGCATCACCAAAAAAAAAAAAAAAATGCCTCCCCTATAACAAGTCTATGTGGAAAAAGTTTTATTTATATAAAGAGTCCTTGTGGTTCCTTAAAAAGACACTTGGGGTTCACAGAAACAAACCATAACTTCAAACCAAAGCGCAGAAATAGCTGCACTGGAAATACATCAAACCCTTCTTCCTCCTCTACCTCGACTAAAACAACCTGTGAAGTCTGTAAAACTCAGTGCTCATATGATTTATTGGACAAGTTTCCTCTGATCAATAGCAATAAACCAGAAAACAAATAAGATTCGTCTTCAAATGCCACATCTGATAATCTGAGTGTATAGATATTTACCAAATACCAAGTCAGACCACCAGACGGTAACTTCAAAATAAGACATTTTGCTCCAGAGGAAATGTTCTCCATCAGCTAAATGGACTTCCAGTACGTATATCATGTCAGTAGCCTCTCAAAGACATCCCACACATTTCACTTTCATTCTGTCTTTCACTCATTGGTGTTGGAAAGGCCCAGAAAACTTGTGTTTAATGACTACAAGCAGAAATATAGATCCCTGTGGGACGATGGGCAGGAGTGCACCGACTCCACTGCCAAACATGGAGGTTAAAGGGAGATTCCACCCACGCGCTGAATTTACATTGCTCTTTACATTGCCGCTGTAATCATCACACCAACACAAGTTGTCCTGGGTATTTCTTCCCCAACTCAGTTCAGATTAAAGCATGCCAACCTCCGTATAGGTTAGGGTTAGGTCTTTGGTCGTTCTGAAGAGGATTTTTGTGGGTGTGGTTTTATCTCCACAGAAGCAGCCAGGGCTTTTTATAATTGGTCCACTGATGCTTAGTTAGACATGAAGTGGATTTTCCTTCCAAATGTGGTGGAAAATTTTGAGAAACTGAGAAAACCTCAAAATTAAAAAAAGAAAAGCAAACAAACAAAAAAAAAAATGAAATTAAATGAATGCATGTTTCTGTCCACTTTTTCTCTTGTGCCATTTAGCCACTGCAGAGGAAGAAGGTACTGCAAAGTTATGCAATTAAAAGAGCGCCTGTCAAAGCTCAAAAATCAGGTGTGACAGAATAAAAGCTTAAAAAACTGTGGCGAGGTCATGAATCTCAGACAGGAAGGAGGAAGAGAAAATGTCTGGCATGAACATGAGAAAGTTTATCAGTAGAAACTGGTTCATCATCAGGGCAAATCTGCAGGGGGGGGCAAGGCAAGGCAAGGCAAGGCAATTTTATTTGTATAGCCCATTTTTACAAACAGTTTGTCTCAAAGGGCTTTACATAGCATCATAACAACATCCTCTGCTAGTCCCCAATCATGAACACTATGTTATTTGTGGTCTAACCAAGTGTCAACCCTTCGTGACATCACCCACTTGGCTTGTGAGCTGCAGGTTTGAAGCCTTGAGTTTGCAATTTGGCAGTATCTTGATTTTTAGGAAGCCAGGAGAAACCATATTTAAAAGAGAAGGTGGAGATGGGAAGGCGTGAGGGGTGCAACTGACCTGCTCTGAAATAGGTGGGTCACTGTTTCTGGTACAGTCTGCCAATCACGGGATAGCCACGCCCTAATGCATACCAGCAATACCCGAAGGAATACCTTGCTTTATGGTTCATTTTCCTATAAATTTATATAATATATAAATATTATAATTTAAAAATATGAACATAATGTTGTATAGAGTAAGACTTGAAACTAGAGACTGAGGCTATAAACATTTGGAAAGGTAATAAATCAAGTGAGAAGTAGGGGCATTTTCCCCTAGACTACAAACATTTTTACAGCCAGTGGAGTCGCCCCGTGATGGCCATTAGATAGAAGGCACAGAAACAACAGCCACTTGTATATACAGTTTATTTGGGTTTAACTGCATTTACATTGAATAAATGTTTAAACAGTGGAAACATTTTAGAGCATGATGCAGACCCAGTAACTGTTCCAGTCCATGAAATATTGGTATTTAAGTATGACAACTGATGGCATCCAATGCACACAGACAAATCAACCGAAAGCTGAGTGGCTGGAAGAAAAAAAAATACACATCAGTATCCTAGTGTGATACATTCAGGGCTCGCTCGTATTGACAATGTGGACGGATGTGTTGACACGTTGAAAAAAAAAAAAAAGAGACATTCTGAGTGTGTGTGAGCAATTGCCTTAAAAGTCTGTCACACCACATCACCATCACTGTCAACAAGCCATAATGCATTGTATTCTTCAAATCCTATTTGCATTAATACAAGCGATGAATCCAGTCACTGCAGCAATAGCCCTTTTATCACGATCACTGGTTCTGTTGGTGCCGTTCAACTTTAACAAGGGAGTCCAAAAATATCAAAATAGAGTAGAGTAGAGTAGTACTGTTTATATTTTATTACATTTTCTACAGCAATACTGGTGAATGATATCTGCAGCATGGAGAACAAAGGCAAAGAAAAGAACCTATGAAGGCTTATGGCTATTTGTACACATCTCTCTAGATATCTGACCAAGGCCATTCAACACCTAAGTTTGCCCTGAGCGCTCGTGTGTGGGTTTAGGATACATAAGGATAAACAGCGTGACGGCAGAAGCAGAAAGTGGCCTCTCTTTTTCATCTGAATTTCCAGTGAGAATACATACAACACAAAGGGAAAGAAATATGGTGTCGGAATGGGGAAAAAAAAAAACAAAAAAAAAAGAATTGAGGTTTATTTAGAGTAACTGAGGTCCTGCTGTCTTATAAGATGAGCTGGGAAGTCTCACTGTGTCTCTGTTGGACAGTAGAGTGATGCTAGACTGGCACCTCATGAAGAAAACTGCTGTGTATAAGTAAGTGGAACCGTCTTTTGCTGCTGCAGTCTGAGCAATCGCTGCAATCACAGCCTTACAACCAAACTCTTTGTAAGAAGTCATTAATCTAATGGTTTTGCCTCATTATGCATCAGCTCACTTTGCTGCGTGAGGTGTGAGACTCTTGCACTGAAGACCATGAACTCTTTCATCCAGCAGAGGGCAAGCTTAAACCTGACCTGCAGCCTTCAGCGCCTGCACGTCAGCACATTGCCATATTTTACAGAAACCTCTCCTTATTTAAAAAGATGACTCATTTGCATTACTTGAAGAAAAGGCGTGCGAGATGTGGTA
Organism: Rachycentron canadum; assembly: GCA_038496675.1. Classification (NCBI taxonomy): domain Eukaryota; kingdom Metazoa; phylum Chordata; class Actinopteri; order Carangiformes; family Rachycentridae; genus Rachycentron; species Rachycentron canadum. Next base: position 17,015,738 of record CM076667.1, on the reverse strand, counting down.
CAATCTATTGCAACAGGCTCTGACAGCATCAGATTGTGTGATGCAGCAAGTACAGTCTGGTGTGATGGGTACTGATGCCTCTGGGGGCACATAGAGGATATGCTTGTGATTTTAGATATGGCTCAAGTGTCTATCTCCCAACCAACGGCGGCTGTTTACTGTTGAGGCGCCATTTGTCTCGTCGGGCCTTGTTGACTGCTTGTGATACGCCACCAGATGGGCTGTCATGACCCAAGCATTTTGCCGTGCCAACCGCTCACTCAAAGGGCCAGGGAGGTCTCGGTGACTCATGCAATTACACTCCCCGCGGTGTCAATCATCCCCGGGAAAACACAGAGCTGCCGCCGAGCTGTTTCAGAAGAGTAATACCAACACAGCCTTCGACTTTGAATGTGCATGAACATAAGCATCATGTTGTTTTTGTGCATGTTTCTGCGTGTTTTTTTTTTTTTTTTTCCAGGCTAACATACTGTAATGACGCTCCAGTTTTCTACAAGGGTTTCCTCTGTAGTATGAGCTCAGACAGAGGGAGCACGGCTGCAGTACCTGATGATTAAGTGCCCACACACCAGCAGGTTATTACAAACAGAAATGCCACCACAGCAGAATTAGCAATCTGCAACACATTTAAGAAAAACCACTTCATCTGGTGGTGTTAAAAGTGAGAAAATCTATTCTCTCTGTGTGCATGTTGCATTATTCATATCACGGGAGCAGAGCTCTCAGATGTGCCTCCAAATGTAATTTCATTGTGTACACTCTGAACAAGTTCCCATACAAACACATAAGGAGGCAAAAGGTGTATTTGTCCCCCCCCCCCGGACACAGGGTCAAGACAGTCTTGATCACTTTGCTGCCAGACAGCAACTTTCATCTGTTGGAGATCAGCATGAAAAAAAAAAAAAAAAAAAAAAAAGAGCAACTTCAAGTGCAAAGTTACTGCAAAGGCTTAGCTGTATAGCATGAACGGGTTCAGCATGGCCCACGGCCTCGTCATCCAGAGTCATCAGGATGAGAGAAGATTACCGGTGCTAATGAGCAGGAGAGAGCCTCAAGAGTAGAAATCCAAAGTGCAAAGATGATTGAGATAGGCAGTCTCCTGCCATTTTACCAAGGGTGCAAAAAAAAAAAAAAAAAAAAAAATCAATGATAATTTCCATAGACTCCAGCGAGGGAGCTTGGAGTGATAACAGTGCATTACAATGGGCCCGCGGCGTAATGAGAGCAGGGATCAATACTTGGCACACTCGTGCTGGTGTTTGCCCTGCTGTTGGCCAACAAAGCCGCGGTAATTAAGAAGTCTACCCTCAATCCAAATACTTTTCAGCTTAGCTCCTATGTTCCTTGAAAAATCCGTTTAGCACTTTTGCTCTCTGAATAACCGGGTTCTGTGGCTATTTATATTCTGATGTCAGCTCAATAACTGCAGAAGTAAATGAGTTTTAGTTTTTAAAAGACACAAAATCCATGTATTAATGAGATGGACAAATAAGCCTCAGGGAATTTCTAATTATTTGACGGGACAAAAGTCCTGTCACTAAATTGACAAATTTAGTGAAGTGATCGATGTATATAAGGAGAGCAGCAGTTAATACATATTCATTGCAAGGAGCCATCAATTTACTTTAGTTTTCTCTAAGTCTCAACTGAGTCACACAAATTAAACTTTCATATTCTCATTATGAAAGTAATCAGAAGAATTGGGGGATTTTCTGGGCCTTGCAGATGCAAAGATTAGCAAAGTTGCAAATGGTTCTGAAACTGGGGGGAGCTAATTGGGATTTGGTGTGCGCACACAGAACTGGAGGGCACTTAAGGGCCGAGATAATCAAACTAGCCTGCTGTGACCGAGAAAAGACAAAAGAGAGGAGCTGCATGATTTGTAGAGTCAAAAAAAAAAAAAAAAGTTAAGTTCTGAATTTATCTCAGAGCAGTGGAAATCTTGCAAACTGCAAAATAAATAAATAAAAATAAAAAAAATAAAATCCAACATGTATTAAATGCTACCAAACTAAAGCTCCAATCTGAACAGAACAAACAGTGTCTACTGCGTATTGCCATTGAAAGACTGTTAATGCTTGATGAAGCTCAGGCAGTAAAGGATTAGGGCAGTGGTACAACAGTAAAAATAATCATATATCTCCATTCAGTGTATTTATTGGACAAATTTTTTTCCTCCCTCCAAAATATATACTTCAATTACTTAAAAATTATGCACTTTAAAAATACATCCCACTGAGTCAATTCAGGACTCTATGTCAGATACTGCAGTGCCACACTGCCCTCTAGTGGCTTAGTAAGTGGCAAGTTAAGACACTATTTTCATCATGCATTAACTTCAATATTTTATCTGCTCTTGCTCATCATGATCATCTAAATCACTTACTGAAGACCTGTGATTAAAAAAAAAAAAAAAAAAGTTTGCTTGTTTTTTTTTTTTTTAGAGACAATGCGAAACAAACATTTTCTTATCCTACAAGAATCATGTAATGTGGTTTCCCTTGTGTTACTCCTTTGGGGGACAGGACTACATATATGTATGGATGACTGTAAATGCTTCATACCGACGATTACATAATCTGTGGTAGGATGTGATGCTAATTTGCCATGTGACCCTCACGACGGGAGGCAAAATATTGCCTTTCTGATGTGACATTTAAACATAAAAGACAAGTCGCCTGCTGAGTGCATCGCAGAGATTAAAAAGTAAAGTCCCACCCTGTATCCTCCTATTAGTGCTGCAGCACATGGTGATTACGCATTAATCATTGATTAATCATTTGTTCTATAAACTGTCAGAAAATGCTGTAAAATGTACAAAGTGATGTCTGATTTGAATGTTTGACATTTTTAATCTTAAAAAAAAAAAAAAAAACCTTAATCATTAATCATGAAGAAAGTGGATTAATGTTTTGTCTAATGTAGCTTTACTAGATATCATAAATTTGACAAATTATTCTATCATAAAGTGTCTTTTTTTATATATTTTATACCATTACTCCTTCATACTGCCCCATCTCTACCATTGCACACAAGCGCTGCAGTAGCTCCTAGATGTCGCTGCACTGCATGATGGTCTAAAGAGGCTTCTGTCAGTAGAGAAAGTAGCTGGTCTGCGCCTCCTGTGATTCTCCCTGAGCCTTGAAAAAAGCAGTTGATCTGAGATAAGGATAAAGCACACTCTTGGTGTTAGAGATAGCAGAATCAAGTCTTATACAGCGGTACTGGAAACCTCTCATCGTGACATCCCACTGCACTGACTCCATTTAGCCATAGTGAAGTGACAGAAATACACCACCAGACAACAACATGGATCCCAGGGATGCTGGTTACATGGTTTTGGTCAGTTCTTCGCCTTTTAAAATAAGAAAAAAAGTGCTGAAATTGCACAAGGTGGATTTCTCACCAACAACAACCCACAATAACCTCAATACACAGCACACTTGCAGTCCTCTCATTTCAGGTGTTTATAAACCCGTCAAAGCTTGTCACTAGCTGATGGCCATGACCATGTGAGGCTTATCCTGTTGGGAGGCCTGCAGAACACATGCAGACCTCATCAGAGTGCCATTAATCCACGATGAAATGTGTCTGTGGCCGACTGTCAACATGACTGGAAATAGAAACTCCACAGAGAGAGAAAGGACTCATCAAAGGGTAACTCTCTGCAGCATCGAAGCTTTAAACGGACACAAATACAAAACCTAAACAGTTTGAAATTGCAGACGATCTTGCCGACGGGCCAGAAGTGGCCACAGGACAGATAATGAAACGGACACTGCTGTTTGGAGACAAAAGTGTCTGGAGAGGTGTTTAGTCTGAATCTATTTTCTCTCTCAAAGTTGATGTGAAAGTGGAGATGAAACACCCCCAGGATTAGAAAAAGCAGTGAGTGAAAGCACAGCACTAATATTAGAGTACAAACAACAACATTACCCTGCTGCAATCCCACAACACAGGGAAGACTACAGAGGTAACAAAGGAGTCATGTAAAAATGCAAGTCAACAGCAACAGTAAAAATGAATAAAATATGGATTTCTGACAGTGAAGGTTTCTGCTATGACAGTGTTTCCCAAACTTTGTTGACTGACGTGCTCTCACAGCCCTGCAGCTCTTTATCAACACTAGCTGACATCCTGATGTGTTCATGGGAGCGGATTTTAAACTGGATGTTATTGGACACAAGTCATTGCATCTTTTTCATACAACTGAAGCAACAATGTTTCCATCCGTTTGGCCAAGTTTGTATTTTATACTGAAGCTGGGTGGTTAAACCATTTAACCATTACCACCTATTTTATCCTACATTTACCTGTAACAGTTTATTCATTACCTTTAGCTAAGCTATTGGCATTTACCCATTACTTTTAGCTAACTCTTTTAGCCAGTTACCCATCGGTGTTAACTACTTAGCTACAGGATAACAGTTAACAATGGCATCCATTACTGAGGTAAAACTTTATCTGTTACTTTTACCCATTTTATCAGTTTATTCAATACCTTTCCCTAGGCCTATTAGAGCTGTTTATACATTACCTTGAGCTAACTCTTAGCTAGTTATCCATTGCTTTTGGACATCAGTTGCAACCTTTTAACTAAAGGCTACTAGCTAGCAATTCCAAACCTTTATCTATCTTTGCAACCTATTTAAATCATTTATCCATTATTTACCCAACTTTTTGAACTTTTTTAAAAATCACTACTTTTTTCTAGTACTTTTAACAATTAGCCCATTTCTAAGGCCTACCCCACAACCTAGTGGTAATACTTCCCCGCTCAATAGTAACGTTCATGTACAGTACTGCACAAAAGTCTTAGGCCACCACTAGCTTTGTTGTTAGGACACGAACAGAAAATACAGGAAATATGTAAACAAAATTTAAAATAACACAATTTTCAGAACAAAATGACTTCTGCAGGCAAAAGTCAGTATTTAGAGTGATCTCCCTTGGCACCAAGTTCCTCTTTAGATTTAGGCTGTCTTTTATTTCTTTCTCTGTCTAGGTGATCCCATACCGCCTCTATAATATTCAGCTCGAGACTCTGTGGGGGCCAGTCCATGACTTGTCAGTGTTTTATCAGGCGTTTTTCTCTCCAAATACGATTTCACTGCATTAGCAGTCAGCTTGGGATCGTTATCATGCTCAAAAATAAAAACATTCCAAATCAGACGCTTTCCAGAAGGAATGGCATGATGAATTAAAACCTGTTTGTACTTTTCAGCATCATGATCCCATCAACTTCCCCAACACCAATGGCAGAAATGCAGCCTTAAAAAAACTTGGATTTGTCACTCCATAATAGTCTATTCCACCGATCTTCATTCCAATCCTTGTGAGCTTTAGCGTATCTTAGCTTTAGTCTGACCCCATTTCTGGTCAAGCTTCGTCAGACTGTAGAAAGGTCAACGTGGCTTCATCCCAATGAAGCTGCCAGATGCTGAGCCAGGTCCTTGCTCTCAAAGAAAAATCTCTGAGAAACTTCTCATCAGATTTTAAAAGTTTTCTTGGCCTCAAATTTCTTTATAACATCTTCAATATCACATCTTCATTATCCTGATTTCCCTTTGAGAGTGACTTTGCTGATGTAAAAATTATGATTTTATGTCCGTCATATCCTGTGATCTTCTGCATTTTGAATGGAATGATTTGATTTAAAGTTGGTCTCAAACATTTTAGTAGCTTCCAATAAGTTAAACTCATACAATATGTGCATGTAATGCTCAAGCATTTCCTGGTGTAACGGACCTTATTCACAGCGTCATTTTGACATGAAGTAGTCAACAAATCCAGATGTTAGCAATGACATTAATTAGGGCTCCATTACATTTAGGTTTAAGAACCAAGTTCCTACTATTGCTCAAGTGTAAGGGGAGGTCAGGTATTCTAAGAGCCTGAGAAATAATAATATATGGTCATTATAGCATTGCTAAAACAACAAATCTGGTGGCCTAAGACGTTTCCACAGTAAAGTATATTTATTCATTTTCAGTAAATTGTAATCTCTGTATACCAAAGTTACTTGAGCTGTATTTTTTCCTGTTACCCGCTGCAAACTGCAAAAGTCAGTTTTGGTTTATAAGTAGCCCGCTACGCCTGAATGGGGACCACTTTAATATGACATTCAAATCTTTATGGTTATGGTTATGGCTATAAAAATAAAAGCTTTTAAAATTTTATTTTCCATGTATGATACAATACCCCGTTTGACACTTTGCTTATTTATTAATGCTAAATTTTGTGCATTTAGAAAATGCCACATGCAGTTGTTTTACTATAAAGCCCACAGATTTCCAGTTTGAACTATTATGGCCTGCACGATCACTCAGGGAAAGCAAAGCTGCCAGTGTCAATTAAACTGAGTGTGTTAACCAACGCCCTGCAACAGTCTGTGTTAATTCCTGTCTATGCCCATCAGAGCTCATTTACCAGATCATTCTATACACCTCTATGAGTGAAGCACCTCCCCAATCAATTCACATCAACTCCAAATATTTGTAGCTGAAAAATCAATATTTGTTGACACTGGGAAATCTGCTGTGGATATTCCATGTGTCACAGCTGCTGGTGATAAATAAGCTTTCATACTTCATCTCCACCGATGGTGTATGTTGACAGTACCAGATGTGTTGGGAACGAGAGCAGCCCCCCCCCCACACACACATACACATCACACACACACACACACACACACACCAGAGCCTCTTTCTCCTCTATTGGTTTCACTGGAAAGACTCTATCATATGCAGTCCCCTTTCCTCCCACATTCTCCCAGCTTGCCTCCTCCCCCTTCTCTTCTCCCTGTTGACTACAGTACATTCATAGCACACACAGCAGCAGCTACAGCAGCAGCCGTGTAATGTGGGTCACAGGCTTGGTGAAACAGTGGCAGTGTTGTTCACTGTCATCATCTTAGACTATACCAGATGACAAATTACATCAAGGTGTGAAACACTGCATGTGGGCATCAATCCACCTGTTCCCTGCATCATTCCCCATGCTTTAAATCCCGAAAACAAACATTTCTCTGCAAAGTGGGCTGCAAAAATTTGCTCCAAAGCTTCCAATGTGCTTGCAAACTGGCCCCTAACAGCACCCACATTCATTAAACCATTAATCCAGCCAATAAATTGCCTCGGGAACATGATTTACATCATCTCCAAAGCGCACAGACGCGCAATAACAGCCCAACATGCTGACAACAGCGTCCACACAGCTTTTCCACTGCCATGCTGCCTCAAGAGCTGCACCAAACCTGTGCGCACGAAGCAGCGCGTTTGATCCAAAATCTCAACTTCTCCGACCAACGCTCTCTCTTTTTTTTTTTTTTTTTTTTTTTTTTTTTTTTTTACCTTTCCTCCCTTGGAGCATCTGCGATACGCGTTTGTGGCTCCCGCGGTTTGGTTCATGGCGCAAACTTCTGGGAGACACTGGAACAAAAGTAAAAGACAACGAGCTCAAAGTTGAGGGTGAAATTTGGAGCCTAACCCTAACCCTAACCCGCAGACCAGGTGGGTGTTTGCTGTACCTGAGGGTCGCTCCTCGTTATCTGCTGGAACAAGCAGCTGGTTTCAGCTCGAAGGGGATTTAACGGCTCAGCTGTAGTCCACGGAATTTGACGAGGTCTCCCGTTTGTTGTTGCACACAAAGTGCCGCCGATTGTCACGGAGACAAATGTTCAAAGCAAATAATTTTTTTTAAAAAAAATCCGCCCAGAAGTTTCCCACCAAATCAACTGCACTCAACCAAATGCATTCCCCGAATTTTTGTGACTTTGTTTTAAAAAAAAAAAATATTCACTCGCGTGGAACACACCACCAGCAAGGACTGAGCGAGCCTTGTGTTTGTGTGTTTGTGTGTGAGAGAGAGAGAGAAAAAAAAAGCGCTGCAATTGCGCACGCGCACAACATCTGACAGTTTGCGCGCACGTGGTTGAAGCAGGATCCTGCCGTTGTTGTTCTCCCACTCCGGAAAACAGCGGTGTAGAAACTGCAGGGCTCATTCACCGTGACCACGTGGAAACACAGGAAGACCAGACTCTGGTCGTGTTCCCACCCCCGAGACTTGACATGTCTCCCTGTAGAGCCTGAATCAAACGCCGGTTGATTTCTCCCACTGTCCTTGAAGTGGCCCGATGCCAACCCTGAGTGATCCCTGCCACGTTCAAGTGAGATGAGTGACACCAGCCAATTTAGCCGTTACAAGCTGTTTGTGACATTTACAATCACCATCTCAAAGTGAGGGAGTGGATGTCTTTAGATTCAATTGCAGCAGAATCAGTGGGTGTTATGAGGACGGGCTTCTGCTGAAGTGTGACCACCGGGTGGACAGGGTGGCCTGGACCTGCTGTCTCTCACTTTTTGGTGTTGCAGCCAACGATTGGCTCACTGAAAAGCGTTTCTATAGTTGCTCTAAAAGCTTATGTTATGTTTTCAAATGGGGAAATTTGCCTCCATAACCTGATAATCATCATGTCATTTCTGTATTCACAGACCTCATCATTTATGATGTTTTTCCTTCCATCTGTGGGAGTCAGTTACACCGAGATATCAGTGAATGAAAATACACATGATATCACGCAATACAACAGACTCAAGACTCTCCTCACCAGACAAATAAATAACTAAATTAAAGCACTGGTTGTTTGAAGTAGCTCTATGTTGTAATGCCTCTGCAAACAGTCTGGTGGATGAGGTCGGATAGATAAATTCTCAAAGCTTGGAACCTGAACCTTCTCACTGCCTGAGCTGCAGTGTCTCCCTCCAACCAGTGGGGGCAGCAGATCACCAGAAAGTCCATATGGGTTCATAAGAATTTACTGATATGAGGTGGCATCCAGAAATCTTGTATCCTTGTCTTGAAAATGTGTTAAAATCTATTTCTAACACCCTATTTTAGTTTATATTTTGTTGTATTGTGTTTTATTGTATTGCAAATATGGTAAATATTATAATCCACGCCAAGATGTGTAAATCAGCTGATATTGATGAGAAGATTATTTCCCTTTAAAACTTTGGAAACAGATTATTCCGGTGGTCCTGTAGAGAGCAGATTTATCTTCTCACTGCCCCTTGTGTTATTATGTTAAATATTGTAGTTTAAATTTTGTGTGAAGTGCTTCAATTGTGTTGGAAGTGTGGTTAAAAAAAAAAAAAAAAAAAAAAAAAGATAATGATTGAATTCTTATTTTATCAAATGACTACAAACTACGTGACATACAGAAATACCAGTGCCAGATAGTAAAGGTCAGCTCTTGTGTGTGTGATGCAAAAGCTATTTTTTTGCCCTGCCAACAAAACAGTGCAAAATCACTATTTACTGTGTCCACCCTTTGCCTTTCAAACAGCACCACGTCTCCTCAGTGCACTCACGCACAGTTTTTCAGGTACTTGTCAGATAGCTTGTCCCAAGCATTTTGGAGAACTTGCCACAGTTCTTCTGCTGCTTCTGTCTGCCTCAGTGTGTTGTGTCGCTTCGTGTATTCCCTCACTTATGCCGTGAAGCTGAGATCAGAGCTCTGTGGGGGGCAGACCATCTGTTGCAAGGCTCCTTGTTCCTCTTCTCATTGTCATGCTGCAGAGCGTATCTGCGGCCGATCAGACGCCTCGCTTTCCTGATGGAGAAGGATCCTAACATCTAAAGTTTCTTAAACTTTTGTGCAGTGCTGTACGTCATCTCTCAGTCATGTCCTGTGATCAGAAATTAAAATCAGACATTATTTGTGACTGTTATTATTTAATTAATTTACATTAATGTTCTTCCATCCAGAACATTAGTTACTTGATAGAGGTCTGAAGGGTAATGTTGTGAATAAAAGCAGTGCAAGTGACTTTTTAAAATTAATTTAAATTAAGTTAAAATCAGTCATTGATTTAATCTATATTTTTATAATGACAAGTACATAGCATGGACCGGTGCCACATATCATTGCATTTAAATCCTAAGAAAGTGGTTCCCAGCCTGTGGGCCACAGAGTGCTATTGGGCTGTGAGGATATTGCAAGTGGGCCACATTTACAAGTCGGTACAAGCTCTGTTCTCTATCTCCTTGTGTGCTAAAAGATTATCCATCCATGGCAAAAACTGGAGCATCAAAAAATGGACAGCTGGTTGGAAACAGGACAGATAGTCAAGAGACAGATGGGGAAATGACAAGTGATATTATTTGGTCATTGTATCGTTTGGGGTCGTATGTGGGCCGCCAACATTTTTGAGAATTTTATGTGGGCTGTGAGTTTGAAATGGTTGGGAACCACTGACCACACCTCTATCATTCATCCATGTTTGGTCAATATAAAACACAACCACAATGCACAATTGTGTTAAAATTCTATGACACTGGAGAAGTGGGTGTATTGCATGAGAGATGAGCAGGTCAGCTTTCACTGTCTTGCTCAAGGACTCCTCAGTAAGCTTTACGGCTGTTGATAGACAGACCTTGACTGTTTCGGGGATATCAGTCCTCTATTCTTCTGGTTCCCTCTCCCTCTCAAATCAGGCTGTTGACAGAATCTATCAGCAGACCATCAGTCTGGTTGTCATCGTGTGGACAGTAATGACCCACAGTGACAGGTAAGGACATCTGAGACTTAGGTTCACCTCTACACCAGAGCTGTGCTGTCACTTCCAGGGTTAACCCTGACCTATGGATCGTCTCAGCAGGGAGGCCTTAGCTTCACATTAATTTGTGTCACCGCCTGTTTTTATCCCCCTGGGACTCAGGGCAGAGCGAGATACAAACTAAGATGTTAACGAAATTAAAAGATTCACATTGATTCACTTTTATTGTGTTTAACTGCGTCTTTATGCGCCATTTGGCCTAACTGCTGACTTACAGTACTTTACCTGCTTGGTATTCCTATTCACTACAGTGAGTGGGACCCTCCATTACAGCCTTATTGACTGCAGAGCTCGGGATGTTCTCCCTGTGTGCAGATTTCAGTAGGTGAAGCCATCTCATGCAATTAAAAGCCAGTCTGTCCACATACTACACTATATGTATTCATCATAAGGCTTTGAAGAGACTTTAAATTAAATATAACCACATAGAATAGATTGACTGTGGAGAAAGAACCACATGACCACTGGTTGTTAAGGACCAAAATGTGAAAAAAAGTTCCTGGCAAGTTTTGAGGTCAATCTGAAAGCACCAGGCTGCACATGACCGCGGTCAGTTGGAGACGGCTCAATCAACCTTGACAACCGGCTCCACATGAAGCCTCTACAATCCACAGCTTCCAATAACACACATGTATTGTTTTGCAGGCGCCCGTATGTGCATCAAAACCATATTTTCTCTCCTCATTCTGGCCTTTAAGAGATCACCTTCCTAATATACCTTCAGATTCGGTCCAAAAATATATTCCACAGTTGATCTGTAACTAATCGCCAGCCTGCATCTATATTTGATTTAAGATGGAGACATTGACAAAGGGTGAATTTCTTAAAAAAAATAAATAAATAAATAAATAAAAAAAGCAACTTTGAAAGACAATCTCCTCATTTGATTAACTCAGAGTGCTAAAGCCTAGTTTCATATTAGAATATATTGTATTTTCACACTGATCAAGGACCTGTATGATGTCTACCTTTGGATTCATGTTCGGAAATAGGATCATTACAATAAGCAAAACCTGTTCCGATGCACATTTGGATATATTTGCGGTTTTAAGCACCAAAAACAATGTCAATGTAGTTCTACATCGGAAGAGGCTTTGAGCCACTCTTCTGATTGGCTGTTTTCCGTGTGATCAAATAAAAATATAGTACATTTCAACCAAATCTTACAGGGTTGGATGGTGGGTCTTGGGGTGTATCTGATAATATTGACAGCTTTGTTAGTCAAGCTACAAAAATTCTGACGGCCTGTTTTAAGGCTCAGTTTGTGAATACAGGCGGTGTGCACTTCTCTGTGGATTGAGCACTGACTGACTTCTAATATTTCCACAGTATTAGAACCTAGACACTGAAATATCACTTAATACAAAATAAGACCTTTAACACAGATTTTGATTGAGTCAGACAAACTTCAACAGCACTAGAAATACTAGAGGCATCATCTCAGCCTGGCTGAGGCTGAATCAGCTCAAAATCTAAATCAGAAGTCAAAGCAAAAACAAAGGAAAAGCTTCTCCTTGGGAATAAACACATTTCACTTCAATCGAGGGCTGCCTCTGCAGTACCTTTAGTTTGTTGAGTTGCTGCATTCACCCAGTTGTATTCTGAAGGAGATCTGAAAAGGAATTTCAGAGCCAACAACAACACAATACGGCACCAAAACCTCTGCAGGAGTAAATATTAACTTTCAGTGAAGTTTTGAATGTCAGGAGGTAAAATTTAGTGTGTGGCTTTAATAAAATGTGTGGCTTTCATAGGGGAATCCTCTTTCTCCAAAACCTCTGCATCAACATGGTGGAGATTATCTTGATTTGCTAACCTTTTGGTATGCAGGTCCTCAGAGATTTGCATCTCCCGGTGTATATTGTGAATGTTAATACAGGGCGTTGCTTTCTGTGTTGCTGTAACCGGATAATGGACTTATGCATAATAATATTCAGCGAGGATAATCACATTTTGGAGGCTCCTCTTTTTTTCTTTTCCCGATAACATCCTAATGCTGTTGAAGAGGCTTTTTTTTCTGGTTCTCCAAACTTGCATTAACAGCTTTGCAGATCCTTCATAGGAAAACGTCAAATAAGTTTGATTTGAATTGGCCCACAACACTGGTATTTTCAGATTATGTGGAGCAGGTTCTTGGTTTTTCAGATACGATTTTTGGCCTTAATTTGGGCATTGGACCCAATATTATATCTAATATCTTGAGTTATTTTATTTCAATATTTTCAGGTTGCTCTACAACTGGTCATCAAGAAGAGAATCCACTTCATTGTGTTATTCCTTGTGATGTTCAATTTATATCTTCCTCCAAGTAGATGCGCAGGGTATTAATTATGCTGTTCTGGTCAAATTCACTTTAACATTGCCACCAGAACATTCAATTGTTCCCTTAATTTAAGTTTCTAAAGTTTTTCAGAGCTTTTAAAAAAAACTTCTTTGGTTGTTTTTATCATTTTACATCTTGAAAAAGAAGCTGACACATCCAAAATGTCAATGTGTGCTCAATTTTTCAGCCAGGAGAAATGACAGGATGACTGCGGAGATGTAGCGGGAACTCCACAGTGGGGGTCTGAACACACACACATACACAGACAGACACACAAACAGAAAATAATTAAATATTTCTAAAATAGAAACATGTTTGTTGCACAAGGCTAAATCTGAATCTAACCCAGACAGTGATTCGGAAATTCAGAACACCCATGTTGGCCCAGTTTAAACTCTTTTGGCTGAGATAGTATGTGCCTTGATAGTAGGAAGGAGATGGACTTGTTGTGGGAACGTTGGCTCAAAAACACTTTTGATCTTAAATTAAGATAATTAAGCTCAAACCAACATGTAGCGACTGTTGCATTGGGCCAGCAATTGTAGCAATTTATTCATAAATAAATAAATAACAAGGTACCAATGGTTGCTCTTTGGAATTTAGAAGCACATGTAATAAATGGGTGATAACATACTGTAATGTCACAAAAGTTTTTTTTTTTTTATACAATTTTCATCTTTTATAGTTTCTCAGCTGAAGAAATATTTTATTAACATTATAGTACTTCAATTCTATATTTGGCAGAGCCCACATGAGGAGATATTTATTGACATAAATGTTTACCGTGCTCATAAAGACTAATTTAAATGCATGTGTATCACTATTTGACTTGTTGTGAGCCCAGGTGTATTGCTCTTGGTGTAAGTTTGCTACTTTTAAGTTAGTGTAAAATTACTTTTATGTAGCAAAATTAAAGTTATCCTGAGTCACTTTACTGTGTAATTTCATAACTTTAACAAATAAAAAGAAATTGAGGGATTGTATTCCGTTTACACACAACAGTGAGGTGATTTGCTGCAAGTTGCCAACGACATTTCATCTTCAAAAGAATAATCAGAACAATTTCATGCACAGTAAATACATTTTTATTTCACTCTCTGCAGTGAGTGATAGATGTAGTGCAACAGATTAAGCCAATACCCGGTTAATGAAAGCATTTCCAGGACCTTTCTGGACAAAAAAACAAAAACAAAAACAAGACAAAAAAAGTTATGATCAGACAAAGGAGGAATTTAGCACCAAATAACTACTGCACAGATTTCCCTCTGTAATGCAGCGAGCTAGAAGTGAAATTATATATTAGGAGAATTAATGAAAGATGAACTGAAATGCATTAGTAAAAGTTTTAAAGTGATGAGTGTGTGATTTTGACTTTGAAATGAGTGCGGAGGAGGAAAAGGTCATCCCATAGATTTAGGGATTAGAGCAGCTGCTGGGCGAATCCCCCGTCCACATCTGCTGCCTGCCACCCTGCCTGCTAACACACCTCTGGCGGCTCCGTAACACATCAGATGCCAATAAATTCTGAACCAGTCTATGGATAGCAGATTTTGTACCCAGCTTGATATCTGGGTGACTGTGTTTTTTTTTTTTTTTTTGTCTCAAATTAACTGGTTTTGCTTTGCTCTTTCATTTTGCGTGTTACAAAGCAATTACAGCACAGTCTGAATCACTGACCAGGGCAGCTCATCCCCCAATAAACTGAGTAAGGTAAGTTATTTTGATTTGCAACATACAATATACCTTTCCTGAAAATGATTATATGGCTTTTTCAATTGGAAACAAGACTTACTGGCTGGATTTTTAGTGATTTTTGTGACTAATTTGATAAGATATTACAGTTCTGATTTTGACCAAAATTTTCATTTCAATGAAAATACAGTCCCTGTAAGTTTGACCTCTCTTACAAATGGGGGTTTAAAAAAAAAAAAAACACACTTTATATCATTCTGTGAGAATAGATATTTCATCAAATCATAGTGGGTAAGAACACCTACAGTGTATAATCACATGCATCTTATAAACAAGAACAGCACCAATCAAAATTATAATGGCTGCTTGCTGTTTAGGTTTTCCTACATTCTTAATGCAAAAGGGAAATTCAGTCTCATCCTTTGTCGTGCTATGTTGAAGTACAGCATTAATTCCCTGGAACTGCATTAAAGCCTAACCAAGAAATCCTTCATTGTAGCTAAATATACATCCATAGTTGCAGGAAATCTAATCTGTGCCAGAATCAAATTGTCATAAATGAGGATTTGAGGACGTGTGTCTATGGACGAGTGGCAGAGAAGTGAGTAATTTGAAGCCCGAGGCCCCTCCACCATAACATATGGAAATGAGCCGTGTGATCTTATTTTGATTGTGACTCTGGTATAAGACAGGAGACGACCCCATTCTCTCACAGGTAGAGAAGCCATTTGATCGCTCTTTCCAATGAGGGGAAAAGTTGGTTTGCAGCAAAACTGAATCCAATTTATAAGGTTATTTCTAATCATCATATGTACAGTGCAAATACCAGCTGATGGTTTTCTGCATGTGTGTTTAATTCACACCAATAAATGATGATAAAGTTGAGGGGAATCATATTAATTTTGACATTTTTTGTGGAAATATCTCCTCTATACAGTATCACCACAGTCTTCACCATGTGAGAGCAGTGTTTTCATTGTGGCAAACTATTAATTTGTGCATATAGTATACTACATGTAACCATTGGCACTTAACATGACAATATGAGCTAGGGGAGCTTTAAGAAAGACATATGGTTGCTGATTTAAATAGTTGGTGTGACAAAAGTTTCAAACTTTCATAAATGATTATTGATTGAATTGAATGTTTAATAAATGACTAAATAGCATGGATCACACAATGAAATGACATTATTAATATACTTTTATCTGGCCACAGAGGAAATCATAGACGTTCAGCATTTAAAAAAATGTATATTTTGTGAGACATCTATCAAAGTATCCTCCTGTTTTGTTCTATAAGAGAATAATCAAAGCCAATGATTGTTCTCTGGCAGCAAAGGAAATAATTCAAGGGCCCTGTAGTTCAGATAAACAGCAGATTGCATTTTACTGTCTGAGCTGTTTCCCTATTATTGAAACTACTGCTGCCCACAGATAACTACAGACACAATCACATCCAAGTTCCTCTATCATGAATCCAACACGCGCTAATACAACAGGAGTGAAAATGAGGACAAGGTCTTATTATAAACGCATACTTTGACGAACGCAGCAGGTGATGGGAGGCATGTTTTCACAGGCATGAAAGTGAAGCCATCAATGTCTTGCAGATGAACTTGTTAACGGGACACGGGGCAACCGGGACAGTGGGTCCTGCCATTATCATGTCATGCTCAACATCCAGATGCAGTCCTACCAATTTCCCCCCCAATATGCTGAGAGTCATAATTTGCTTTTCCACTCCATGACACACTGATATCACAGCCCCATCAATCTGCTGCCGTCCTGCACAAGGCTGGTTATTACTTCAGATCAGTCAGCCTTTTCAATTCCTTTGATGGAACATCTTGTGAATTGTCAACACACCTAGGCACATTATTGGTGATAACCACCTTCATGCTTGAGTGGTTGACAGAGTGGTACAATATCAGGGTGGATGGGCTGCAATCTTTATCTGTCTCTGGATTTACATAATATATCTAATACAAGCAATGACTTTAATATTTTAAAAAAGTCCAGATAACCTATATTCTTAATTGTGTTCTTATTATAAGCTAAAAGATCCCACATGAATGTGCTATAAATGGACAAATCTACCACAAAAATTGATTTTCTTTTTTCTCAGGGGACATTTCTGGGTTTTTGTTTTAATGCTGTTGTGGCTGTTTTAAAAGCAGGCCTTTGTTCCTTATTCTTGGTCCTGCTCACAGGAAGTTTATAATTATATCAAGACAGGGATAGAAGCTTTGAAACTCAGAGTATTGATTGACTTAGGAAAGGAAAGCGAATAACAGCGCCAAACAAGGAGACACAATTATTTCTAATGCAGTGGGAGCAGATGCTAAAGATTTTACTTTGCAGTCTATTAGCTTACAGTTTAGGTTTTCAACGGAAAGTGTAATGGCAGAAATGTACAGTAAAGCTTTCTACTGTATAGAACTGCATCTAGAATGAAATAATAATTGAACAGTAAAGGTTGCATTTCTATTTGTTTCATCGTTAATTATGTTAATTGAACAGCGACGTGATAAATGTGTGTTATCACTGGATGCCGTTACATACTGTGCGAATATGAGGGCAGAATCTTTACAAGCATGAACACAGATGTCTATATTTCACTAAGAGCAAACCCGATTCTGGGTTTATCATTTGCATAAAGATTGAAGTTTTTTGAGGTCACATTTACTTTCTCAGACACATGGGGTGTGTGACACAATTGCATAAATGACGCTACTTGATGCATCAGTAGAAATGCAGTAGCAAAAAGTTTGGAGAAGAAGCAGGCATCACATTAGCATGTAGCACGTGTGCTTGGCAATTAAGGGTTTGAATAGTGTGATGCATAATTAGGCAGTGTGTGATCATTTGTGATGTGTATTCATTCATTTCTGGGGCATGTGGTGTGAATATCTGCCCTAAAACTCTGTCAGGACTTTTCAACAGCTGTTTAATAAGAAAAAAAACAACTGTAATTCGCATCACCTTCTCTGAAGGGGAACCCTGTGGTGCTAGTACGACATCTCTATCATTGTGTTTTTGAGTTATTCACAACAATGTGTCAAGACAAAGGGAAACAAAGATGTCATTGTGACGAGTTGGCACCCCAGCAGAGGCAGAAGCTGCACTGATGATATGTCTTTCTGCGGTTTGCTTTGCACTTGCATTGCACTTTAGCTATGACACTGAAACCAGCTGAGCTGTCAGGCCTTCTTCTCCTCCTCTGCTTCATCAGTGAGTTTGCCAGCTGGCAGACCGAAAGTAAGGCAAGAAAAAACGTGAACAAATGAGATTCTTACAGAGGCATGACAGAGATCATTAATGGCTTTGCAAAGTCAATGAGTTGTTGACTCACGTTGTTGTGCCATATGGCAACACATACTGTTGTCGAAACACGAAAACACCGCATTTCAACAAAATATTTAACAGCAAAGAACAACTATAACACAGAGGTTTCATACTTACAACACTGACTCTATCATAATTATCACCATTGCCACCATAATCATCATTTTCATGATTATGCTATAATACTCACTGAGTGTAAAATAGTTCACAAATGAAACACTAAAGTCTGTTTTTCCTATGTTCCTTCTCATTCTTTCCCTATTGCTATTATCCAATGTTACCCTCAACCTTCTTGACTTGTCATTGTTAGACATGAAAACATCCATACATATAGTAAAATCATGCACATCATCTTCTAAATGTGGTATAAGTATTTGTTATTGAATTGGGCAATATTCAATTATTGTCACTGACTACTGAAAATTGTTAATGCATAAATGTGGAAGTAGAACTTCACCATTGTTGGTTGAAGCTAATTGTAACTCAAGTGTTATGTTTAGTTAGGTATCTTAATTTGTAGCATTGTGATTGTAAAATTTTACTCTGCAAAGAAACTGTGACTATAAATCAGTTATATAAATCAGGTGAGGTCAAAAGTACATTTCAAGTGAAGTATCTCAAAATTGTACCACTCTGCAGAAAATCTATCACCAAGTACTGCCAATTTAAATGAAGACTGGATTAAATAAATGTCTCTAATTCCTGATATGATTCACAGAGACGTGTCGGTTTTACAGTTTCTTTGTTTTTTTTTTTTTTCATTTGTCCAACCCGCTTGAAAACAGATTGGCATAAAAGCAAATGAAGTGGAACCAACAATCCCACAACTTCTGACGCATTTTTACATGTGCCCACTATCTGTCTGCATGTGTAGCATTGTGCTGACATTCGATGGCGTATCTGCTTAGAGCAAAAGCCAAACATTTAACAAAATATATTTCATCATCTCATAGTCATGTAAGTGCGGAGGAAGTCCTGATCTCTGTTATGCTGTGGGGGTAACTGGATTGAGTGATTATGAGCTGTGGAGGTATGTGCATGTGTTATATGTATTGTAAGTGGGAGGTCTTTCAAAGGGATAAAGAGCTTTTGGCTTCCAGGTTTTCTCTTTGACACCTCTCTATGGGTGAAACAAAGGTATCAGACAGTACACAGTTACAGCAAATAAAAAAAGAGGGAGAAAAGATGTCGACTGGCAAAGCAACCTCCATCCCTGCATGGTAAATTTCTCTTTGTCCCACTAAATAATCTGCCCATGTGTAGGCAAATTTCACCACCAGATATTTGCTAATGTCAGAGAAAAGTTTTGTGTATACAGCTGAGTCACCAATTTAGAAACAAAGAGTATCATCATTTTTCTAAATGTATCTGAAAGTCACAGTTAGCAAGCTCCTTGGTACAGTTGCTAACAGGACAGTAAGTTCACATTGTTTATTTGTACCATTGACCCCAGTCTCTTTACTGTCTGCAAACTGTTCCTTCTTTATTTTCTGAAAGAGGCTAAAAGTGGATGGGTAACACAGCAAACAAGCTACAATAGCCTCCTCCATTTTTGACTTAAATTATCAGCAGATTTTGTTATAACACATCACAATTTCATATATGGTTGCGACTACTTGACTGGATATGGATATGAGAAAAACTCCCCAACAGCCTCCCAACAAACTCTGCAGCACCCCTCTAAGTTGTAATGTACTACTGACCTGAAAACTGCAGGACTTAAGTGAACATCCCTCAGTGTTTAGCTTTGGAAGCAATTTCTGCAGCAGTGGTGAAAGCCTTTTTCTTGCACTTTGCATTTACAGAGATGTGACAGAAGGACTTTTGATGACAGATATAAAGAGAGTTGAGAGTGTGAGAGGAGATAAAAGTGTGTCTGACTTATGTCACATTACTAGAAGGATGAAAAAAATGTCATCAATCATTTTCAGAGATATCGCGGGAAAGTAAGCACAGACAACTTTCCTGTGGTAAAAACTTACACAAGACAAAAATATGATACATTTCTAACCACACAGACTGACAGGATTTGTTCTATATCAAACTTACAAGAGTAAATTAAGACTATTGTGATGTTTTTTCAGCAAGAAGAAGGATTTGATAGCACCCAGTTCTGAAATCAAAAACAGCCTTTTATCAGTGCCTGAAATAGAGTCTTTTTAAAGATAAAGGCAGTGCTTTTCCTCTATGCCTCGCCTCCCCCCCACCCCCACACCCCCCCTACCCCTTCAGCTGTGGTATCTCCTATCATGGTGTTTTAATGGCTCAGCAGTTCTCATGTATGATATTGATGAGAAATCACGTCACGGTGTCATCTGTACTTTAACAGTGATGGATTGCACTCGGGAAGCTCTCTACTTAACGGTGGGTTAAATTAAATGGCATTGCCAGGAAAATGAATAGCCAGCGACTGCCGAAAAGTCATTACCACGGTGACCATTTTATTGGCAAATCATAATGATGAACCTGAATATGCATCTCTGGGTTCATACGCTAATATGAAGATAGTGCAGAAGAGATAGCCCAGAGAAAATCTCATAAATTGTGCAGAAAAACAGAAAGCAGAAATGAAACATCACATACAGGCAATCAGACTCATTTGTCTCCATAATGCTGAGAAGGTGTTCCCCAAAGAGATTAGTTCCCTGTTGAACAACTAGATATACGTCTAGTTTGTGCTGTAGAGATGTAACACATTTTTCAAGAGGATAAAATTATTTTCTTTAGCTGTGCACTGAAGTGAAATTATGCCAAGTGATATCATCAATCCCAGACTTCATTCTCTCAGCAGATTATGCTTGAGAGTGTGGTAGCAGCTTTATTGCTTTTCCTTCCACCCATATGGGAACTTCTCATGACCCACTTGGCAATTCACCTTATTTGGCTCTTTAGTCTCTGCATCAGAATACTTCAGTCAAATAATGAACAAGGTTTTGCAGCATGGGTAAATCTTATAATCCCACCAAATGCATTGAAACTCTTGCTACTGGCCCTGAAAGTGTAACTCCAGACTTTTGTTGATGGGAACTTCTGGCCACTGGCCGACTTATGTCATTTCAGAGTTCCTAATAGTGGTGCAAATGCAAAAAGGTGTCGAAGAACCTTCCTCAGAGGGAATCCCTAGAACTGTTTGGTCTGAAAACACCTACATAACATGCAATCAAGAGTAGTGAAATGCAATAATAAAATCACATATACGCATTCATGAGAATTGTAATTTTCCCTCTGATCTTGCCCATCAAAAAACCAAAAAAACACACATATATATATATATATATATATCTGTCTCTTATACACAT
>CM076667.1:16957189-16994077 GCA_038496675.1 Rachycentron canadum | reverse complement strand
TATATATATATATATATATATATGTTTATATAAACAACAGTTCAGTGACAATTGGGTGAACTCACGTCTGCTGAAGATGACTGTGTGACACGATCAAAAGCTGCTGATCAGCTGCTATTGAAACTTGTAGACAGTTGGCAGCTGCTGTTTTCAGAGTGAAGAATGAACTTCATCAAGTCTCAACTTGAAAAAAACATGTTGGCCTATTCATATCAACCCGAACTTGACCGTTAGCTTGTGAGTCATAGTAGCCAGTGTGATAGAAAGAGGCTTGTGGGCAGAACAATATGATAGTAGGATGTTTGGATGTCAGCTGGCAAAGACTATGAATGTGTTGGAGGTCTAATTCTTTTCTCTGTTATGCTTCACCTCCTGATCTAATGGTGAGTCCTCTGCAGCTGAGTGTTTCTCTACTGCTCCATATTCATCTTACCCTCTAAACCC
Organism: Rachycentron canadum; assembly: GCA_038496675.1. Taxonomy (NCBI): domain Eukaryota; kingdom Metazoa; phylum Chordata; class Actinopteri; order Carangiformes; family Rachycentridae; genus Rachycentron; species Rachycentron canadum. The sequence goes on along the minus strand of CM076667.1, from coordinate 16,993,633 downwards.
TGCCTACTTGAGTCAATCAAATCTAAGACAGTCTCTTAATCGGTCTATTGAGTTTCTGCCTAGATTCCATGACTTTTTTGACCCCAAATCAACAAGCAACAATTCTAGCGACTTTTTCAACTCCTCTCTCAAGTAGAGAGTTGCTCATAATACTCAGTAAAAATGGCTTCATGTGGCTGTGGCTCTCTGGACTGACTGTGTTCAGTATTTGGTGTATGACAGCACCACCCTGCATACATTATGTTTCTGAAGCTTAAGATGCTCCAACAATTGTCTCATTGTTATGCAGCCGTGGTATACAAAGTGTATTTGATATATTCATCGACTCCTGAATGTAAACTAAACAAATCTTTTTTTTTTTCCTAAATTTGGTGACAAAAATCTGCCAGTTGGACGCATGAGCCATTTGTTCCTGATACACTTTCGAAAATTGATTTCATGGCAGCTCTGTTGATGTGACCAAGCAAGGGGTTGTGGTCTCATTACTGTGTTTACAGGAGCTTTGATTTGCCTGTGACTAAGTCTCTCTGTTGCATTAAGGAAACAAACCATTTTCATGAAATTTCAGAGTGTTCCTGTTCTGTCTTTGACTATAACCTCGCTGAGGTTGCTTCTAATTGAGTTAAGATAAATGATGATGCTATGAATAGTTTGTGCAATATTTTCTGTTGAAACTGAAATGTACTCATAACACAGTGTGACTATGAGTGCACACAGATGGTGTCTCAAAGGAAAAAGACATTTCAATGTCACAGCAGCCTGCTTATTATGAGAGAGCCATTTATTTTAACCAGGTTTCTCGTCCCTTATGTGAGGATGAACTGAATGTTTATGATCTTTACATGCGTCCACACGAAGCAGATCATTTGAGAAACTAGATCAGGAAGCAGCGTCAACATCTAATTATCTCTTCACGGGTTTATATGTGCATAGAGCACAGATAATCACATCTTAAGGCAATACCCTGAAATTGCCATGTAAAAGAAAAGAAAGTCATTTAGTGGATAGAATATTGGAAACACTTCTCAGTGGTATCAAATTTATTTCAAAAGCAGAACAAACTGTGGCTTCCATAATGATCATAAAGTTGATTTATAGGTTCCAAGTGTTTAATTTGAAGTTTTGATATCCTTAAAAAGACACATTAGTGGTTTAAAGAAACAAAAATCAGGCTTTGAAAAGGTAAACACACCTGGAAGGCTGGATGGTGGGTACAGGTGGGCTAGGTTTGAGGCGTGAGAGTGGTGACTACTTTGTTGTGACGTCACAAAGTTGCAAACATCCTGATGGCTTGTTTTAGGTTGTTAGAAATGTTGTGATACTGTCACAATATTAATATAGAACCTGGACCTGCTCGATGCTCAAATCGCTCTTTGGACAATATGGGTCCTTTAACAGCTCTCAAAAACAATTTCAACAAAAACCGATTGATTAAACCTTCACAAAGACATATTTATTCCAAGACTGTTTTATTAGACAGCATCAGTTTTACGTAGGTCTATCTAATAAACTGAGCATTTAAAACCCATTATCTCATGTTGATGGCTGCTTAGTATTGAATTGATGTGGGCATATTAGCATCCTCGCTAAATTGATTTCATTACCCAAAAAGCTTCATTTCAATTTATGGGAACTGTTTTGTTACATGCGGACTGATTACACAAGAAAATAAATACTCAAAAAAGAAAAATGTTGATCTCACATATTGAAAATACATTTTTTGAAAAGTAAAATCTTCCAACAAGTTATTTTACACACACACACACACACACACACACACACACACACACACACACACACACACACACACACACATATATGTAATTTTTTTATGTTTTAAAGAGAAATATAATTTTACAATACAATGCTGGATGAAATTCAACTTTTTCTAACAGTGATAACTCATTCTTTGCCTGACAAGTTTAGGCTCAGAGCTTCTGTGTTCATATGGTCTCAATCACCATGAAAACATCCTCTGTCACACTCACTTTGATAGGATTAGCGTACAGCTGTGGGCAGGAATGTGGAAAACTCTATTTTACATAACATATTTCCGTGTGAGATGTTTCTGAATTGACATGTGGGTGCTTAAATGAAATGTTTACACAAATACCTCATATATATCTCCACGTGGACATGTCATCAAAGATGATACCTTCTTCCTGCGGGAGTTGGCGGTAAACAAACAGCAGTGAAAATGTGCTAGAACGTTATGTACAATATATTGAGTTGCTAGTGGCTTGATAACTACTCTTAACCAGTTGTCACAGCTGCCAGCTTTGGAACAAAATGATAAAACTGTGTCCTACTTTTACTTTTTTCCCCTCCCTAAAAATACTGAGACAAAGCTCTATTTGAAAATACCATGGCCTTCCTCAGCCATTCTTATCCCCCCTCCCTTGCCATCTAGCCCAGTGTTTTTCCCCAAAATAAAATTATTTTCCTTTTGTGTGCTTGTAATATATTCATAGCACAGGAAAACAGGCAGAGGATCAAGATCAGGCAGCCCAGAGAATATCAAATAGAATATATTCATGTGGCTATGTGGGTTCTCTCCGTTGCGGACAAAAAAAAAAAAAAAAAACTAAATCAAGCATATTTTATACATAGGATACACACTAACACTGTTCAGTTGCTATCAGTTGCTAAACAACCTGCATACATACCCATGTCATCAACTGTTGGGTTGACTGACAGAGATAGCATGTCCTCAGCTCTCACAATTGAACAAATATCAACATTTCTAACAATCTATAATTCGACTGAGAGCTTGTGGAAAGTTACTAATTTCTAGTTACTAAAGCTACTACTGATGCAGATCTAAGGAAGTCTATAAAAACTAAATATACACATACAAATAAATATATATGTATTTTAATTACATATATAAGATAAATAAAAGTTAATGATATGCAGTTTAGCCGTTACCAAATTAGTCAATCAGTGTGGTTTAAAGTCATATTTTTATTATATTACATGAAGCTAATGAAATTAGTTGTTTGTTAAATTTTTTTTTTTTTTTTTTTAGATAAGTTATTGCAACAAAATGACAAAATATTTGGTTAAAGCTGCTTTCGTCAATATATTTTAAAAAATGTATTAAGACTACATGAAATGTGAAAGGAATCATTTGTAGATGCTCCCTTGAACTTTACACTGAGCTTCATATTTTCAGCTCATTGTTGGATGTCCAGCCAACAATTTTTTACTTCACTGTCGCCTTTTATAGGTTTGTTTTTGGCTCCAGCCACTGTTATAAAAAAGCTGTAAACATCCACTCCTCAGCAGACAAATACAGTTAGACCAGCTTGTAAACACAGTGGTGATTTTAACAGCTAAAGTACCAAATAATTCCATCAGAAGTTTTGTTGTGACCAAAAACAGCTCAAAGAGAATGAATATTGGACTTAAATTCACCAGATGGCCAAAAATACAACTCAAAATAAATTACAATATTGCTCCACACATCCACAGGATGTCTAAATAAGCAACACGTTTCTCATATCAAATTAAAAGATTATGATGTATCAGTTACATTGGGTTTAAAATGAAATGAAATGAAATTATTTTAAAGAAATCTATCAAGGAAAATCTCCAAAAAAAATGACTGATTGGCAACATGAGAAATCAAGCACTATTAGATACTACACTAATCCCTGTAAAACATAAAACTGTATTTTAGAGAACAAATTGCTCTGAGGAATTATTTGTAAATTTACTCTTGCCAAATGTGGTTTCTTGCTTGATTTTCGACCATTGTTGCCAAGACAAGAGGTTATAATACGCACTCTGAGCATTTGCTACATCTTCGGTGTATCTTGGAGGCTATAGTGAGTTGCTGTGGTTAGCTGGTTAGCATGCTAACTTAAGAAGTTAAACATTAAACATATAAGTAAAATATGCATATCATGCTGTCGAGTAGGAGCTGTCAAGACAAAACCTGTGACTTTTCTATTATGACACAAAATGTCAGCAAATACACTTCTATACTTCTACGCTTTTTTATCCAATTAATCCATGATACTATACAATTAATGTGGTATCTATACAATGTACATGTGAATAAAAAGCCACTCCTAATTAGTCCACGTGGGAGCCCATCGATCTTTGCATCAAAGGCTTATGTGTGATCTCTATCAATATAATGGATCATGGAGGAAACAATGCCAATACACATCTGGATGCCAATTAAGCCTTCGTCTCTAAACAGCAATGCTCTGCTACTCTTGTGTGCACAATGAAAAGGTAAACCTGTCATGACTGACATTAATTTTGTTTTTCTCATTTATTTATTCGTCTATTTATCTGTCATTAGCGATCCTATTTGTGCTGGGATTGAGCTGCCCTCGCCTTGCACTAAATGGATTGTGCTTGTTTCCATCTCATTTCTTTTGATTTGTTTTAAATTGGCAGCAAAAAAAAAAAAAAAAAAGCCACAATCTACAAATCCCTTGATTACTAAAAGCAGGAGTGGTCTAAATATAGAAATCCTAACTATGGCAGGGTAAAGTTGGGTTCCTGCAGAAGAGCAGTATTCAGATAAAAAAAAGAACATTTACAACGTTGCCTTTGAACTTTATGCCGATGAATTCTTTTCAAGTTTTTTTTTTTAAAGCTATGGTGCGCCCCTCATCTTGTGGGCCTTTGATATGTGTCTCTTTGACTCGCAGGAGGTGTCAACCACGGAGAGATCACATTTGTTTACTGTGGGCCAGAGTAGCGTGTAAAAAAAAAAAAAAAAAAAAAAAAAAAAAAACTCAAGCTCAACATGTTTTATTGTCACTCTCCCTGTGAAGGGAAAAAAAAACATGGACATCAAAATACATCCGTGTTCTTTTTCATTGCTGATCTTCAGGTCTAACGTGGAAGCTTGTTTACTGCGTCGTGCGTAATGAGATTTAGAGGTATGTTTGGCACGGATGGCAAAAATCCCACCTAATCGCGTTTCATAAATGTCAGGAAAATTTGCAAGACAGGGCCTCTGTGACCGAGAGACTGTGGAGAAAAGGCTCAGTGGGGGGGGGGGGGGCTCAGGAAGAACACTGATCATGTATGGCAAAAAGGTTACACGTTTTACCAGGATTGTTGCTTTCCCCAATGTGACATTTCGTTCTGATGATGATGATGACTTTAATGTGAGTGATGCGATAATGTCAAGGATCCTCTCCTCTTGCTGACGACGCTGGAGTGGCATTCAGCGTTCCTGCCTTCTAATCCATTCAGTATCAAAGGAGACTAGCCTCCCACGCGCATACACTTAGAGGCCCAAACACAGGCGTGAACGCATACAAAGACGTACAGTACAGCTGGCAGAGCGACATCATCTTTTGCCTTGAATCTGTAGCTTCCTGAATTTGAACTGCACCTTACTGCACAGTGCTACAATTGTAAAATCCCCTTTTTTTTGGTTTCTTATTTCCCCTGAGGGCTTTCACCTCTCCTGATACTCCCTGGGTGCCTCCCTGGTGAATGGTGAATGGAAAGCTTTTGCCTCTATCCCCAAAGGATCACCCCTGACAAAAATCTATCCGGAGCCAGCCTTTTGTATTTACCACCAGAGCACGGAGAGTGCAGATTTTAAAACAAAAACATAGCTGCTCCGTGCTCAATTTGTCTTGAAGTTTGTTGTTGATGTGGGAATTTCTACACTTGCTGCAGGCTACTATGCCCCAGACAGGGATATACCTATTGACTGTTACCACTGTGGATCTGCCACTGTGTTGTTTTTTTTTTTTGTGGCTACATCCATTAGAGTTAGAAGTAGTCCCTCGGGTGTTACAGAAAGAACAAACATGTAGGCTTAAGGATCTCTAAAACTAAGCACCAAGAAGCCACATTAGCCTAAAAGCAGCTTGACATGGGATGTATATCACTTTATGATTCCAATTCCTGCTGAGGGGCCAAACTCCTGTGAGATTACATTGTTTCAACTCTGAAGCCAGTTCTCATGTATCCTCATTAACCTCGGAAACCCTAAGGCGTCAGCTTTTGACCAATAACAGCTTCACCCAAGTACCTGAGGGGTAAGAGCGCACACAGACAAAAGAACTGCAACTGAAAAATATGGATTACCTTGCTGTCCTGAAGCATAACTCACATTACGCCTTTAGTCAGAGCCGTACAAATGTTCACCAGCTACAGACGAGAAGCCTACACTTTTGCCTACAAATGAAAGATCCATTATTATAAAAATTTTGAGTGTTAAATCTGCCACTATTACCATCATAAAGGGAGTTGTGCAAAAATGGAAAGCTATGGTAACAAATGAGCATTTGCAACATCTTAAACAATTGTAAATTTGTTGTTTATTCTGGATATTTGAACCAAGTGGAGGCAAACAAATTTTAGTGCTAGTGTTTTTATTGAACCAACGCGATCCAGTGTTAATGGAGTCTCATTGTGGTATCGAAATGCTGTTACATTACATGTTCAGAATAAAGCATGCAATTCTGCTGTGATGTGCAACACCAACAATAGCTTGCTGATAATGATATTGATAATTAATAGCAATTCTATGGATATTTTGAATGTTTGTAGCATTTCCATCACTCTGCATCATTTATTATCTAATCAACAATATACAGTAGCTGCACTTAAAAGAAACGATGCAAAAAGTGCTAAAATAGACCACACACACTAATGTTAGAGTTTCTGCTAATGTGTTACATTTTAAGCTAAAATGACAACTTTACAAGCCACAGTAGGGCCAGTGTCAGTCAGTCTGACAGTGTGAAATACCTTGACATAGTTTTAGATTTAGTACATATAGTGATATAAGCAAGTCCATGTCATAGTCCCCAGAGGATGAATTCTGTTGACTTTGGTGACCAACATTGAACAATTTACTGTAACAAAACTATAACAGGATTTTGCAGGAGTGGTGCGTGACACACATCCATATCCACTGAAAGAATGATTGAGAAACAGAGTGCTCCTTAATGAATTTAAACCACCGAACTTCTCATGATAAGCTCTCTCGTGCTTGATTTTTCAGTGTCCCCTGCGCAGCTGAAAACTGCTTTATGAATGAATAATGCACAAAAAAAAAAAAAAAAACATAAGCGCAAATGGCTTTCCACGTGGAACTGGCACACAGGGAAAACAAGGAGCTCGGGAGAATAGATTAAAACGTGCTTCTTTATATTTAGCCACTTGTAAGATGAAGCTCATTACCATTAATAGCCTCAAATAGGCTAACAATTTGCCCCTGTTACCCTGCTATTTGAATTACATTGAGACGACTGAACCTCTGTCAGTGTAATTGATGTTCCTCACTTGCTGCTGTTCAAGGTGAATAATGGCAATCTTGCTCCTCACTGATGTTTCTCTCCATTGTCTAATGGCTCCTCTGAGAGTTATAATGGCATCTGAGACGGGCAGTTGACTGCTAATACTTTAGTCTCTGTGTTACTCAAAGAAACTGGAATAACATTTCAGTTGTGTGTGTGTGTGTGTAGATCGACTACCTAAGCAAGATCTCTGCAGAAATAATACTCACGGTACAGACTTGATCACGGAAAATTATATTAAATAAGCAGTTTAATGTGTTAGGTTTGATTAACTGAAAGGTCTGTCAGCTGCTCTAATTCTTCTTTCCAAAGCACCACGAGCACTCTGCTTCCATTTCCCACCTTGGATTGGCTATTTGGCAGCACAGTCATCCAGAGAGAGAAAGGATGATCCAAACAGTTCTGCTTTATTTTCTTCAAGGGTCTAACCTGTGCTCAGAAGACCCAACCCCGCCAGGAATAACGTCTGTTGGAAGGAAGACACGTTTGAAGTGTAAATATCCCACAGGTCAAAGACTGCAACTGAGAAGTCAGATAACAGCATATTTTTATCCATGCAAAACAACTTTGATTTATTTCTCACACTTTATTCTTCCCAGACTGCAAACAATGTTAGGGATCTGCCAGAGTTGGATATGAGTAATTTTTCTTATTTTTATGGCGTGGGTTTGAAGCTATATTAAGAGCAGTCAGCCTTGAGTTTGCTCAGTAAACAAAAGTCAGAGGAAGGTCTGGAAGTTACAGAGGTTGTCCTGTATATAAAATATCACAGATCTGAAACCAAAAAACTGATTGAATGTGGTTTCTATCATCAGCAATTCAACTGTGAGCGTTGGAAATAATGCTGAAATAGCCAAATGGCAAACTAAATGCTCAAAGGCTAACTGCTCTCAGTACCTTTCATTGTAAATGACCCATCAACAGTCATTGTCTACGATCTCACTCTTGAGTGAGCCAAGGAAGCCAAGAAGCTCGTTGTGAAGCCGATCTGTGGAGACCTGCCTCCCATTGAACCAAAAACCACACTCATTAGGCAGAGGCCAAATTAAATGTTTGAGGCTAAATATTTAAAGGATATATCCAGCTACTATTAATTCCAGTTTCTGACATAATGACTCCTGATTTTGTTGATTTTTACACTTTCTGTTGAGCCTTACCCATCTCACACTCTTCTTTTCAACATAATTTCATGCTGCCATTGTGTCGTCTGAGAAATTGTGATTAAAAGTCTTATTAAAGCCCTCTGACTTGTTTGTTAGTGTTGCTCAAACATTTCCTTGTTTATTTTGCTGCCTGTCTTCTGCAGTCTTTGTATCATATGAGAGGAAACTGTGAAACTGAGCTCGGGAACCTTTTTATATATTTGCACGTTGGAACTCCTTCTGAATTCAAATGTGAAACCCTGAATAAGAAAAACTATTAACATCCACTGGCTGTGACTCAGCACAACATTGTTATAGAGCCACAAACCTATAGGGAGGTGGTTGGGTTGGATGGATGGGTCAACAAAGTAAGAGATTGTTTACACAATTTCCTCCTAACCTTACCCTCAAAAAGCAAATTACGTCACAAAATATGTCAGCATCATTTGCCTTCTGCTTCCAAAACTGCTGATTCCACACTTTATATTGCAAAAATGCTGTGGTCAAGGTTTGGTCCTGTTGAGGCAGAAAAATGACTTGGTTGGATGTAAGGAAATTAGATTTGGGTTTGCAAAAGCTAAGGTGTCTTCGTCATCATGGCAAGAACAGGCTTATGATGTTTTTAAGGCTATGACATCAAATCATGGTCAAGCTTTAAACATAATAAAGAAACTGGTGGACTCTATCACCAATCTTGTGGTTTAGTGTAGGCAATAAAAGCATTTTGTTTAATGATGGTGAAGGACTGAACCCTTAACCAAGTCACGCAAACACCTAAACAAGGACCATACCATGGTTCAATTGGTACAAGCAGATATTATACGGCAAACAACAAATAAAACACATTGTTGCTGAACATAATAATGACACCAATATTTTGTGAGTTGTCAGGTACTGTATATTAATCAACAATTATGAAAACTGACAATGTAATCTGGGTGGCATTTAATTTCCTCAAGAACATATTTGCTCAAGATAATTTGTTAAATAAGCCTAGAATTCTGGACAAGGTTACAATACAATATTGTTCATCCTGTATTGATCGATTGATTCTTTATTTGAGTGTCTTGGGCCTGCAATCCCAGCCCAAAAAGGCTTACAAGACACTTATCAATAACCTTGATGGCTACATGACAAATCATAATGTACGTATATTTACACAAATTAAATTGTTATATCGGATACAGTGCAACGGCTCCTTGGGTAATTTACTTACTAAAGAATTCAGTGCTTGTTTGAACCAATAGCAAATTGGACATTGGATGTAGGCCAGTATCGCTGCAGTGGTAATCTTACTGTGTTGAAAGAAGTTGTTTAATTACCTTTTGGAATTGGTCCCATGCACATTCGCAGGAGTAGCACCCTAGCTGCCAGAAACCCAATAAAGCTAGATAGTGAAGTAAGTTCGGAAACGAGAATCAATCTGAAAATATCTGAAAAAAAAAATTTAAAGCTAACAATGAAGCAGTGAAAGCCCAAAGAACAGAACTATGATTGCAAGACCAAGCAATAATTACATTTCAGTACGCGTACAGTCAGAAGTACACTGTGTCCTCTTGGTGTATTTTCACATGATGCCCTGGTTTATACCTTTGCTCTTATGTCGTCTGCCCTCATATAAAAGCAGCTTTGGTGTTCCAAGTACATAACATTTTCTTTGGGGCTTTTGTGGCCATGTTCCTGTTTCCTAACCCCTTAGCTAAACACCATAATGGAGCCAACATCCCAAAGAATATAAAGTGTGACCTACATTGGGAAGATGGTGAGTGGGTCGTCAGTTCCCCTGAGGTGTAGCCTATGTGCTGGTCATACTTTGCCCTCCTCTGCTGCACATTACACATTCAACCACCTCTTCTCTAAATTACCAGTGAAGAGCACTCAAGAACCCTCAGATTTCCAAGAAGCATCATTTATCAAATAATTATGGATTTGGTCTATACTTGCGTTTCAATGCACACCAAAGCTGAGAAATACTATATTTTACACAAGCTTTCTCTGCATTGGTGTGGGTGTATGAACCATTGACTGCCTCACTCCTTCTGCAGACATGTTATAGCCATATTATTGATTACAGATATGTAAGCAGACCACAAAGTACTACTCCAGGACAGCCTGTTTATATTTTACTCTTGGCAGTCTGTTTGTTAAAGTGAACCAAAGCTGATGATGTTGAGATGTAGTGCTGTGAGCAAAATTAGTTTCCAGGAGTTCATTTCCAGAATTTCCAAGGGGTGGACAATTAATTCAGTGGTGAACAACACTGCAATCCATATAGTCTTATGAACTTTGGATTAATTTTACAGCCATTGGCTTTAAGTGGGCTAAACTTAACGGTGCTCCAATTACAAATGGAAGGACTGAGGGAAAAGTGGAGGGAGTTTGGTGGAGCAGGTGGTAAAAAAAAGAAAAAGAAAAGAAAAAACATCTAATGGGCACAAAATGATAAGACATGGTGTACTAACTGTGCACAGGCCATTTGTATTATTACAATGTAAAATGTAAAAATCATTGGGACATCAACCTTGGTGCTTTCTGTGTTTATATTGAAGGTTTATTCTGCAGTTTGGTGCATGGCTATAGCTCAGGTGTTACAACAGGTTGGGGGTGTTACAGCAGGGATAGTGGTTCAGTTAGTAAAGTAATTATGTTTGTAGTCAATGATTCTGCTCTTACAGGAGGGTAGTTACCATAGGGAAGTTTTTTTGTTTGTTTATTCATCCAGGATGGAGGACAGGAAACCTTTTCTTAAAAAAGTATTTTTTCTGCTCTCTATGTTCAGTAACCCATTGTTATTAACAGCATCATCACATAACTCTGAAGCTTGGCCACAAATTGAGTATTGTTTTTCAGATTATTTATAACCTTGAATTTAGACCTCATGTCACCAGATTGACATTGGGTTGAGACAAACTGAAACAGAAACCACTCCCAGTGTGTGTGGATGGAAATATTTGAACAGTAACCTAAGTCACTTTGGACCAAAGTGTCAGTCAAATTAATGTATTCCAATATAATGAGGCATCTTTGCTTCTGAAGAGCTGTTATTTGGTGATGCGAGATCTCCATTCAATATTTATCTTACAGGTACATTTACCTTTCTGACAGCAGACATTTTGACTAATCAAACATTAATCAAATCTGCAATCAATTAGGCGTCCCGGTTCCGGGGCTCTAGCGTGATAAACATTCATTTTTATTTATCCAGTGGCTGCCATTACTCGACATACACCTGTGCATTCGCTGCTATGGCAAAATGGCTACTATGGCAAAATGGCTACTATGTGCTGGTGAATTTATGTGGTTTACTGCAAAATATAGTGGAGCAGGATTACTGCACAGGCCAACCAGGCAAGGACCCAGTGGCCCAAAGGTTTTGGGGGCCCATGGGCCAGAGTTTCTTATAAGCTTCAAGACTAAAAACAACCACAAAGAGGCACAGACTGACTAGTGAGCGTCTTCCTCAGGTTTGGGAGGTCTTTTGACATGTTCGTGCTGAGGGGCCCCATGTCTCATACTCCATCCTATGCTTTTTCTGTAAGTCAAATGTATGTGTAAAATCTTTGAATCCAGAGGAAGCAGCTCACCCAAAACTGTAATTTGGTTAAATGGTATTTTTACATGAACCAATAAAAATATTGCAGGTGTAAAAAAAAATCTGTATTAACATGTAAATTATTACATTAATGATATTTTCAGGTTTTGATGTTGCACAAATTGATTTATGTGAACTTTGCTGTCAGCCACCACTCCACCCACATAATATAGAGACAACTGCAGTTTTACAGTGAGTTTCTTGAGTGTGCTTCAACCTTCAATAGCAGTGTATTGCCTTGGGTTGTTATAGTGTTCGTGATGGTTCTTAGAAGCAGAAATAATTGAGACAGAATTGCAGGAGGCAGAGGTTACATTGCTGATTAAATTTGTTCAGTCCCCTCAATAGCAAGGTCTATAGTCTATCGCGCTGTACTTATAGAGGAAACAATGGAATCATGAAAGCTTTGGAAATGTTATCACAGAGCAATAATCTTATGGTAAAAACAGCACGGTATGCAGACAATTAGCAGATTCTTAGCACACACTTCATAGAGCAGCAGTTTGTGGCTTCTTCTGCGCAGCTTGAAAAGAGCTGAATTTTAGAGAAAAAGTCTGGAAGTGCAGCTTCTACTCTACATCAGTATATTTTACCCCAACACACAAGATAGACCTTGATTTAAATTTCAGAAACTGATATGGGCCTTGCATGTTAGTGAAAAAGATCATCGCTATCAGCGTAAAACAGTAAACAGTATTCTGGATAGAGTCTGTCATTTCACAGCTCTCTCTGCTGAAATTCAGTTTACAACACATTAATGCATCTTAATCCGTTATTGATAAAGTCCTTCCTGTGAGATGCACGAGATGGAATCTGAAAATGTGCGGCACAGTCATTATCACTGAAGGCTTGTTTTGGTTACACTCCTCATTCCTTAGATTAATATTTCATCCATTGCCTGGGGCTGTGTAGACACTTTTGCCCCATGATGTTGCACAATAGATTGTAAAACCTTCCACAGATGTGTGACAGCTGGTGGCATCATCCCGTTTAGTGGTTCCAGTGAAGCAGATGCCTTTTTCAATCTAATTTAAGATAGCTGGAGTTTACAGCTCTCTGCTGAGGTTTATTCTACTCAGATAAATTGAATATTTCCTCACTGCTGCTATGAAATCTCCTGGGTTAGTGATGGTAAAGGATGCATATATTGGTGTTGTACTGAAATCAGCAACCCATAAAATGAAGTTATTGGCATGTAAGTGACTATATTGTCTTACTCCTTCCCTGTAGAATAAATGGACAACTGGAATAGGTACTGAATTTGATCTAGTTATTATTAAGAACAATGGTAAAAAGTTTTTTTTTTTTTTTTTTTTTTTTTTACATGGCTTTACTGTTTGAAAATAATAGTGAGCACATCCTCGGGAGAAAAAAAGCACAGATTTTTTCAGAAAATAGATTTTGACACATCTGCAAACAGCTTCCCATAGAGCTTTCATAAATTCTGCATAGTAATAAGTATCTTTGACATTAGAGAGACTCACCTATAGTATTACAATATTACAAGTCACACAATTTTCAAACTTCTATCCTATCTTGTCCTTTTCATATATGTACAGACCACGTCTTGAGTTTGGAAACCTGTGATACTGAGAAGCCAGGATTCAAACACCTTGTCCACTGCCTTTTGGTAAAATCACATATAGACGTGACTCACCAGTAAACATCTTATCCAGAATAACAAAATGGGGATGAAAGCTCAAACCACTACACTAGTGCACACAGAAACACACTCATTGAGTTATGTTGAGATGGTCAGACAACAAAAGACAGATAGAGATACAGCTGACACTTTAAATGAACAATACATGTACAAACTGTATTTGTACAGATCCAATGCTGTCCTTTGTTGAATGCAATATAGTTGAATGCTACCAACATGCTAACACAGCCACAACGAATATGCTATCATGCTAATGTTTAGCAGCCAAAACATTTACCATACTTGCCATCAGTTTAACATGATGTTAGCATGCTAAAATATGCTGTTTAGCATTAACATAAAGTATAGATGAGGTTGATATAGTTTTAGTCAGGAACAAATCACAGAATCATGTTACATTTTTGACTAGGTCACTAAAGTAATTATAGTTTATCCTCAGGGCAGCATGGATGACTGTGGGTGACAATGCATAGAACAGTTGTTGAGATATTGATGACGCTAAAGGAGAAGTTAGGGATCACCCAAGCCAATAGGATTCATCCTTTGGGCATCATAAATGCCTATGGACAATGTCATGACAAAGGAGAAAGAAATCACAAGCCAAAAACCAGGCTAAAAACCAAAAATAATGGTGACTACCTATTAAAGTTATAATATAATAAAGGAACTATTTCAGACAGGAAGCCTTTTCTCTCTGTTCAGATCAAAGTTCAAGGTGCAAAGGTGTCATGCAACACAAGCTCCTGTTGTAAGCGTGCACATGTGGAAAAATTGGAATGCAGTTCATGTGAATCAGGACGATAGTGTTTGCATCAGACCACAGAAATCTCCAGATGAACTGTATCTGTAACTAACCTGCTGTTAATGCTGCGGCTGTAGCCTAAGCTCTGAGCCCCAGGCAGCATACTTTATTTCAAACAAAAAGAGGAAACCCATAAAAGCCAAAGATAATTGTGGTCTCAGTAATTAAATGGCTTCAGCTTGATGTATTGGAAAAAGCTCAGTTTTTACACCACCAGGCCTTGCTCCTTCACTAATCCATAGCACAGGAAATGCAAATGTCATTTCCTGTCTCGCTGCTGCTGTGGAGAATTGAACGCTGTGGTGGAAACCTTAGCTAGGAGAGCAGCAATTACATTACTTACATTATTGTAAACTGATCATGTGTGGAAGGAGAAAAAAAAAAAATGGAGGAGGCGGCATTCAGCGGGGGAGCTGACGGAAGTTTCAGAGTTCAATTTGATGTGTTTCATTTTCTCTTTTCTGAAAAGCAGCTCTGGCTGCTGAATCCATTTCATCTGCTTTTGAATAAAGGGCCAGGCCTGACTTCCTTATGATAGCAATGACAGCTTCATTGGCACATTCTTCTTCATAAACCTGTTATAGGAAAACTCTAATGCTATTTTTACTACCTCTTACGACAAAGCCTTCTGCTATTCACTGTTCCTCTAGTTTCAGGTGACGGTTTTGTGGCTCTGAAAACTGCCCCAAGAACAAATGTACCTGGAGAATTACATCACCCTTTGTGTTTTTAAGTCCATACTGCCAACCTTAATATGACTGCCTGCCAATATCTTACTTGATAATTTATTTATTTACTGTTTATAGATGTTTTTGCCCATCTTAGTGCCAGGGCTCTTGGGAAGTCAATGCCAGTCTGTCCACCATTGTAGCCCAGACTGAAATATGTCCAGCACCATAGCTGCAGAAAAGCAGCTTAGCTTCAGATATATTTTGTGTGAATTAACAACACCTTAAGCTAAGCGTTAAGCATGTTAGCATGCTGACAGTTATCTTAAAGCACAGTTGTGGCTAAGTCTTGTCTTGAGTCTTGTTTTGTTCTAACCTTTCAGTCTTACACATTGTCCAAAAGTGCATGTTGTACTGTTGATGTATATGGAAAACCTTTTACATTTGACCAAAGAATCTTTTGTTCCATGCAAATAATTGCTGTGTATCAGTAAAGGTGGAAGATGAATATGAAAACAGGCATATCAATATTATTTCTGTCATTTGTTTTAGAGCACTTAAGAATATCATCCTAACTATGGGGGGATAAATCAGCAGACAATTGAAAGACAGAGAAATTACTGTTTTCTTTATTTGACTTATTCTTTTACTTGTTGGAAACTTTCCATGGGCATCTAATTGGAATTGTTTCAAAATCCTGTCCCTTTGCATTATCAGTAAAAAAGAAAAGAAGATGAATATGAAATTTGCTTTTGGAACCCGTCCCACTGAGATCAATGTAGCCAAAATAGCATCATACACAGTTTATCATAAAATCTTTTGGATTCATTTCTGTACAAATGCAAAATAGGCTTGAGAAAATGTATTTTAGAGGTCTAACCTTGGCACTGCTGTGCAGCCACTGTAGAATCCCACATTGTAAAATGGAAATGTTGGTGGTGTCACTGAGATTTGAAGGCACTGTGATCTCAGAGTGTGGTTTATTCATCTATTAATTAGCCTCCCGCTGTGTCTAACCATTGCCAAATGCATGCAGATCCAAGTGTGTGTTTGCTGGTTTGAAATAGTTCATGAATAGTTTGTTTCATAATTGAACAGACACAATTCTGTAGTTTTCTCTAGTGCAAAGCAGCTCAGTTCCAATCCCACACATGGCAGGGAAGGTGAAATGACTGAATGATATGAATGATAAAGTAAGGATGTTTGGAGTTTGTATTGCAATGAGCACAATTTTTCCACCCTAGACTTGCTTAAAAAAGATAATGCAAACTTTCTCCTAAAAAAACATTGAAGTTCCATATTCTAAACTACAATAACCAATAAGAACCAATCACAGTCATTGCAGGTGCAGCAATTTGAACACACTTTTAGCTTCATTATTTGCAAAAATGCCACACAAAGCAGACCAGAAGAGTTCAGTAATGTCCTCATTATTTGTGCCACTAACACTATAAAATTAAATATTCATAAAAGAAATACTGTCTAGATGTACTTATGTCCTCCAGCGTTATTAGCTGCTGGGTTTCCAGCTCTTCATCGACCAGAAACTTTCCTCATGAATTACACATTTAAACAATGTAACTGCCATTCAAACGGCCATCATTTTTTAAGGAAGCTATTATGCAAATTTATTTCTAACATTTTCGACCCATTTAGCATTCAGTTTAGGTGAAACTGCTTTGATTGGTCAAATATTGGCTCATACTGGGATTTGTTGTTTACCACCAGCCTCTGCTGAGTGACTTTAGAGGCCAGCACTTTTGTTTCCCCCACAAATAATGAGGCCTGTGATTACAATCTTAATAGGCATTAATAAGAAATGAGTGATGGCATAAGGCACATTTGCAAACAAGTACACAGAGAATGGAGTATCAAGGAATTAAACACACTTGGGAAGGGAACTATAATCTCATGAAAATTTAGTTAGCCCACTTATAAATGGATTATGCACAAGAAATAAAATTAGCAAAATAGGTTGGAAAACAAGAACATGTGATGGAATTGGAAAGTGGTGCTGCTCTGACATTTACATTAATCTCCACATGGAGTCCTGGAGCAGTTTATCTTAGGAATTTGCTTTTGGAAATATATACATAAGCTTGAAAAGGCTTAATTTAACTGATCAAAGAAATCAAAGAAGAAATGAATTTACTCTAAATGCAATGTTTACACAATATTTCATTAAACTGTATCCAACTGATGCCATCTTTATAAAGATGACATTGCTTGTTTTGTATTAGTAATACTAAAATTGCACCATTGAATCCACACAATTAATTGTTAAAATTAAAAATAGTTGTAAATTAAGTGAGACCCACTGATTAGGAGTTCATTGCCATGTTAGCAGCATTGGTATCCTCTGTCAGCACACCACTTTGTTCCTTTGTTCTTCCCGCTCTTGCCAACTATTGGATGGATTTCTATGATATTTACGGCCCCCAGAGGATGAAGTCTTCTAACTTAAGGCTCCCAGACTTGTTAATGAATGAATTTTCCGTAAAGGGTTTATCAGTTGTTGATCGTTCACTGGAGTGGCATGAATCTAATCTTTCAACATTTACAAAAGCTCAGAGTTCAGAGCCACTTACCACACTTTGCCAGATTGCTTTAATTGAACTTCATTGAGTAAGAGAAGTAATAACAATAATAATAAAACCAAAAAAAAAACAAACAAAAAAAAAAACCACACAAGCAACTGTGTTAGGTTTTCTTTGCAATGAGCATGACAGCCTAGTTAAAGAGAAAAAAATAGTTGATGTCAGAGTAACCTACTGTGATCCAAGGGAAGTGGAAGTATTTCATAGAATTTTTGTGTGTCCAGGTATGATACAAACATAAAGATCTGTATTTTTAGCAACTAGTAAACTTTTACCATGTGACAACCTAAGTTCTAAAAGTGGGGAACACAATTACATCAGTTTATGCAATGTAGTCATTGTTAAATTAATATAATGGCAGTTTATCAAACAGCTGCTGAGGCATCTAACCCAGAAAAGTCAATGTGCTGGTGGTGCTAAAGGAAAGAGGATCATCACACAGGATTCGTCCAATAATGACCATGAATGTCTAAATAAAATTGAGTGCCAATCCTTCCAATAGATCGAATAGTTGGTGGCAGTAAAGGAATTAAAAGTCAGCATGTTTCATCCTCAGGGAACCATGAATGTCTGTACCACATTTTGCACCATTGCAGTGAATCAAAGTGGAGCTTTTTTATTTGGTAACTACTAAGACCATAATTTGAAGATGCTATTACAGGAAAATTCAGGGGGTCAGAAAAAATGTCGGATTAATCTTCTAGGGAACATGAATATTTTTGTGCTGATCTATTCAATAGTTACAGAGGTTTTAAACTAAGGTTTTGAATTAATCAAAAGGATGGGTGCTATGAATGTTGGGCCAAAATCATTGAATAAATAAAGTAGATTACATATTTTCTTTTAGTAATTCTGATAAAATACAGATGAAACCTAATTTGTAAAAACACATACGACAGTTCCTGAAACTAACTGCAGCAGGGGGGATTTTGCCTGAAACAAGTTGAATAATTGACCAGACATAAAACCAGAATAATGATAGGAATTCCTTCTGTTTGTCTTCAGCTTTTGTTCCAACAAGCTTTGTAGAGAAATTTCAAATACCTTCAGGGGAGATTATAATTGATCAGCCACAGACAGTGTGATCACTGTGTTCCCTTAAAGTCTAACTTTGTTCTTATTCATTCAAAAGGCCTTGAAATTTGGAAATATTGTCAGTGTAGACAAAGTATAAATATTTTCATACTGCTGTGAATATTTGATTGAAAAATAGCCATTAGAGTGTCTGAAGACATTTGACTCTAATTGTCACAAAGTTTTTTTGATTCTTCAAAGTCTGCCTTTGCTTTTGTGTTGTCCAATTTGACTTTGTTAAGGGTCTATTGATTTGGATGTTTGCTAATTATGTAAAATGGAGAGCGGTGAACCCAGAAGTCAGCGACCATGCTGCTCATCACATTTACATTACACTCATTTAGCAGTTACTGTCACTGTCTTTTGGCAAAGTCAGCAGTATGCAGAGAGATAAAATAGCTGCTAGGTGCATTATTAAATAGCCCCAGAGACTGGGGCAAATATTATCAGAAAACGTTGTCTTGCCCTCAGTCTGGTTTTTGTTGCTGTTGTCTGTCATTTTTTGTCTTGTTCTGTTATTTTGTTTTTTCTTTAGTCTCTTTCCTTTAGTCGGTTGGATCTTGTCTTGTGATTTGTCAGTTGTCTCGTGCCTTTTCTCATTTGTTTTTTCCTGTGGCCTTAATTCATATGTTATATTTTATCTTTCGTCATGTTGCTTTTCTCTGTAATCAGTTTTTGTCTGGTGTCTTCTGTCTCATCCCTGTTGTTTTTGTTGTGTCCTGTCCTGTCTTTCCCTTTGCCCGAACACATTTAAAAAGTGTTAAATGTGAAAACGATATGAAATGACAAAATCACAATGTGTTAATATGATTCTATTTGCCTTCTTTTAGATTAAGTCACTTTCAGCATCATACATTTTCACCTCACATTACTTTCGAAACTCACTGGACAATTTGTTCTCTCTGTTATTCACCCCCAAACAGCATTACACTGGTAGCACAGACATTATTGGTTAGGTAGCCAGAAAATATGCACTAATGTGTGCAATATGTGGCACTGTGTGTTCGGTTATTCTAAGCCTTGGACTAATCTGTTGCGCTTTCTGTCATTTCCTTCTAGCCTCTGTGAACTAATGAAACTAGATTAGTAAAGTAGATTCATTAATATACAGAGGAAAAGGGCAAAGTTTTCACTCAACTGCAAACATTTTTAACTCGCCTGGCCTCGGGTGAGTTCATTTCTATTTGCAGTCATTTGTGTCTTTCCATTAACTCTGCATGGAGTCAGGTCAGCTCTAAAATTCACTCTTTGTTTTGTCTGAAAACACCTTTTGATTTTTAAAACTGAGAGTAAAAACGTCTGTGTGTGTGTGGGAGAAATAGCCTCAAACTGTGAACGCACAAAAAAAAAAATAGAACTCATAATGCCCCGCATTTGTAATTTAACCAGTGCCATCTTGTTTTTTTGAAACCAGAAGAATCATTTTTGGACAGGAAGGGGAAGCAGAGGAGAGTGGTTAGTGGGGTTTTGATCTGACCTGACCTGCTCTGTACTCAGGCAGGTCATCATGTGCGATACAGTCTGTCAATCACACAGTAGCCACACCATAATGCATACCCTGATTTATCATCTATTTCCCTCTACATTAACTAATTTAACATCATGTTGTATTGACGAAAATTTGAAAATATGGTTTACTGAGGTAATAAATCAAGTTGCCCCCTGATGGTCATCAGATAGAATGATAGCTCAAGGCACTTCAGCATTGGCTTCACTTTTCAGACCGGTGAATACGTCCATTTTTATAGACATGGTCACTTTTGGAATTTTGGGACAGTTATGTGAACAAATTTCTGTTGTTTGATTTGATGAATTGTCTGGTGACATAACCATAATCATTGTTTTTTGTCTGCTCTATTTACAATTACTTTTTTTTTTGACCATCTGACTGACTGAAATGATCTGTGTATTTCAGTGGGGTCTGACTAATCTTTGTGGGTTTAAATCTTTAGGTGTGTTTCCAGCTGAAACCCCTGCACACTTGGATGACTGTACTGTCCACAGTGACCTGCCCTATTTTCTGCAGAGCGCAGACTTTCTTCAAAGTTAAATATCAACAATCATTGTGAAACTAGAGTAAAACCCAGCCAGGTCTTTTGCTTAGGATAGTAAACAAAGACAGAAGAAATGCCTTTAAAGTTTAAGGCTGTTATTTCCAGAACAATGTGCTGTAAATTGTTCCCATTCCCATTAGAAGAAATGCTGAACTGACAGTGTAGGTCTGTAGTTTAATGTTTCTGCTGGTGACTTAGATGCACCAGGGATTGGTGACCTTACAAACAAACACTGGCCATTAAACTCTCTTTACCTCACTGAGGGCAGATATATAGATTTCATGAACCAGCCTCACCATGGAGGACTGCACTATAAACATTAAAAGATTAGCAAATATGCTGCAGTCTGTGTTGTCTTATTGTGCAAAATAACATACAATTCATGAAGGGGTGGGGGGGGCGACTTTGTCCATGCTGAGGTGTGTGGAGTCTGACAGAGAAGGAAGAGGATGCTAAAATATGTATGGTTTGGCCTTTGGTCTGAGACCTATGGAAAGGCCATGAATAATAGATGAGCTGTAGCTCCTATAGATTGATCTGTTTATGTGGGCTTTCTTTTAAAAGAAGCGTCTCTATGAATTTGATATAGCGGATAGAAGATCAAACCCATTTTAACACAGTCTCAGCCACCATTTCTTCCTCTTCATTAGAACATGGATTTCCCCTCTGTAAATTACTGTAATATAACCTTGAGTAGATCTTAAAGCCCATTAAAATTTGCCATGATTTTAAACAAGTATAGCCTGGAAAGGCTTAACAGTCATAACTATTAAAAGTTATTTAGTTCTGGGCTGCTTTAGTATGAAATTGAACTGCTGTAGCCTCATATCTGGGCGAAAATGATGTTAATGGTTGACTGCAGTCATGTACGTCGTCATCAATCTTCCCACAATTCAACATGACAGCGTTTTTCCCATTGCTAGATTAGAACCTTTTTTTTTTTTTACCAGTTGCATTCCATTGAGCAGCTGGCTCAACTACCAGTCAAACACAAAGCCTAAAGTGGACATTCGCCTACAAGAGGGCGACGGACGCTGTTTCAGCTTAGCTGGATTTTCCCATTTCTTTATTCACAGCCAACATGTTTCTCTCTTCCCCCATAGATACCAGTGGCGATTCGTCTCAGGGAATCTTATTGTCAGTCACTGGATTTCAGGTTTGCTTAGTCGACAAATTAGCCAAGTCAACCATGAAGGTGGGTTCGCAGGGAAAACATGGATCAAGAAAATATGTGTGAATGAATGAATTCGAGTGTGGTGGCGAGGCATGTGTTTTTCTTTTTCCAAACATGAAACCCCACAGGACACTTTCACCTTGTGAAACTTCAACACAGCAAATATTGGGCTTTTCACCATATTTTGAGGTATCCTAAGGGCTCTCTAAAAACAAACAAAAAAATAATAAAAAAACCCAAAGCATTTTTGGATGTTTCTTCTAATTTGGCATGTAGCAGGGGCATTCACAATAATATAACATAATGCAAAAGGATGGCAGTGACGAAAGAGTTACTGAAACATGTTACCTAAATTTTAGATTCTGTTAATACATCTATCCTCACTTTGTTCTGTCGTATTTTCACTGCCGATCATGGGCTGTGGTTTCGTTGAGCAGGGATCGGGCGAACGGACACATCTGGCATTTCAAATTGAATTCGGCTTTTATCTCTCGCTGACCTCACTGACATCTGTCCTCTCAGTCCTCTGGCCTTCACCTGCATTCTCTCTCAGGGACGAATGATATCCAGGTGAGACAAAGCTTTGCCTTCAGATCTGACAGACTTTCATTCAAGGTACTTAACAGTTTATCGAACTCTTTCGCATCAGCCTGCTTCCCACTTATTTCCCCCCAGTCATCGATGAGTTGTGGACCACGAAGAGAGAGAAAAAAATGGACAAACATTCAAAGAGAGAGTGATAGAAACAGCCAGAGATGGATGGAAGAGAGAAAAGGCTGGAAAGAGAAAAAAAAATATGTCTGCTCAATATCTAGAAACAGCCATTTCAAAGAGTAGAGCGAAATCCCACGAAGCCAGGTGATAAAAGCAGGATGAGAACATGTGGGTGCACAGATACGAATATGAAATCAATTCTCTCTCACCTTGATCATCAGAACCAGACATTATATTGTTTTGGGCCACACTTTCAATTCTACAGCTTCCTCTAATTTATATAAATAGACTGGTCTAAAATAATCGTGAAAGTTTTAATTTGATTGTCTGGGAAAAGGTGTTACATTGAGAAGCACGACTCAGCAGCTGAGAGCAAGCAAACCCGATTATTGTAGAGCAGAGTCAGATAATAACTCCAAACACCGCCTCAGCGGCGGGACCTTCGCCCTGTTAGGTCTAAGAACACATAAATATATCTCTATCCATCATTTAAGTAAATATATTTTCTCATTCAAGTGAGTCAAACCTGTTTACTAAGCAATTTGCGTCTGAAGAGAGGCGCCTGGAATCAGCCGTCCAGAACGAGAACCTGAAAATTCTCCTGACTCCAAGATGCTTCCTCTTCAAATTGCAGGTCAAATGCTCCTCCAGGAGCTGAATCCATTAATAGTAATGTATTCTACAAGAAGCACTCCAAAAACACGGGCAAACACAGCAGTTTAGGGAGAAAAATCTTCATATCTAACCTCTAGGACATGCTGAATGAAAGCACCAAGGAAACAATAAATAATTTGGCTGTTTGTGACTGCAAAAATGAAATTATAGCCAATGGCAAGGTCCTTATGATTTGTACAAGTTGGGTTCATTAAACTGTAATTAACCTCAAATGTGCCTTTGGAGATATTCAAGTTAACATGATTACTGTGAATGTTATGCCCTTCATCTCAAAATTACCTTGTGCTTTTCCTCTGAAATGACAAAATGGTCTTGACACTTTTTCTTTTTTGGAAGGGAAGGGGTGGTGGCGCCTTCCCTGCTGAAGTGAATCATACGCAAATAAAAGGAAGCCTACATATTTTCAATGTGAAAACATCCTCCACTGACAAGAAAAGCAAGAGCAGGAAACTTCATAATAAACTTCCATAAGTGTGTCAACCACAGGAGGTATAAAGAAAGGAAGCACAGTCACAACACCCTTGGTCAACTTTTTTGTTTCATTCTTTCAGCAATGAGCTGACGGAAGTTCAGAATGTGAAAAGAGTCGTGAACTATTCAGGATACAATTCCTTGATGTGCAAGCTATATACCTGCACACATAATTGACTTCATTCTTACAATAACCACTTTTGAACTTCAAGGTTTCTTCAATATGGGAACTTAGTGTAGGAGGTAGGTAATGTTGTGAACTATGGTGCATGTTGTCACTGTCAAGAATCACACAACAAAAAGCATTTCAGAATGAAAAATTCATGGGGAGGAAGTAGCTGGTAGTGATTATCTGTCTGAGTAAGTCTGAGTCCTCTGATTTCATAAACTGTATAAGATTATTTAGATATCTTAGACCTGGAAATGTATTAGAATAGAGCAAACTATCCACATTCAGTGCAAATGTAATGTTTAAAATGTGAGCCACTCTTCCTAATAGTATTATCCCTGTTACCTAGTGTCTGTGCTGTAGGTAGATTGTTTGATCGAGAGCATGGCTAGCATATGTGTGTATGCCCTCCACTGAAAGGACACCTTTGGTGGAGGAAACAGAGAACAAAGCTGGACAGACCCTTTGAACATGCTTTTAAATATTTCAGATAGCACTGATCAGATTAGGAATGAGAGCCAATCTGGGTCATATAGATCCCAGGTTGTAACTTCACACCAAATCAAAGTAACATGAGACAGACTTTGAACTTCACATAGAGCCATCCCTGATGACCTTGGGGTCACATTTGAAATGCTCCATTGTTATTGAACACGCGACAGAGATAGCACAGACGATGACTGTTTGTAGTCTAATCAATGGCCAGCCTTTACCGGTTTCTCCTTCCTTTGTCACAAGGGCATGGCGTTTCACGGCTGCAGATTAAAAAAAAGGTAGAGCAGACGGCCATGTGTGGGAAATCTCAAAAAAGGGGATTTGAGGCTACGGATCAAAGAAGATATATTGTTATGTGTTTGTGAGGAAAGGAGGAAGGGAGGAGAAGGCAAGTGTGTGCTTTGCAGAGCTGGGAAATAAACGGTCATGCAACGCTGATTTTGGTGACCCTGCATTTCATCCCCAACTTCTTCAGTGGAACTGCCCCATACCAAATAAGAGAGGTTCAGAGAAGAAGAAAAGTAAAGATGATGTTGCCGTTCGAGTTAGGTTGATGTATTCAGTGTTCACATTTTTAAATGACTGGGTTACGCATACAATCCATGAATAACTCACACTGTCATGTAAAAAATGACCCCTATTAAAGCAATAAAGAGTAAACCATGACAACAAAGATGATCTAATGTTGAGTAAATGCTTATTTTAATGTAATTCTCTGTACAGTCTGCATGTTTATTATTGTAACCATGACAACCAAGGCCTGGTACTTCTTTCAAGAGACACTCCAATTAGTCATGTCAGAGAGTTGAAATAAAATGTGGTTGTTCAGTTTGGAGTCATTTTTAGCTTTTATCCCTCAAAATATGCTCAGTAACATGATAAATATAAATGTATTTTTTATCAATAATCATCTTCTGGAGTTTCGACAACCCTATGTGGGTGTTTTTAGTATCTGAACATATCAAAGACAGATAATGAGGTGCTAAAGAACCCGATGACAGCTAAACAACAAGTACAATGTGCCATAATCAACCAGAGATGAGATAATTACTTCCTCTTAATGAACAGTTCCTTGACCTAATTTACTGTCCTGGGATCACCATCACACACCACACACACACACACACACACACACACACATACACCCAAAGCATCTCGACAGCACTGTTTTTATGCATATCAGATCAGGACTTGTGATACGTTTCATTTTGTGTGACTGATGAGCCCCTTATCACCAAGCACATGTGTCCCAATCTCACCATCTCCTATCAGCAGTATTTCTAGCCCTGGGAAATCAAAACTGAACTGATTGCGTAACGGCCATGACAGTCCAAAAGTAAAAGCTTGCAAGATAAAATGTGAGGCAGCACTAGGGGAAGGACCGGCATTGAACTTGACAATCTGCTGACCTTGGTTTTCCTGTAAAGACAAGCTGAAAGACGATCAGACATTAATGGAAAGGCTCGTCATAGTAACTCTCCTCTCTCTGTCTATGTGACTTTCACTTATTCTCTTTTTCCCAGTCTTGGTGAGAATAAGACATTTCCACTCCTGACACAGAAGGAAGGCCTTAGTCTTAGCTTTAATGAGGCCCCCAAGGGCTTTTAGTCGGAGGCCTGAGGGGCCTGCCCTATACCTCTAGAACATTATAACCCTTTGTAAATGGAGCAAAAATGTGTGTGTATGTGCCTAGTGTTTTTTATCACATACTCATGAAGGCACAAGTGGCAACAAAGAATCAGACCACAAAAGCAGCACAGCAAGACATTTCAGAAGTCAATATTTCAAATAAACTTAATAATTTAATGCCTTTTTTCTGCATATTACAAAAAGTCTACTGTTTTTATCACAAAAGTATTAAAAGTTTCAAAAAGGGCCAAGTACTACCATAGTCCAACATTAAAGCAACTCTCTAATGTATTCCTGAATAATGTTTTACATGGTGAAAAACGTATTTTGCCCTATTTTTGGAAGATTGAGGATTGTTGGATCTGAGGTGTTATTTCTTACCGCTGCCTCGGGACATAAAAGGACCAATTTGTAGGATTTAATGGGATCTATGAAGTTGAAGGTAGCAACCAACTGAATACATGTGAAGAACCTACTGTGGCTGTCACATAATGTAAAAATCTCTTTCTAGAAATAATATTT
Source organism: Rachycentron canadum (assembly GCA_038496675.1). Lineage (NCBI taxonomy): Eukaryota > Metazoa > Chordata > Actinopteri > Carangiformes > Rachycentridae > Rachycentron > Rachycentron canadum. The sequence continues at coordinate 16,966,903 of CM076667.1, read as the reverse complement.
GATTTGTTCATTCTGGGCCACTATGGAAATATGGTGGCACAACATGGTGGGCTATATGGAAGAGGACCCACTACCTGTATACATATGAAGTGCTCATTCTAAGCTAAACACAACTCTTCTCAGTTTCAGACAATTATACACTGATGAATGGTATATTCCATTTATTCCAATAACACCCCCCCCCACCCCCACATTTTGCACACTGGTCCTTTAATGTGTCACAATGTGAAAACAAGCAACATATCAATGGTGATAGCAAAAGAGGAAGTCAGGTGATGCTGTTATAGAGAAATAAAGTCCCTGTTAAGAGGAGGTTGGGGTGGATGGATGGATGGATGGATGGATGCTTGACAGAACACGAGCCAAAAGTTTGTTTTTCCAGGTTAAACCAATAAGCAGCTGCATTTGTTTTCTCCACAAGTGTACCACAATCTTTATAGCTGTAACCATGACGACAAATGTCCTCTAACCTCGCAACAAAGCAATATTACTCCTTTTCCAACTCCTCACTTAATTAATCAGAAACATGTCATCAGATGTTGCAGTGTATACACACTCAGGATCATCAAGGTCAAAGATAGTCAGGAAAGAACTGAAACAAGTGTCATCTGCATAAAATAGCATTCATTAAAACCTCCCCTTTGCTAGGCAGGGTTAAAGTGCTCATCCCCAGCAGCTGCAAAGGTGAAGTTGATAAGGTTTTATCTAAAAAGAGAGCTGTCTGCACATCACTCTCTCAGTGCTATCGCAGCAAGTTGCAAGAGCTGCTCCAGGGGAAGAAGAAGATCATGACCGCCTATTGCTGTATATGCCGAAACTACACTAATGTGCCACAAGATTTAATGAAATGAAATGTTTTAATCTGCTTGAGGCTGTGGAGAAATTGGTCTTAAATCAATGGAGTTCCAGCTAATTATATATTCATTACAGTGTTCAACATTGATTACAAGCTTCTCGCAGACTGTCAGGTGTGGATTTTATTGGGGCAGTACTTGCCTGCCATGGTGCCCTTTCCTGTGTGATGAAAATCCCATTAGTTATAATTATGAATCTGACTGTTAACATATTGATTCTCTTCTTAATTAGAAATGTTATAAACCCCATAAAGACACAGCTCCCCATTATTTTTGGCACAGATATGGCTGATTGAACAGAATAAATCAATATCTCTGTGGGTGATTTTCATGACAGCACTCGCGGTTGTCAGGGGCAACCAGCTAGATCGCAATATGGCATATGAGCCAGGGGAGAGAGAATGAAACACTTGCATCATCCAGAGACAGGAGTTAGGTCTGTCACATTATGTGGTCTTCTTTGGAAAGTAATGAGCGCATGGATCTTAAGAATCTCTGAAAGTCAAAACTGGGAGAATATTTCACATCTTCACAAAAAGCTGCAGTCGCTTCAGAAGTAAAGTATGAAGAGGCTAAACCTTTTTTTTTTTTTTTTTCAGACCGGTGTCAGAGTGGGTCAAGCTTATGTTAGCAGGTGCCGATTCAGCCCCACTCAAGAAGCAGTCTCAGTGAAAACTTCACCATTAACTCCCCCTCTCCTCTCCTAAATGTCTCTTTTTCTGACTGCCTGTCGCTCTCCTCTCTGCATTAGAAAGTAAGACGTCTGCAGCTAACTGACATGGTAAGCATGTCAAATTGATGGGCTATTTATATCCCAAAAGCAAAGGGAGGGGACAGAGTCCATTTATAAAGCCTTGCCTGAAGGTAAAGCTTTCAAGGGACAGATAATGCGAGTGTTTCCTATAGGAGAGATTTAAGCAGCTTTCTTTTTTTATTTATTTTTTGTGCTTTGTTGTATCAGAGTTGAACTGGACTCAAGGTTGCAACTGCAAAGCTGCCTGCAGTTCTTTATTTGCAAAGTCAGTGTAGCTGGTTTTGCAAAGCACTGGTTTGCCCTTATGTATGCTTTCAAGTTTTTTTTTTTTAATTGGATTGATTTTGCCTGTCAAAAAGATACACGCTTTCTTCGATACATGCATAAAATAGTCAACAAATGAGCAACCATGCCCATTTTTTGAGTTTTCAAACAGGAGGCACATTTCTTGTTTTACAGACCATGGATGATGCTTGCACATGACTGCTTTTCTCTTTTTGCATTTCTCTCAAAATTACAGGAAAAAGTTAAGTTGACTTGCTTCTCAGTTTCAAGGTGGACTGAGAGATTCTGGAAACTTTATTTGATTATATAAAATGGATTAATTTCCCTGTGCCCACAGGTACAATATGTTTTCACACTAAAATGAATTGAGCAAATAACACCCTCCCCTACTCTTAGCATGAAACCTAAGCACGTTACACGTTATCTCTGAAGTAGGAGTCACCTTGAGACATTTGCTTATGGGACAAATCTTGTGACAAATTTCAAGCACTTTTTACTCACAACATTTAGTTTTGGAGTTAACTTTTTTTTTTTTGTTTTCCCTGATATGACCCTGTGTTTTCCTGAGAGAGGATATTGGGTGTCCGAAGGGAGCAGGTCAAATATTCATAAGTGCAGCACAGCAGGGCTGAGATGTCAGTGCATTGACAGGAGGACACTCTCTTTCATCTAAGTGGGAATGTAAATAAACAGCCAGTGGCAGATTTACCACATCTGTGAATATTGTCAGTGGTGGAGGAGAATTTCAGATCCTTTACTTTTGTAAAAGTACAAATAACTCACATCTTTCCAGTCCAGTAACATATCTTTATATTCTTTGCTTCATGTTCCTTTGTTGTTCTACTCTCCATGTGTATTGTTAATTGTAATGCATCAAAGCACCAAAACAAAAAGTGCATTCCACTCTATTGAAAAAGTGAAGTAAAAGTATGTAGTTTAATAAGGAAAATGTATCTAAGTATCAAAAGCTGACATCATCATGAATTAATCTGATGATTAATTTGAAAAGAAAATGTATAGAAACATATGAAATGTTCTACTCAACCTTTTAAATAAATCTAAAATGAATAGAAATAATCAGGGAGAAAATAATCTGACATTTGAGAGGCTGGAACTTTGAAATATGATACTTCTCGCATGAAAAACGACTTAAAAAGATGAATAAAACAGTTGCCATTTAATTTTCTGTCAGTCAAATAAAGAATTAATCATTTCAGGTCCATCTGTCGACCAGCATCAGATTTTATAAGTATTTCATAAATTTTATATGTAAAATCTTAATTTGTAAAGTAACTAGTAACTACAAGACTTAGTAGAAATATAAAGTGGCATGAAAAGATAATACTCAAGTAAAGGACAAGCACTTACTGTGTGTACTTAAATGTAACAAATAACAAAAGATAGCATTCGGTGAAGTAGCATGGACTTGTTGGGTGGGTTGTTGTCTTCACCACCACTGCCATCAGCATCTCTCACTGATGCCAAACACATCTTGGTCTTTTTCCTCTGATAATTTAAGACCCAGGTGTCAATGACTGAAATGCTCAATGACTAAAAGTTTAAAGTTGAAAATAAGCAATGTGTACAAATTGCATCCTAAAACTGGATAAAAAGTATGTTTTGGTTGCTTCTGGAAGGCAATGACAATGGCAACGCCTGCTACAGGGAACATGGTGTTGACAGGAGACTACATGAGTGGGACCATAACTATGATTTTAAAAAAAAACCAAAAAAACAAAAAAACTGGTTTCTCTGGAAAAATGCTGGAAACATTGTGAAAGTACACAACTCAAAGAACATATATAACATAGGTTAAGTCATTTTTTTGACATTTTAATGTGGAAAAGTTGCATATTATAACTTTAAAGTACAGCACTTAAGTAAATGCTCTTAGTTCAGTTTCACTGATATGTGTGCTATTCTTTGATAGCTAAAATCATGATCATAATTTCATGATCACAATTCATCTGATTCACTTTAAAAGAGAAGAAGAAAGAGATAACTTTGGGATTTAATACATAACACAGTGCAAGCTGCTTTTTATACTTTTATATTTATTCAAAGCTGACTTAATACCAGAATTACTGTATTTTAGGAAAGGGTTAGTTATAACTACTGGACATTCAAATTAAGGAACTTAATTTGGTCTTTATGGAACCCCACCGGTTCTGTTTACCAAGCAGCATTCAGATTCTAGTGCGTTGGCAAAGCAAATCCCCCACTGTGTTAAAATGGCAGTGTCAGTGGCTGCTACCATTGTACACATCTGATCTGTCCACAAACATGCAGTCACATTGCATTTGCACACACGACTGATGTTGTCTTAATATCTGCATTTCAAATGTCTCGTTATCACACACGCCAACAGTGTATAGAGCAGCCCCTCCCCGGGGCGGCTGACAGCCAGCACTAAGAAGGATGTAATTTCCCTCGTCTCCAACTCTACTTTAAATGAGCCTGCTTGTCAAAGAACCAGACACTTTTCAAAATATTTCCATTAAAGAAAAAAAGTTTTGACTTCTGAGATGTCAGAATGAAATCCTGAGCTTGAGGAGTCATTAGTTTCATTATTTAAAATGATACTTCTGGAAAACATCTTTGTGAATATCATATTTAGCAAAACAGAGCACAATTTCTAATATAAACAGTTTTACTGATAAAAAGAGCACTGACAATATGTGCAAGATCAGGCCCAGCCGCATGCTATACTGGAGGTATCTTTTCAGCAACGACAGAGAAGTAAAAGGCCCCTTGTCGTTTCTATATAGGACCCCCAGACTGAAGGAGATACAAGATGGGTCTGTGATGCTTTTGAGTTTTTGTCGTGATTTTGAATCTCTTTATGATCCCATTGTGCATCTTTGTGGTGGTCTTCAGTTTCTTTTGTGTCTCATAATTGACTTTTGAGCCTTTCAAAGAAAAAAAAAAAAAAAAAAAAAAAATCTTCAGCCAGCCCCTCAGCCCCCCCTTACTCATGGATTTGAGCATGTTTTATATTCAGTGTGGATGAATTGAAAAATAAAGAAAACGTGGTTGAAGTGTGTATCACAGTACAGGTACTTAGCAACAGAGAAGAGCACATAAATGCACACACCCAGGTAGAGGAGGCTGAATTAAAGGCTCTTCACTCACCACTGTGCTCAGCACCCAGGAGGCAGTGAGAAAAAAAAAAAAACAAAAAAAAAGACTGAACTGACAAAACAAGAAAAGGAGAAACACGAAGCACCGCAAAGAAATGCTTAACATCGCCAACATGGAAACAGGGATAGGGGGCGTGGCTTGTGGTCAAACACAGGGGCTGATAAGCGACAGGTGTGACCTGACGAGGTAACGAGCCACAGGTGTGACCTGATGAGGTAACGAGCCACAGGTGTGACCTGACGAGGTAACGAGCCACAGGTGTGCAGGGAGCAGTTGGGTCAGATAACAACAGGAGCTTCTGGTGAAGATGGATGGATGGATGGATGGATGGATGGATGGATGGATGGATGGATGGATGGATGGATGGATGGATAGATGGATGGATGGATGGATGGATGGATAGATGGATAGATGGATGGATGGATCGACAGACAGACAGACAGACAGACACATGCAACATATATGACGTACAATAGTGCAATGTAGCAGGAAGCAGCAGACATATTATATAAATGCCTGAGGTCAATGTTACAGATGCGCTCATTTCATGTTTAATGCCTGTATGGCAGGGGGAATAAAAGGCGTCTTATACATGCTCCTGCTGGGCCTTGTGGCCTTGAAAACAGACAGAAGCAGCTATTGAAACTCTGTACATACACCGGTATATAGAGGTCTTGAAAGATCTACAGAAAGTACCACAAAAGAATACAAGAGGAGACATTCAGATCCTTTACTTCAGCAAAAGTACCAATATTAACGCTGTGAACAATGCTTCAGCTATGAAAATGTTATTAAAAGTATTAAAGTAAAAATTGAACTTTGATCTTTCTGGGTTATCTTGCAGAATGCGAAGTTATGAAGAATAATTCAAGATTGAATTTAATTGTCGTTACCTTAACGCTCACAATAAAACAACAAAAGTAATACAAATGAATGAATAAATAATCAAGTCAAAAAATAGAAGTATTTTGGTGGTGGAGTGAATTCAGTCATCTAACAACCTGAGGGAGGAAACTGCTCTGAAGTCTGGTGCAACAGCAGCAGATACAGCAAGATGAACAAGCTGTGGCTGGGGTGGGTGGGTGTTGTCTTTTAGTATCTTTTGAGCTCTGCACAAGCACCTCAACTCACATATTACTGATGCTCAGTAGATGGGGAGTGATTATGTTATTTTAATCAATGAAATGTCACTGATATCCTGTTAGAGCCACAAAATAAAGGTTCCTCTGTAGGGACGGATGCGTCCTCTGGGACAAAGCAGCAGCTGCAGCAGACACACGACTCATACTGTATCTGTCCTTCTTGCTCTGGTCACATATGTTATTAACAAAACATATTTCATGATTCAAAGAAACAAGCACATCACCATTCCCGGCTGCTGATGCAAGCTGGACAAATAGGTATTAAATAAGTCTTCCTCTGGTTCCAGGTAATGTATTGTGTAACCGTGTGTTTCTCTGCCTCCCTGTCTCTCTTTGTCATTCTTTTTACGCCACACTGTCTGGGATGTGCATATCCAGAAAGGTTGAAGGTGCACTCAGCTATGTGAGTATACTCTTACTCATACTACAAGAAATAAAAAATGGTGCAACAATACTATCCGCTGATGCTCATGTTCAGCTCAGTGTTTATGCCTCACCTTAAATGACTTTTTGGCCACCCCAAACAGGTGCATCACACTTAGCACATGCAAACACACATTTTACCTCTATGACTTTCAAAGGCCTACCATAGCTGGAGGACAGTAAGCTCATAAGCATGACCCAATTTGCCAAACAATAAAGATCCTGCTGATTCAGTGACTCCCTTCAATCAACATTTGATTGAGAGGTTTGCCTCATTGATCTGATGGTTCCCAGAGGGGACTTTTATTTCTGCTGATGCTGGGTAGCGAACATTATTAGCCATTCTGTTTGGTTTCAAACAAAACAACTCTGTGCAGGCTGGATTATGGTTTACAGCTTTTATATTAAAAGATGAAACAGTGTCTGATTGATAGTATATGAACATCAATGTGTTCGTCAACATTTATGAAGGCACACAAGGCACAGAGAGTTCAGGAATTAAGCTCTTTGATATGTTTATAAAATGAATATCAAATAAAAATATTTGTGGGCACACAGACATATTAACACATAGTGATACACAGAGAAGTGAGAACCGCTGGTGCCTGAGCTCAGATTCCTTGTGTTTTACTGCCCTCCGTTGCCACAGTTAATACAGATGGTTCCTCAGCCAGTAACTCAGACAATACTTTTATTATACCACCTCTACCATGATGATAAGTCACGCGCGGGAGATACACACATAAAAATAAAACAACACTACAGGGTTACTTATCATTTTCACTACCTGAAGATCTTAAAGAAAAAGATCTATACATTCTGTATTCTTATTTTCATAATTTCTTTTCCTGATGTTTGTTTGTTTATTTTTTATTGATTGATTTAACTTATTTTATTTTTAATAGTACTATCAAGTGGGTTTCCCGATCTCCTATTACATTGTTTAGAATTTTTTTGCGTTCTTTATCTCTTTTTCATGTGAAGCATTAGGTGCATGTGATTTCTGTGTTTGATTGCTATGTTTCTTGTATGAAATTTTCTGTACAAACAAAGTTTATTCTAAGATTGTGTCTGGTAAATTGACAACAACAAATAAGTATTAATTTATCATAAAAGTATATGCTGCATTATTGTTATGAGGACCAGACTATGAATTGTTTAAATTATGTTTTGTTTTACATAGAATTTTGTTAATATTTCATGTATCCCAGTTACATTCCTTATTTATCTACTACCCCAACCATCTGTTATTCATTCTGTACATGACCTTATCTTTATATATCTCTGTCTGAACCATTACTGCTCTTAGCACATTGCAAAAAATCTTTTTGCCTGGAATAAAGTGAATTCAAGTCAATACTACGAAAAATCCTCTGTCGTTTTTATATTTAATATAGAGGCCTTCTTTTGAGGCAGAATACCAGTAATATTTCATTTTACTTGAAAATAAATAAATCTTCTCCATATCTCAGTGACGAGTGAGGTGAATGATGCAAGTTAGGATATTTTGCAATCTGTAGCCTGCAGATTGCAATATCTCAGAATTAGTGAGCTGAGATATGAAAAGTAATAAAGTAAAAATGTTAAAGGTAAAGTGCTGGAAACAACATCTGAAACAACATCTGAAGTTGCAATCTATCCCAAGCGCATATTTTAGGTCCAGGAATTGCAGGAATGTCTGTATCAGTGGAGCTTGTTTTCCCCTCTTTGCTTTGGGATGTTTACCCTCGTTGTGGCGGCGTGGGATGTGATGTGAGGTTTTGTGAGGCATGAGTCTTCAGACAGTTGGGAAATCAGAGTGGAGGGCAGTGATTGAATGAGCCAGTGCTCAACAACCAACAGCTACTGAGGTGCTGGTGATCAATACACTGTTCAGCTGTAACCACAAGCAGGCTGCCTGCACCCTCAAACTTTAAAACTGCACAAACACATCAACTGCACGGGGGAGGGAGGGATCCTATCAGCCTCTTCACATCTGTAAACTCTTGTAAACACCTTTCTTTAAACAAAATGAAAAAAATTGCAATGAAAATGCTGCTCAGGTGTTAAGCTGCAGAGGCTCTCCCCCCAGGGAGAGACAGACCTTTCATTTGACCTGGATTAAATATTGATGCCCTGCGATAATAGCGAATAGAGCATGAATTTCTGTGTCACAGCAAGGTGAAGGGGGTCAGTCCTTTGTAAATGAACTTTAAGAAGTGGAATTTATTTATGTATTTTTTCTATGTGCCCTGAGACGAGTCATAAAATGTCCATTTAGAAGTGAAATGTTAATCAATTTTTATGCATGCGTGTTTCTTTTTTTCTCTTTAACCCCTTCCCGCCAGTGACTATTATTGAGGTTGTAAAAGCACAAAGGCTGCTCTGGCACATCTGCACTAAAAGTTAACCTTTAAATCTAATTAAAACTCCAGATAGGAAAAAAAAAAGAAGCTTCCCTCTTTGACTGACGAGTGATTAGTAAAATGTGCCAGCAAATTAGTCAAGTGAACCACGGACATAGATTTATTCTGCATCCATGCTGCTTGTCAAGAAGCTGGGATATTGAATCAGACAGGATCACAGCAGCAACAACAAAGGGGGTGTTGTGCACATATGAATAATCTACAAGGAAATTAGGATTTAAGGATTATGCAAACCAGTTGTTTTGCGTAATTCTGTTGTTTCACATAATGCCAATAACGACTGAAACAAGATTGTAAGTGGGATCTTTTGCTGGTTAAAAAGTCCTCCTCTTTTTCAGTAACTGGTCTTATTGTTTTCTTAATTATAACCAAACACCAGATTGCTGCAGTAAAGCTGCTCAGTGGCCAGAAAAACACAGTGGTTCGGGGTAAATAATCGGTGTGTGTTGTGTGTATGTGAGTGTGTGTGTGTGTGTGTTGGCCATTATGTGAATGTTAGGAGTGTCGTCTTCTTTCCCTGTGTAAGAGTTGCTGTGATGCGATAGAGAAAGGTGTGGGATTACACTGACATCTGGTGGAAGATGGTTGCACTTACAAACTCTGTAAATAGGAGTAGACTGTTGAGGCATTTTTATTTTATTTATTAATTTATATATTTATTTATGTGAGTTCTATATTTGCACTACATATATTCATTATATATATATATA
>CM076667.1:16874756-16956795 GCA_038496675.1 Rachycentron canadum | reverse complement strand
TATATATATATATATATATATAGAGAGAGAGAGAGAGAGAGAGAGAGAGAGAGAGGGAGAGAGAGAAAGAGAGAGAGAGAGAGAGACCATTAGAGAGATGTTGAGTTAGGGTTAGTTATTTTGAAATCCTGTTTATCCTATTTAAGTAAATTCTTACAAAATTTAGAAAATCAATTTTAGGTATAACCTAATAGCCAAACTTTTCTAACTCTTAAAAATGAGTTGAGGTCTCCAGGAAGCGAACAGAACATTAGCGCTAACAATAACAGTCACACTGATTATTACTTTCGGAAGAATTCAAGTGGGTACACATTTAGTCGAGTAATGAATCCAGAGGAATTTTTTGTGACTCATTCTCATTTCTCCATCACTCACACGGCGGACTCTCCTTCTTCCTTCACATTAGAGGTCACAATGTTCTGTGAGTTGAACTCATGTAAAACTTTTTTTTTTTTTTTTTTTTTACAGCTAACAGCCACAGCTGACCTTCACAGACTGTGATTGAAGGTGATGCAACACTGCGATGAGAGAGAGGGGGGTCTGGCGGGATTGTAACTGGTGGGTTTTCCTGTTGAACAGGTTTGATTAAAGATGTAAAGATGTCAGGTAGATGTGAAACTCTCTGACTGAAAAAAAAAAGCCAAACTAGACAGGTAATAAGTTGAAGGTTTATTATCCTCTCTTTCATGGCATGAATATGTCCTTCCACAAGGACATTTAGTAAAATCTGTCCTTAACAAAAAGTATGTGTAAATTCTGACTCCTGTGTGCTCTGTATGCTGCATGGCCATACTTCTATCTTCCATCTATCTTTTCTTCCTTAAAAAAATATCTAATACATAGTTACATAGTTTAAGAACAAAGTCACATCTTGTGAGTTAAACATCAACACTGTACTGTAGCAAAATAAAGCAGGATCTCACATTAAAAGAGGAACACAGCCTCAAATACTCTTGTGAGAATGGATAAGGTCAAACTGTGATTACTTGATCAATTTTGGCACATTTTCCTTCACTTTCCTTTCCACCTTACCTCTATTAAAAGTAGAGAATCCTTCTCAAAGTGACTTTGACATCCCTCATTTGCAAGGCGTTAACTTTGGAAATTGCCTCTTTATGGAAAAGACAGAGGCCACAATCCACAGAGCATTGTAAAAAACACTGGAGATGTCTTTTTTCTCCCCCTCTTTTTTTCTTCCTCCATAAGGAAGAAAAATCTACCAAGCGACTGCAAAATAACCTGACAATGTTGGTAGAAAGTGTTACTACTAATTAAGTGCTATTTTGCATCTTAAATCATACCTAATCTTTCCAGTAACAAATCTAAGTTTTACAATCTACAGAAATACTAAGTCGCAGCTGTAACAGTGAAATAATTCAAACTTTCAGTCAGAAATAAACCTACTGTGCACTTACTGCTACTAACAAGGCTCTTACACCATTTTTGTGTTGTGATATATATATATTGTACTGTGTTTATGTATTCTACTGTCAATAAAGAAATGTTGTCATGTAACACTTCACTTGTCCATTGGTACACCTTGAAAACCTTCTTCTGTGATTTTTCAAACCCTCTCCTCTCCTCTCCTGCCATTATTGTGCTTTGTTTACTAGATGTGCAGGAGATCAGTAATCTATGTCTGTCCCTTTCGGCCCGCTCTGAGTAGATAATTACCGTCATCACAAATGAACGCTTGACACAGCTGTCAGGCCTCGCCTGGTCATGACAGAGTTCGTCTGTGGAGCTCGTTGAGGACGACGTCGCTGTTGGAGCCGTCATATATTCCGCTGTCTGCAAACACAGAGCCTGTGAGGGACAAACACAATAACACGCCATCAGCATTATTGTCTTTGTATATGTAAGTGTTTGTAAATTGTGTTTAACCGCAGGTCAAACATACCACTGCTATTGGTGCCATCGCTGATAACAGAGGGGCTTCGAGAGGTTAAGGGCCGAGCGGACGTGGTCATGATGGTGAGTGACTGATTCCTGTTGTTCTGAGTGGCCATCCGACTCCAATCTGTAGAAAAGTGTATATAACCAAGTTTATGTAAGTTTGTTTATTTAAAATCATGGTTTAGTAATTTGGCAGATGTATTGATGGGGGTATATTTATGTTGACGTCCATTTGCATTAATATTAAATTAATATTGATGAAGTTGTTTATTCGTATAACTTCTCTTTGGTTGATAACTATACAATAAGCTGTGGACATTTCACTTGCTTACTTACTCACCCTCACTTTTCAGGGAGCTCTATGTCAGGACTATGTAATGAGCTCATAAGTAACATTGAAAAACACTTTCAGACACTCCTTTTTCTCATTCATCTCAAGTGCAATGTATGTTAGTATATAATGCTTGGTTAGTGATTAGTTGTACACTACTTTTTGAAATGCATTGTGGGATAATATGGGTCCACTATATAGGGTATAATAATTCTCACTATACACTCAGACAGCAAACTCAAATGTAGTGGTTATAAGTCGCTCCGATTTGAACAATGTTTATTTATTTACATTTTGGAAAATATCCTGAATTAGCTATTAGCAGTCCCTCTTCACAGTGCACCCATGGATGTGCAGTCAACTATCACTGTATTACTTTTATATTGAAGAAAGTTCTGAAGTGGTGCCTTTTTTTTTTTTTTTTGATGATTTCTATGCTGATTTATGGTATCATTTGGTATCATGGATTTATGGTTTGTATTCCCATTGGACATTGGATAGACTTATACCACCTGAAAATCTAAGTTACACTGAATGTATATAGTTTGTATCATATCTGTGTGTTCAGATTTGGCTCAGTTAGGACTCAGAATCCAATATCTGATGCAAATTTGTGGGCAATCAGGCACTAAGGGTTGGGAAGTAGCTCTCCAAGTGCTGTCACAGTCTTTGCAGCAGCTACAATAAGTTGCCTTTAGAACACCAGCATGTGCCAGTACCTTCCACCTCATGCAGCATCTTGATCGCAAACCCTTGGCACAAGGTGTCCAATAAAATTAGGTATAAGACATATAAGAAGATATTTAGGTGCCCACCTGAGTTTTCAGTCAATCGCAGCCTTCCACAGCAGAGATAAGTCCTCCACTGCCTGCGGACATTCTCTTTCACGGCACAGTGCAAAACAAAGACAAGGAAACCTATCCAGAACAAGTTGAACAGTAAAATATGAAATAGCATTTTGGAGACATTTGTATATTATGAAAGATATTAATGTTGCTATTCTGATGTGGAATCATACAGGTCTCACCTTGAAGAGAGTTGAATATGGAGAAAAGGTAAACAAAGGGTAAGTAGAGGGGTCCCCAGGCGAACAGAGCGAACCCCCATGTGAGGCCAAGCAGGATGACGAGACCAGCAATGCTGCGTAGGTCAGTCATCACTCCCCTGTTTGGAGACTGGTTCTGTGGGTTCTGCCTCTTGATCCGGGCTAGCTGGACCATAACAACAATGAAGACCAGCAGGCACAGAGCAAAGATCAGGACGAAGTAGGCCACCACTCCAACGTAGAAGGCGATGTCATTACGCAGCCAACAACTACAGAAGTAGACATATAGGAGGAGTAACAAGTAAAATGTTTAATTTTCACATGCTTGTTTTATGATCAAATATTGCTTGGAAAAAGCAAAGCCTCGCCTCCCAGTGGCCAAATACTACAATGACAAGAATAAGATACAAATATTCCAATTTCTTTTTCCTAATGAACCCTATGGAGATTTTGACCTCTAGTTGTGCTGTGAGTAGGTCACCATTTTTTAATCTCCTACATGACAGCACTTTGTTACCAATGGTTGCGCTATTCAACTTATTTACAGAAACATTTTCTAGACTTTGAAAATAAACATTCAGCTTTGAAAATGTTTAATGAGGAAGGAAATACATTTTGCACATTAGTTGGAGTTCCAGGATTCGCACGATGCCTTTTGAGGAGCAAACAGAACATTTGTTTGTTTACAATAAAACTCCACAGAGCAGCTTTGAGTTTGCCTGTGTCAAAATTCCTATAAAATATTTGAAATCTTAAGTATTCAGCAGATGAAAAGATTAATAAAATACAAATTTTATGTTTTGTTGTTTTTGTTTTTGATTTATTTGCACTGTAGCTTGCATTTACTGTCGTACCACTGGATTTCACTTTAGAATAAGATTTATGACGAGTTCTCACAGAATGTATTTACAGATATATTGAAAACAAACATTCATTGTGCTACGTTAAAAAGATTTGCATCCTCCTTTATAGTTGGGTTATCAAACACATACAAATGAAACAGTTTTGTCCTAAAATGTTAACCCGTGTTATAATAAAGGTAGTTATAATTTACATGTAACTTACAAGTCATCTGAAGTACCATCTGTGTATTTTCCATATGTAACCAGACCGTAGTTTTCTTGGTCCAGTGATATTGTAATGATCACAACAAGAAGGGGAATACCTGCAAAGACCAGCATAATAATCAGCAAAACCATCAGGATATGTCAAATTAAGTTGTTGAAAAAGAAATATTCTGATCTTGTTTTCCTATAACTTCATCACACATTTATAAGCTTTTGAAAAACGAAGTTTTGGAGATCAGCTTTAAAGTACCTACCCCAGCCCATCAATGAAAACTTGAGCATGTATCTGCTCAGGTAAGGGGTGAACACCTGGACAATGCTGAGGTACATGTGCAGAGCCTCCAGCCCAGCCCAAGTGAATGATGTCAGCAGGAAGTAGTGCAGAAAGAAGCCGGTGCTAATGCACAGCCCGATCGCCGGGTAGAGCGCCAGCCACCCGTTCACTAAGAACACCAGGTTGAGGAGGAGGAGGGAAATGCAGAGCTGGACCAGGATTTTGGAGGGAATATCTCGCAGTAGTTTTCTGCAAAGACAGTTAATTTTTAAAAAAAACTACAAGGAATAGAAATGCCCTTCTTTTTAATTCAATTTTTATCTTAGCTGTTAAATGCTAAGTAAGACTGATTCTCTGATGAAGCTCAGCTTGAAGTAATCTTGACTGCCCTCCAATGGTCAGGTTAGATAGAATGCAGGCTTAAGGCACTTCCGCATTGGCTTCTATTAGAGTCTATGTCCTTTTTAATATACAGTCTATGAAAGAGGTGTGTTCTTACTCAAATGAAAGGTATGTCAGTAAAGTGATGGCGAGAAATACAGCCGAGATTCCACAGCCGATGTAGGTGATGAAAGTAAGAACTTGTGCCTGCTGAGGGTTAATCATTTCTCCTCTGGACAAATCCTGAATTGAGACACAAACAGTGAAACAACTGGCCGTTTCTTACTTGTTGTTCAAACAATATATGTCTTAATTTATTTTTCTTGTTGCTGCAATTTTGAAAAATACTCCATTCTTTGTTACTGTCAGCATATTGCATGCACACAAACACAGGATACTAACCAGCAGTATTGCAAATGAAGTGAGGTGGTTGCAGCTGCAGGTTGTTTCTTCCAGTGTGGTATTGACAACAAAACAGCCAGCAAGGCTCCAGCCTCCTTTGTCACCTACACAATAGAAACACCACAAACAGGAATATTAATTACCTCTGTTGTTTGATTCTCAACCAACTCGATTTGTTATTCATATGCTCACCATTCAAGGTGAAATCCCAAAATGCACAGGAGGCCACAAAGTTTCCCTGCGAGCCAAGAACAAAGTTTGAGTAACCTTTTACAACTGATTCTAAAGCATGTCTTTAATTTATTTGCAGCTAATTTACAATTAACCTTTTATTTTGAAAAGTTCACAGACAACATGCCACATTTCATCATGTTTATAAATGACAAAAGATTTTATTGTTGTTATCGTCTTATTGTGCTTTTACAATGATATGAGTTTAGAATTTATGGAGACTAATTTATTGCTGTGACTTTGCAAACATAATAGTATATAATGCAGAAAGCATGTTTTACGAGAAGACTAAACTAGCCACATTTTTGGTCTCTTGTTGGAACTTCCTTGTGGCAATTTGACCTTCATTGATTTTTATGAGCACACTCACATGTATGGGGTTGATGTTTCGGATGGTAAACTGAATGTCCTCAGTCAAGTTGCTTATTGACAAATTTGCAAGACTGGAGCCAAGGACTGGACTGACATGGGTTGTATTATTTAAAGCTACATCCTACAAAAGAAAAGAAATAGATGGGATCATTTTGAAGAGGGGGATATTTCAGTTTGCATTTCATTTCAGCTCAGAAATGGCTTTATAAATAATATATATAACACATAATATTCTGTCATAACTGTGTACTTCCCTGTAATAAATGTTTCATTAAATGTTGGACTTCATTGAGAAAATGTTCTTATAAAGCATTAAATGAAAATCAAAAAATATTTCCATATTATGTAAAACACATTATGCAAACACATATTATGTAAAATTTGAATGTGGAAAATACCTGGAAAAAGTCACTTCTGCTATAGAAAGTGAATTGGACCCTGCTGGCCTGTTGTTGCTGCTCAGGGCTAAGACCTGCAGTGAGGGTGGAGGGCAAGAATACAGACCCCAGAGCAGAACCTGACCTCTTGAACCTGGACCTGCTGAGAGCATGGAACTGGACAGACCAACAGGTTAAGAAATGGTTACTGGAAAAGTTGTGTAATACTTTGAAGACACTGTTCATCCTATGAAATTTCATTAGACCAGGTGAGAGAATCCACAGTAAACCTACTGAATTAACTTTAGGTGTGCTACTGGTGGTAAATTAGATATTAAATCAGATATTAATCTGTCTAGGTTTTTATATTTTCACTTCAAGAAAATCCTAATATTTGCTACCTGGACATTATCAGTGTTAAAGATGTTGACAGATGTTGCTGGAAAGTTGGTCCCGTCCACTGTCCTCACTGCCAGAACCAGCGACTTCGAAGAGAGGACCCCTCTTTCGCCATTGACGACCAGTTTAAGACCCAGATTATCCACTACTTGAATCAGCCTGTCAATGGGAAAGATGACAAAATATTTAAGAAAACACTCATGTATGTGAATACGTGTGCACATGAATATGTAGATTTCAATTGTACCTATTAGCGGATGCAGACAAAGCTGTTGAGTCACCCTCCATGAGTTGGCTGATGATTTTGATGGCTTTTTGTCCCATTGCCTGAGAGACAGTGGGGCCATCCAGAAGCTTCTCCAACTGCCCCACCATTTGCTCCACCTGCAACCATAATGACAGCGCTATCATCTGAAAGAAGTAACAGCCGCAACAACACATTAATGACTACACATTAGTTCCTAGTTGTGACAGTCTGACACTTACAATTCCAAGACATTCCCAATCAAACTCGATGGTTTAAGATGACATTTATTTATTTTCTCGCAATTTTTTTCTGCATATCCATTTGACTATGTTAAATTAAACAATAAGTGGTATATAATCAATGAATATATATACACCATTTTTAGACATATATTTGGTACATTTTTAGGCCAAACAAGTGTTTTTACTTCCAAAAAGAGTGGTGTGTGGTTTTCATGCAAACATTTTATCCAGCAGATCATCCATCAGTAAATCAGCAGTTTCACCTGAGAGGAGTTGAGCTGGGATGCATTATTTGTTTGCTCCAGCAGCTCGTCTGCCTGCTCGTCCTGTGCCTCTTGACTTTGCGTCGTCTCTACAAATAATCAAAGCGAGAGCTGTTCAAGCCGTTTCGGCACAAGAAACCATCTCGTGCAGCTTCAGTCAGACTACTGTTAAAAATCTTGGATTACATACCAGTCACTGTTGTTGTGGTTGCGCTGGTGAGGGTGCTGGTTTGGACTGTTGTTGTAGATGTTGAGGACATCTTAGCAGTAGTGTTGTTAATCTGGGGTGGGGGCAGGTCGTGTGCAGTAGTCGTAGTAGTAGCAGTGGTGGTTGTGGTTGAAGTTGTGGCTATGAGCTGAAGGGATGTATAAGATGCTGTAGTTGTTAAATTGACTCCTGGTTGTTTTGTTGTTAGGTTGGAACCAGTGGTTAAACTACTTGCAATTGAGCTCAGGTTGAAGTTGATTCCCCTGGTGACATTGTGATCGATCGTGGGCTCAGTCCTGGTGGGAGGTGTGGTGGGGTTGATGTCGTTTTTGATGGATGTTGTAATGCTGTGAGTTGCGCTCTCTGTGGTGTGACTGGTAATGTGGTTGTTTGGAGGAGCAGCTGTGGGTTTAGTGGTGTTGTCGATAACAGAAGTCATATTTAAAGTTTCATTCACTTGTGAAGCTGCGGTAGACACGGTTGTGTTTTTAAAAGGAGTAGTTTCATTCTGTTGTGTTTCCCTGATGGGTGTAGTGGTTATGTTGTGTGAAGACACCGTAGTAATTGTTACATTCTCAGCTGTTGTGTAGTTGTTGGAGACTGCAGTTACATTGTTTGTCATTGTATAATTGGGAGAGGTTCTAAATGTGCTTATTGTTGCGTTACTTATTTTAATTGTGCCATTGTGTACATTATTGTAAGCAAGTGTAGTCACATTGTTGTACGCTGTTGTATCATTTGCAGAAGATGTAAATGTGTCATTGTATTCTGCTGTGTGATTGGATGTAAGTGTGTTGGCTGTTATGTTGTGCATTGTTGTGAGATTAGCTCCAAATACACTGGCTGTAGTTTTGTTGTACTCTGTTGTGTCAGTGGCAAAATGTGTAACTGTAGATTCATTAAAGAGTCTTGTATCACTGGGAGAAGGGGTAAATGATGCAGATGTAGTTTCATTGTACACGGTTGTGTTACTGGGAAAAGATATAACTGGTTTGGTTGTAGTTACATTGTACTCTGTGGTGTCATTGAGAGAAGGAGTAAGTGAATTGGTTGTGGTTAAGTCGTAGACTGCTGTGTCATTGAGAGAAGGAGTACGTGAATTGGGTGTAGTTAAGTTGTAGACTGTTGTGTTATTGGGGAAAGGTGTAAATGATCCAATTGTAGTTGCGTTGTACTCTGTTGTGTTACTGGTAGAAGGTGTAAATGGTCCAGCTGTAGTTAAGTTGTGCACTGTTGTGTCATTTGGAAGTGTAACTGTTGTTGCATTGAACAGTGTTGGATCATTTGAAGAAGGTGAAAACGGTCCAGTTGTATTTACATTATACAGTTTTGTGTGATTGCGAGACTGTGTGAGTATTTCAGCTGTAGTATCATTGTTCACCACTGTAAAATCTGGAGGTGTAACTGTGCCAACCGTAGTGGCGTCATACACTGTTGTGTCAGTGGGAGGTGTAACTGTAGTTGCATTGTGGAGTGTTGTATTGCTTGGTGGAGTTGTTACATTGTACAGTGTGAGATTTGACAGTGTAGTTGTGTTAAGTGTTGAATCAATCATAGCAGTTGTTGAGTTTTGTGTTGTCAGGTGGTTGGCAGAAGTATTGGGACTGAGTTGTGAATTGAAAGAGGATAACATTGTGAATTCTCTTTTCTCTTGTGCTGTGGTTGTGTTTTGAAGTATTGCGGTTTCAGTTGGTGTCAACAATGTTTTGTCATCAGATTCGTTGTGCTGTACTTTTGGACTACCAGAGACAGTCAGAGTTATGTTATGTGAGGTTGTTTGAGGGACAGGCTGGGCTGTCGAGGATGGTGCACTGTTAACTGTTGTGAGTGAAGTTGCCACGTTGGGCCGAGCGGCGTGTGAAGCATTTTTCTGTTTAACTGCTGTGGTAAATTCAGTTGTGTTAGTCTGTTGGGTCTTGTTGGTGACAGTTGGTGGTAAGGCGTCTGAAGTTGGACTGATGTTGCTGTTGGTCAGAGTGGAGGGCTGAGTTGCGAGAGGCTCTGGAGGGCAGCTGTCAGACGAAGTAAAAAGAAGAACAGCAAGCATCTCATTTGCTTCACTATAATAGAAAAGACAAAAAGCTAAATATCAAAAATAAAAGCAAAATATTTTATTTTATTCTACCAACCTGGTACATCAACTACTTCACTGGTTGATACAATAATGACTGATAACTTACTGGATCATTTATATGTTAGAGCTACAGTCAATATACAAAGAGTATATTGTATGTATATTACAATGCATTACTATGGTGCTGACCTCTAAATGAATTTCAGTGATTCAAAGAGGATAGAGACTTACCCTGACCCTGTGTTACACTTGTAGGCTTGGCGCAGCGGTGACAACTGTCAGATGAAGTCAGGAAGTCAGTACATAGCATTTATACAACAGGCGGAATCGTTCAATCATGGTGTAATATACATACCAATTGTTGTATGAAGGTAACATTAGCAGAAGCCCTAGTGACATTAATTATTAAGATGAAAAATTGACCTGAAAAAGAATAAAATTAATATAAAAGATAAAAAAGTTATATCAGAAGCAATTTAGGACAAAAGTGGAACACAAACCTGATGAAACAAATAAATACACTTATTCACTTTCCTTTAGCCAGTTAGAAATCGAAATCGAAATCACTCTCAAGTCTGTGTCTGTTACATATTAAGTTGCAGTCAGGAGCGTAACGACATTATTAATGTTAGCTCTAGCACAAGGAAGTGGAAAACCACTTCTTGTTTTTTGTTTTTACCAAAGCTTAACAAAACCATCCACCAGCACCTCTAAAGCTCACCAATAATTTATATCTTGTTTCACTGTACAAAACAATACATATTAATTTAATGGGGGTTATGTTAGACTAAGCTAAGGGACTGCTGGCTATAGCTTCATATTTATGGTAGGTATGATATCAATCTTCTCATCTAACTATTGGCAAAAAAGCCAATGCGTGCATTTCCCATAATGTGAAAATATCCTTCTAAAGTGTGTAATCACATATACTGTACATGCACAAAGAATTTTTGCTTGATGTTACAAAGCAAATATATGCAGACAGACAGGCACAGATTATTCTAGCTGTTTCTTACTTGCAGAATCACAGAAAGCAGTGCAGTTACCAAACGTTTCCCCTGAGGGAAACAGAGGCACAGAAAAACATGGCTACAGCAGCAGCTCCAACAGTGAATTCTGCCGGATATAATGGGTGTCTGTGTCTGTGGTACTCACTGCTGCGGGATTGTGATCTTAGTTTTTCCACCAGGTTGGGATACTCAAGCTCCAAGAGAGAGCTGGTAGAAAGAGAAGATTATAAAATACAACATGCATACATGTACACAGCATACACTGAGAACAAAAACAAAACAAAACAAAGGTATAGCTCACCATATAAGCTTGGAGTGAGTGTCAGACTGACAGATATCCAGGGAAGATGAGGCTGTGCATCTTATATAATTGTCACCAGGGAATGTCAAGTCCCTACACAGATTTTGACCTGATGGTGTCAACATCATCATTAGTTAAAATACTGTATGTGAATGTGTGTTCTCATACCTCCGTCTTTACAAGGACTTTTTTGGGTGTTAAATCGGTACAGTGTGGCTATTTATGCTAAGTCTTCACTTCTTCAAAGAGTCTTGACATTAAGACATGGATTTGGGGCTAAAGTTAGATTTGTGTCTAGGGTTAGACAAAGTGGATTTCTAAGGTTTGAGTGAAGGAAAGAAATTACGTCAGGGTCCTCACAGGTTAAGAAATGCATTCTTGCTTTTGTGCTCTTGCATTTCTTTTCATTCAGTTTTCCAGACAGTGAAGACATTATCTAAATTCCAGTTAAAGCAATTATCCCTATCCTATATCATTTGATTTGTTGGTGTCTTTGTGTGTCCGTGTACAATTGTCTGTACTTCTGCTGGTGTTTTGCATGTGCACACAGGTACATCTGTATTCGAGTACAGTGTGCATGTTAACTTAATCCAAGAGTGGATGCATTTTACATGTTTGTGAATTACTGTATGTGTGTGTTCACACTCAATGCACAATTCACAATCAAAATGTGACTTTTCATGCACAGACTGACTATGCAACAACCAATCTAAAGTCTTTTAAGTTTTATGATAGTGTAACATCATGAATTGAAAGTGCCGGCTTCTCTCATGTTATATATGTGGCTAAGTAATAGTGTATCTTGATGCTTTTGTGAATCTGTCAATATAAGTAAAAAGATAAGCAGGTAAATAAACTGATTGACAAGTTGCTCACCAACAGCGTGGACAGAGTGGCTGAGCTGCAACAGCACACTGCAAATTGTATTTCTGGAAAAGGAATATATGTATATATTAATTTTTTTTTTTCACACCACTGCGAGGAAGTGAAATGTAAAGTTTACGTCTGTAGTTGTAGATACTTCCTGATATGCTTTTACCTGATGTCCTCTTTATCACGACAGGAGACTACTGTTACCTGCAGACAGAGAGAGAGAGAGAGAAAGAGAGAACAGTTGCAGTCATTTGCCCTACAGGAAAGGAAAATTCACCTGAAAAGTGGAAAGTTGCCTGTTTCTGGGACATACTGACCTCAAATTTTTTGTCACCCTGACAGAAATCTTGAAATTCTGTTACTTTTTTGTGCCCATTTCCTTTGCATCTGAATGCTTTTGACAGCTGAGTGAAAAATGGAGAGACAGAGGCAAATGTTTGATATCAAAATCATGCCCATAGAAGAAGACATTTAATGTGTGACATTTAAAGCCATTAAATTGACAACAACAGCCGAAAATGACAAAAGCTATATCAAAAACCATACAGAGAGGATGAGGGAACATTTTAAGTTTTCACTCTCACCTGATTTCGCACATGATTTTTATTTTTATGGCCTAATTTGGCCTCCACACTCAGGAACATCCAAAAGTGAGCATCTGCAGAAATAAATTCATTTGTTAGTGCACATATAAAAAAACACCCTGATGGGACAAATGGTGAATATTTCTTACTCATATTGGAGCAGAGTTGGCTGATGTCACAGTTTAATAATGGGGAGCCTAAAATAATGGAGAAAACAGATTTTCTAAAGTAAATTTAATGAAATAAATACAAAAAAAAGCATAGTTTGTGTATTGTCCCTTACATGAATAACATTATACTATATAGGTGTGGTTTGGTGGGCAGGAAAAGCTATAAATGGAGACATGAGACCATGTCTTAAATTTCAATACTTAAATAACTAACCATGACATAAATAATAATTTCCAATTTGATAGAGCAATTATTTTGTCCTTAAACAGTGGAAATACAACGTAAAATTCAAATGAGTCAGAGTTTGTTTTCATACACACATTAGCGTGATTGTGGTGTTACCATACTTGTAAGCACACACAGTTTTATTGAGGCGATACTAATAGTATTAATTAATGCTAACCAAAATACAAAAATTTGGCCAAAATAAAAAAATTGGACACAAATGAGAATTCTGCTACTTTTGAACATCTACTGCCATGATGATGTTCATAATTGACACAGAAATAACTTTATATTACTCTCCCACTCAGAAACAGTCTAGAAAATCTAAAAAGAAATAGGCCCAAATTGAAATTATCCTTAAATTTTGGCAAATTTTTTTGCATTTTTTTTTTTTTAAATAATGCTTCTAGCTACTAAAATTGGAGCAAAAATATTTTTTAGTTTTCTTTCCTTCTAACAATCATAATAGATACAATTGTCCTTACATTTCTTTTTTCTAATCAGTGATTACTAAATGGGTTTACATGTTATAGCATTTGCTCTTCTATTAATGTGTTTTTCTATAAAAGGCTTTTCTAGAAGATTCTCATTCATAGGGCTGTGAACTGTGGCAGCAGCAATTTACACAGTGAGAAGATTGAAAAGATAAACAAATGAGCGCCACATGCTGATACATATCAACATCAAAGGGACCAAAGAAAAAAAAAACAAGATAGAGGATGATATAACCTATGTGAATGAACTCTGATGACATTATGTTCTTTCTACAAAATATGCTGTAAATATACTCAAAGCATTTAATGAATTATGTAACAGAATACGCTCCAGTTGTTGTATTCAATAATCTGTCATGAAGCATAAAGTATAAACATCTCCTGCTAAAAAAGCCATGACAACAGGCTGTTGCATATAAAAAAAATACATTAAATGCTTCCTGCAGTGGAACTTCTGCATTCAACTGAATGATCTTGTTGTGTTTATGGTTTGTTGTCAGCGCACCAGATGGCTGCTACAATAACAACAGTCACCTGTGCTCCTGTGAGAGAAAGGTGTTGGTGCGACAGGACTTGAGGTTGTTGTAAATGAAGGCTCTCCTGGTAAAAAAAAGGGGAGGGAAGGAAGTCATGTAATAATCTGGAGGAAGCAATGCAGTTAAGATAATTAGAGATTATTAATTTAAAATGAATCTTACCAGGTGAAGATGGGAATGACCGTGGATATGTATTTGTAATTGCTGAAACAAAGAACAACTATCTTGTTTGTTTTGTAACATGATATATTTCTAATGTTATTTAGATGAACACAGACACAGTTTTGCAGTCTCCTACAGGTATATAACAATGCACATACACTGCACAGTCACACAAGTACACATGACATGCGTAAGTCACCTGAAGACCCACCACTAGCAACACTTCTGTAAGTGCGAGCCCCACGTCTCAACTGCCTGTCTACAGGAAACATAAAAACATGCAACATTCAACATCCAACATGCTCTATGCACATGCACAACTACTGTAAAGTATTACTTACAATTAAGTGTTCTAATATTAGTGAAATACTCTGCATGCGTTGTTGTTGTATAGCATATTAGTATTTTAGTTTTCTCTGCATGTCTCAGGATCTTTACACGTCCTCCTGAACATTAGTTATGGTACTTACATTGTTCTGTAAAAATGCTATGCAACATCAATCTTGAAAAATTGGAAGGAATTGAATTTAAAAGAAGGAATATGCCTGAATGACTAATAAACTGTCCATTATCTATTGACAATGTAACGTGTGCAGACACCACTCATTTCTTTCATGGTTTGACTCTGTCATCCCTGAGTTTTATTTTGAAGGGTGGACCAAGAACTCATCTATAATTTGTACGTGTTAACAAGATGGACTCACACGTACCTTTTTATCTTCTTAAACACTTGGCAAATGATCTGTGAAATTAGTAACAACCTAAAAATCATTGCTAAAAGTTTTATCTTATATATTATATCGTTATATATTTAATCTCCTCATGGAAAAGTATTTGTTATTTTTTATAAAGTCTAATTTAAATGTGGAAACTGACTTATACATGACTATTTTTAAAACTGTTAATATATCTAGCCTGGATCCTATAGATAAAAACTTCATTCTACATAAGGACTGTAATTTAAAAAGACTATTTTAATTCAAATTTTTTAAATCTCTTGTGTCTCTTTTTGAGTTATATGTGTGTTGTAAATTATTTAAGAGTGCCTTTTTGTTATGCTCTTACTTTGTCAGACTTTCAGGGACCTCCTGGTTAAATAAAAGATGCTTTACAAGAAAATGTGAAAGAACAGGCTGTAAAAATCATTGTAGTCATACAGGA
This sequence comes from Rachycentron canadum, assembly GCA_038496675.1. Lineage (NCBI taxonomy): Eukaryota > Metazoa > Chordata > Actinopteri > Carangiformes > Rachycentridae > Rachycentron > Rachycentron canadum. Next base: position 16,941,469 of record CM076667.1, on the reverse strand, counting down.
TAAGATGCAGAACTTCTATATGACAGGATGGGAAAGACGACCCTGCATTCTGTTTTAAATGCAGTTACAAAAGTCTTTCCAGCTTGATCAAAGATGAAATAAGCATCTACAGGTAGAATCAAGCTATATTTGAGGTAAAGACCAGTCTCTCTCACCACACAGAAGGTAAGGGTCTCTTTGTCTGGCACTGGGACTGGTCACGCCCCAGTACCGAGCATCCCAGCCAATCACAGTGCCGTCCTCGCAGAGACCATGGTTATCCAGGTCTGGCCACATCCGGAACAGATATAGCTCCACTTCTCCAAGCTTGGCTCCTGGGGGCCTGTCTCTGGGATGACAGCCCAGCCACAGGGAACCAGCGGGAGGGATGGCCTGAGCGATAACAGTCCTCTCGGCCACCATTTTCCCATCAACCTGGAACATTTGCACACACCTTGTGTCAATAACATGCCAGAGAAAGAGAAAGATCATTAGCAACTGTAACAACATCATCAAGCTGTCCAAGTTAATGGCTGAGATCTGGAAGTGTGGGAACATTGCTGGAAAGCAATCCAAATGGACATAATTAGAAGAGAAATCTGAGGTAAAACTTTCAGTTATAAGCAACCACTACAGAATATAACCTTCCAGATTTAACTGTTACCTGTCTTGCCTGCCATTTTTCTTACAACTACAAAAATATTGGTTAATATAATTTTACCAAACTGTTGCTTGTTAAGAACATGTATGACTGGCTTTGTTTCTTCACCTCTCTGACAATGTTGCCATAACTGATAAAAAATTGCATATATAAAACCCAAGATGACACCAAGGTATAGTTCGTAGCTTAGTTCCTATCATGTAAACAAAAAACAGCTGGCATAGATACTATCTATACAGCTGTAAACAATACAATTTATAGCTTTATACATAATATTATAATACATGTACAAACTAACTTTACAAACTTCTGGGAAAGACCACAAGGCGGTATCAGAATATGCATTATCATTTTCTGGCTTGCTTACAATAGCAAGGGTAGTATTTATTAGTGCAGTACAATAACTATTTTCATATGATGTGCAGCTCAAAGATCCACTTAGCTTAGCTACACATACATAAACATAATATATGGAATTTTGAAAATGAACTTGTAAACATTACTTTATCAGCAACCATAGTAAAATGCTTCTTACACAATCATCAATCAAGTTTCATCATCAATTTTCCTATTAATACTTTTGCTGCATTATTACTTTTACTTAAATAAAAGATCTGAGTACTTACTTCATCACTGAGCATAATAGGACATAACTGCAATTACCTCCAGGCTAAAAGAGTTGTGTGGTACGTCTCTCCTGAGACACACCCTATGCCAGTGAGTTGGGGACAATTGAATAGGAAATCGGTGTCGGACCCTTAGCAGCCACCCATACAGCGCGCCGTCGTCTCCCTCCAAACCCAGTTCAGGCCTGGGTGCGTGGACAGAGCTGTAAGAGAAGGCCACCCAGGCTCCCGGGACCACCACACGGATGTCCACACACACAGTCATCTGAAAGAGCAGTGGCATGGCGGCCCTGTCCTGCAGGATCCAGTGGTTCTCACAGCCATTTAATACTGCTTTAGTGTCTCGCAGGAAATAGCTAAGCACTAGAATAAGAGAAAGAAAAGCAGCTGTGAAGGTTTAATTTTACTGCACGGCTGCTCACAAGGCAGAAATAGTCTCATATTAAACCTAAATGTTGATATTTTTTTTAATTGTACACTTTCTTTGCAAAACATAAGGAATAAAAGAGGAAAAACTCTTGCTTGTCAAAATAAAGTCTAAATTAAATTCAAATTAGCTGAGATTTAAGATTTAATCCAGTGTTAGTCTACAGCTGAACAATTAATGACTTGAATAATTTCTGATATACCTGCAATACGTCAATAAATCTGCTGGATTAGCATTTGAAACTTTCTCTGACCATAATTGGGTTTATGACCAAATACCTGCAAATCTCATGACTTTATCAGCCTCAGCTGTACTTTGTTTGTATGATAATTAGCAAACGTCAGAATGCTAGCTAAAGTAGCGATTATGGTCAACATTATACCTGCTAATGCTGCATGTATCATCTTGTCCTTTTTATTGAATTTGCTTAGTTTCCTTTCTGCCTATGTCCTTGGGGCATTTTGCATGTTGTCACCACACATTTGTGTCACTTCTCTTCTCTTCTCTGACTATCTGACTATCATCATTCTAAATTTCAGCACGCTAACATTAGCATTTAGCTCAAAGCAGCTAACCCTGAGGTCATTCTCACAAAGCCTCTTTTTGTAGATTTAAAATTTTCTAGCAGTTGGTCAGAGGTTTGGAAAACATAAACACGCTAACTTATAAAGAACTTGTGTGTCATTTCAAATTAAATGCCTCTAATTCTCCTAAATTAATATTTAAAAACTAAATTAATATTTAAAAACTGTACATCCTTTTAAAGTGATCACCTGTGGGTGTGAGCAGCAAAAGCCAGATGACTAGAAGGAAATGATGTGTCCATCTCCACTGTCCTCCAAAGCCAAACATCCTCCTGAAAACACGAGATGAATGAGATAATAAATGAGATATCCTCTCTTCTTGGGTAGATTTTTGAATATTTCCCTTTGAATTGTTGTTCCAGATGTCTACTTCTCTTATCACCCACTCATGGCTGTGCCCAATATTCAATTTTCATTTCAAGTTTTGGTGAGAACAACTGGCTTTGTTTGCCAACTTCCTCTTCCTATATTCCTGTCATTGCCCTCTACTTTCATGCAGTCCTACTAGATGTTGACGTGTTCACAGTGTATCATTGTTTCTGCCGTGGGATTCGAGAGCAATTCTCCTTCACAGCTGGTAAACTAAAACGATCTAATATTATCTGTGGCTTTGTCTGCACTGAGGGTTTGACTCCAGGGCAGGGGTGGACACAGCAGACTGGGTTACACTTCACTGCATTCACACCTTTAGAAGTTACAAATCATTGTTGCATATGTCTTTATGCACTTAACATTTTACATACAATACAGTATCACACAATACATACAGTGCATTGTCACATGATATAATGTCACAAATATAAAGCAGCTAAAGAAAAAAAAAACAAAAAACATACAAAATACACTTTTGTCTCTGTTGACTGTTTTTGCCTTTGACTGTGTGAAATGATGTAATCTATATTATGATTATGTAATCTGTTGTCTGTATTTTTACATTTTTCCCCACAGCAGAATAAGGCAAAACCACAACCTTGACATATTGTTTAATAAAGTTATTATGGCCAAGCCGATGTAAATATCTACTCTTGTTTTAACATTGTCTTGGTCTCCACCACCTCCTAAGGGAAATAAACTCCATTTAGCTGATGAATACTGATAAGACCACTGACACATATCTTATTGCTATAGTATATTGTGCTATTAATCAATTTATTAAAGGTGCACGTACTTATAGTGAATGTAAATGGTAAATAAAGGGACTTGAAAAAAAGAAATTGCCATAAACAACACATTGAGTTATATAATTATTAATTGTCATTCGTTGTTTTAAAGGAAATCTTAAAATTGCTTACCTGATGCGTTTCAAAAGAGTCTGTTTATGCTTATATGTGTGAGTGTATATAAGTTTAAGTCCTATGGAGGAGGACTTGTCATCTTCACTCTGGTCACACGTTGCACATGTCTCTCCATCATTCCTGTACCTTGTTCATGAACCCAAAATTGAAATATCTCCTCTCAAAGTTTCTTCCCGTCTGTCCTCGCACTGGTCTCCTTTTCCCTTCTTTCCTCGCCTCTGTCCTCACTTGCTCTCTGTCGTTCCTCCTCCTGTATCCACCTGTCTCTTACAAAAGAGAATCGTCTGATCTTCATCATCCGTTTGAGGTGCGTGCAGGAACTCAGAATTTCTGAGATGTGATTTCAGCCTGCGGGAGACAGCAGACCAAATAATGACACACCCCCTACAGAGCAGTAGGAGGAGGGAAGAGACAGACACAGAGAGATAATAAACAAAAAGTTGGACGACGCTGTATCTGAAAGAACTATGTCTCTATCTGTTTATCTATCTTAGTTTTTTTTTTTTCATCTCAGTATGACTGCAGGGCAGCAGCTGGTATTACAGGATGCAAGGCCAGACAGTTCCTGGACAGAGTATTAGCCTTGATCTGGTGTGTATGTGTATGTGGGTGTGTGTGTATGTGTGTGTGTGTGTGTGTGTGTGTTTACAAGATCAACAGCAAATTGCAAAAACAGTCAAAAATGACATGGTAGACTCAAGTGTGAAATTTATGATTGAAAAACCAGTCAAACACCCTCTGCTTCTGTCTTTATGTGTTTGTGTCTGACACATACACACACACACACACACACACACACACACACACACACACACACACACACACTGGAGGCGGGGCTGTGAATTTGAGGAATGGCCTCTGATGTCAGACGTAAAATGAAACCGAACAAGACAAGAGCAGCCTCAGGGTGACACCGCTCTTCAAATCTCAGTGTGTCCTCACTCACCTGTACAGTCTGGATGCGTGTGTGTGTATGTGTGTGTGTGTGTGTGTGATGAGAAGGCATCTCGCTAATTAAATAGTTTGTGGAGTTTTTTTTTTTTTTTTTTGCCACAAGGGGGCAACAAAGACTACAGGGATTTTTTTTTCTTTCTTTTCCATTGTGGCTCATGTGTCAGCCTTTCTTCATTCTTACTGAGGGATAACAAAACAGTATCAGATCAGTGGAGCAGAGCGGAGCCACTGCACGTTACCTCTTCTTCAGTGACACAGCACTTTTTGGTGAGTTGGTTTGCCAGTGTGTGTGTGTGTGTGTGTGTGTGTGTGTGTGTGTGTGTGTGAGTTCAAGTTCAAGTGAATCAAAATCCCACTGGCAAGCTCTTAACTCTCTTCTCTGTTCTTGCACTACATTAAACCCATCCTCATTCTTTTTTCTCTTTTTTTTTTTTTGGCCCACACACACACACACACACACACACACACACACACACACACACACACACACACACACACACACACACACATGCTTGCACCTGTGCCTGTGTGTTTCAGTGAGATGAATGTGTCTCAACTGATCTGCACAGGGACAGAGATTTTTCAAACTGAAAAATAGCTCAGTATAGAGATGGTACAGTCCAAAACAGAGGTGTCTTGTCTGAGTATATTACAGAGATTTCTATCTGTGTGTCTGGATTTATTTGTCTAGGGGCAGTGGGGTGGTATTAATATCACTGGAGATGGTTTTCTGGAGCAAGATTTCTCAGACGTTTTTGTTGCTTGTCCTTCAACTCCTCTTACCAACTCAAGATAATTATGACTTTTTTGTAAGTCCTGTTTTTGAATGGGTAAATTGGTGCCATTACAGTATTTCTAATGTGCTATTACCAGTTCCTCTTTACAACGGACAGACAACTATCATTGTGTTACTTTGATAGCATCTGCCCTAAATGACAAACAGGTGGAACATTTGGCTTTAAAGTAGTTTAGTGTATGGAAATGGTGGTGAGTGTAATGATTTTACATCTGATGTGAGACTCATATCTCCTACACAGGTTTATTTTACTGAATGGATTGACTGGGCACAGGCCCAAGGGCCCAAGGGTTCCGGGAGGCCTTGGGCCAGAGTCTCTCTTCATGGAAACCAAAGGTGCAATCAATAGAGAACTAAGAGACATAAAAAGACCACAAAAGTAATTAAATTACCACAAAGGAATGCAAACCAGCTGCAAAAAGACTCAAATCTACCACAAAGAGAGACAACATGACCCAAAGATGCAAAATGACCACAAGTGGCTGCAGAAAGTTTCTCGGCTCAAGAAACTAAACAACAACAACGGTGGAAGCAGTAAACTGCATTTGGATTGACAGCACGAACAAGTGTATGGGGAGTGTTGGTGGTTTCTGACGATCTCGCAGAGTTCTGCATGTTTCTTGCCTGAAAGCTCAATCTCGAGTTCAAACCCATGGAAAGAAAGGCAGTTTTATTTTATATGATATATTATAGCTGCACACTTACTTGGATTTTTTAGTCACAGCTCGTAGGGTAATGACGATGTACTGTTTTCCAAGAAGCAGCCGTTTTCTCGAAAGCGCATGTTTCCTGTGAGTAACCTTGCTTTGTGTGTGGGTTATATTTAGGAACAACTGTATTCAACAAGTACTATAGCGTTTTACAAAATACAACACAGCCCACAGTTAGTGGTAACTTCAGCATGAAGGTCATGCATGTGCTCTTGAAGAAAAACCGTTTGGAAGAGCCCACAAATGGGAAGCTGGTGTACAGTCGTGACGCATGCATAGAGGCTGAACAATACTTTCATTCAGGCAAGTGTCAGAGAGGACCACGGATTAACAATAGCGAGAACACCCACACACACACCTTCAACCACAGAGATGAGTTCAGGCATAAAAGGCAACAAGCTCCTTCGACTCAGGGGCGACAATCACTGGAGGTTGAAAGAGAACAATACTTTCACTGGTTGCTGGTGCTCAAACCACTAATGTTTTTGGCACTGAGTGAAAGTCACCTCAAGCTCTGAGTGATCAAACAAAGACTTTTAATTAACTTTTGTGCTATTTAAAATAAAAATAAAATAAAAAAATTTTTGGTCTGGTTGGTAGATTTGATTGGATACATTTCAGTTGTAGATGATCCCTTGCTCTTGCTCCTGTGTAGTTTGAATGCACTCATGTGTTGCTAATCTGGTTTGCACTAAAAAGGTTAACTGTTTGGCTCTGGCCAGGCTAAAATGAATCAAACCTGGTCATGCTAGGGGCAAAACAAAATATCAGGTCCTTACAGAAATATTGGTTTCTCGACTGTGTAAACACACAAGACCACCCATTGATCGACTGCTTGGTAGCCACTGGAGATCTGGCGGTCGATGACCCCAGAAACCCATTGAGAACATCAGTTTTTGGACTTTCTTGTACTAAAACATGTGTTGACAGCAAACAGCATGTTGAACTGACGAAACTGGAGGAATTGCCATTCTTCTTCATGCCTTAATCTTCCGATATGTTAAGGGTTTGCATTATAAGTCGTCCCATTGAGAACTTATGACACTGTGTCCTGTGGATAATAAGGAGTAACTGGGAAGAGATGTTGCTAATCTTTGAGTGCTATAAATGAAAATCCACTCACCTTCCCATATGTATCAAATAGCTACCCCCTCACATTTCCTAAGCTTTACGGTATTTTGGTAACTTTCAAATTCATACAAAGACATTTCTGTTCTCAGGTTTTATGAGGGATTTAAGATATATCAACACTTAAAACAGGACCCTCCAATCTATAAATACGAGCAGTTAAAACGTTTAAAAAACAGTATGGCAGACTGGCATCACAGCTAAAACCACGTAAGACCATGTTTTCTTTAGTTGTTTTTATTTGTCCAGCATTAAAGTAGAAATACTTGAGTTATACAGATGATTGCCTCATGTCACTGTAGCCGTAGTTGTGCATGTACTTGATATGGCGGACAGATAGCAGTAGCCAAACAATGTGATCGGATCTAAAGCAAGTTTTGAAGACGTGAAAAGTGTGGCACTTCCTCTGTGATAAGGTCACATCCAGACCTGACCTTAGCTGATCCTTCACTCCTGTTTGGCTGTTTGGGGGGAAAAAAAACCTCATTCACATGCCACACAGCACTAGCAACAAGCAGGTAACCATGGATACACTGCATTGGAAACCCCTCTTTCTCTTCCCTTGTCTTTACTAGCTTCTGACTTTCCTTTTCTTTTTTCAATCTTTTTTTTTCTCGACCTTCAGCCTCTATTAATTCTCCCCATCTTTCATTCCTTTTCTTCCTCTCTTCACAAGGATCAGCATCTTGTCTGCAGCATGCACAGTGGCTGCTCAGACTAGAATTAACCAATTCCCAGCCGGCAGTCACCATGGCAACCGGAGGGGTGGGGAGGGCCAAAAACACAACATCATCCCATGCTCAGACAGTGGTGATCTGGTCGACCACTCGGGTGCTGTCGTTCATTTCAACACACTCCACCTCCTGTCTCTGCCCCTCTCCTCCAGGCCGGTGTCCCCGGCTCTTGGAGGGGGGCAGGAATGTGAGGAGGGTGGGCAAGAACGCCAGAGTGTGCAGGGCCGAGCAGCCGGCCGTGAGGGTGAGGCAGCGGAACAGTGTGCGTGTGAGGTTGGAGCGTACGGAGCCAACAGGCACCAGGGCGGCACTGTAGCAGATGAGTGTCTGTAGAGAGGGAACTCCATGTCTCTCCAGCGCCACTCTCACCCAGCGAGTCCTGCTCTCACCCCGACCCGAGGCAAAGCCACAGAGGAGGGGGCCACTGCAGTCTGCCGAGTGTCCCAAAGCTGAGATCAGACACAACACAGACATGCAGTCTAGCTCCACACCCCATAAGGTCATGAAGCCCAGCACCCCGAACTGCACAGAGAGGAGGGTGAGGCCCAGCCACACAGAGACCAGTGGCTCCACGACAGCCAGAGAGGACAGGCCCAACAGGAAGAGCACTGCCAGCAGTGAGTGTCTGAGGGGGGAGCTCACCGCTGCAGCATAGCGGTCCAGGTAGACGAAGGAGGGGTTGAAGATGAGGAAACGCACACGTGAGGTCAGTGACAGGCGTCGCAACGTGTCCAGCAGCACTGACATCTCCTCGCGTTTGTTTTCTGTCGTCTTGGCCACCAGGAAGATCCGCGACGCAGCCACGTCAGGCTCCTCGCCCTGACCACGCTCTGCAAATATGATGTCGTCTGCGAAGTGGGCAAACTGTGGCTCGCGGAGGAAGGAGTGGCGGAGTGTGCGGGTGAAGTTTTCCCGTGACTGGCTGGTGGACTGGTTGCGGTCTGACAGGTAGTTCAGGTAGGCCTCCAGCCAGCTGATTCTCTGGAAGCCTTTGGCGTACTCCAGCAGGTCCCGCTGCACTGAGGCATTCCAGTAGGGGGCGCTTTCATAGATATAAAATCCAATGACAGGGGAGTATGAGCTAAAGTACCGTTGTTGTGCACGGGTGTACAATACTGTTGTTGTATCCATGGCAACCAGCGCACTGGGGTCAGAACCCTGGGTGACCTGTTGACAACAGAAGAAAATTCTTTCAGGGTTTCTGAGCATGTTGTGTTACTTGTGTAAAGGCAGTTGATTCATACATAGGTTGTGTATTCACTATAGCTGCTACATGAGGGCACTGGAAACAGATGCACACCATCAGATAAGGCAAATGTTTGGGGCCCCAAGGAGGAAAATGGGCCCCCAACCACCCCTTCTATTGGTACAAATTTAGACAACTATAGACCCCCTTAAACCTCCTATAAAGACACTGCACAGTGCAGTGCTGCTGCCCCAAAACCCCCTTAAGTGGGGTCACTGATGGTGTCTCCTGTACCTAGTCTGCATGGGAGGCATTGAGGGAACATCTGTAAATTGTACCATCTGCTGATAATCTGCATGTTGGGCTACTTAAGACATCTGTTGTGGCTGATAGAATAAAAGAGGAGAAATTTAAAAAGCTATTAAGTGAAATAAAAGCACAGATGACGAATCTAGGTGAAGGATGCCTCCGTGAGGGTTGCCGTGTAGCCGATGAACACGCCTCAATGCAACAATGCTCACTGCTCATTGAGCAAACTTATTGCATCCTGTCAGGAACTTTTCTCCATTTCTTTTCGAGACATTTAGTTATTACTCATCTTGTCATTGTGCCCTCCATTTATGTTGATAGTTTAACAGATATAGTGTTTTTTTTACACTACCACTGATTTCCTCTTTCTTTACATTGTGGTTTCCTAAATGTGACACTGCCCCCTGTTGGACACGTTATACCCCCATACCATGGTAAGGTACAATATAAACACACCCGCAAAAAAGCCCAAATCTCAACTGCATTCACCTGCTCACATGCAGTCATTGCTATAGTCAACATTTAAAATCCATGTTACATTTGTGTTGATTTTATTGTTTGTTGTATTGCTGTGGTGTGTGTGTGTGTGAGTCGCTTCTTCACCTGTAGGAAGCCCATCAGTCCAAAGGAGATGTAAACCAGATACAGCAAAACCACAAAGGGTTTAACATAAGTGTTAGTGATCCAGTCTCCATAGCAACGCCTCACACACCCCAGCAGAAGGTGAGAATCCTGAGGATGAGGGTCTGTGATGGCCGTGGCGTGTGTGTGAGGGTGTGGATGTGTGTGCGTGGAGTTAGCCACATGACCGTGTCCATGTGAATTAGGGTTGTTTGCAGTGTGCGAGTGCGTGTGCGCATGTGAGTGAGTTAGGTTGGGATTCGGTGGGTGAGCATGACTGTGTCCGACCCCGTGCGGTGGGTTGGTTGCTTGAGTCTCGTCCTGGTAACGGGTGTACATTAAACATCTGTACCAGGCCGGTTTAGAGTCCAGCCGGTCTGGCTTGGGGACTCTGCGGCAGAAGCAGCCGTGTCTGTATCCGGTCTCTAAGTATCCTGTAAACACCAAGCAGGAACTGTAGAAGGACAGCATGTAAACATAGCTGATGGTGACAGCTAAGGCAGCAGTGCGGCAGAAGAGCCGGACAGCTTCCATGTTGGTGAGCGGCGAGGCGGCCAGGCCCAGGGTCATCAAGTGGAGCATGGTGGAGCCTGAGAAACGCAGCATGACGTCTTCAAAGACGCTTGCTACGCGCTCCTTCACGTGCTGTTCCTCTCGTGTTCGCCTCCATGACGACAGCATCTCAAAGGAGCCGAAGAGCCCATGACCTGAGGGAGAATAGAAATACAGGATTTATATCATATCAGGGGGATTGCACTATATTACCCATTTACCCAGACAAAATTACTCAAGGATGACTTTTTTATGTTTCTTTTATGTCTCCTTTTTTATGTCTCTTTATGTACATACTATAAAGCTGAGCTGATCGATACTTTTATATTAAGAACTGGTCAAATTAAAGTTACAGGGATGGTCAGACATAGACCCCTCTAATCTGATGCTGGAAAGATGCGGAGTATCCTGGCTGGTACTGACACAAGAATTATGATGATTCTGTAGTTTTGCACAGGTGCTTTAAGTTTCTCTCAGTTCATTGTTTCACTCTTATAGTCCTGATAGTTGGTGTAAATCAAAACAAAGGAAGGGGAACTTGTGTCACTCAGGTGGACAGAAACAATACTAATGTTGCTCTGTCTGCTGGATGGGAAAACAAGCAACTGTTTATGAATACGTTCACTATAACCACTTATATGTCAATGTTGTATTTCAGCTTGTTGCACAGCCCCCAAGTGGCCAAAAAAAAATCAATTTTGCAGCTTTCAACTACGACTTTGTGAGAGTAGCGCTCTATCTTTGAGGAGGTTTAATGGTGCACGTTTCTACCTTGATCCTGCAGACATCCATAGCTAAAACTATGCTACAAAAACATCAGTGTTTAACATCCCTTCTAAAGACACAAAATGCATGTACTGGTTTTGTGTGACTAAAAAGAAAAAGGAAAACTTTTTCAAGTTACGTTATCCTGTTAAAAAGACCCAAATAAACATGTCGAGAAAAACTGTTTCCTTTTTTGATTGAGTGCCTCGATTGCGCCCAGCTTGACTTCAGTTTATTCATTCTTAGGAATCACAGTGTTGCACATGGGAGAGTAATAACTCAGCCTGCCTGCTTTTTTAACAGTCCTCTCTACATGTCACACTTCAACCACACTTGAACTGGAAATATGTGAAATGACAGATGTAAGACACCATGGAAACGTGGTCTTCTTGTGACTTCACCCCGGTTGAGAAATTGTTCCATTGCAGCAGCAAGAGAATACAATTCATAGCCACTTCTCAATAACAAATTACACAATTAAAATGATAGCAGGACTATTTCGGAACAATCTAATCCTAAATATATTTGTAGCTTTAAAGCTGGAAACATTTGATTGACAAATGCACATAAATGTCCATTTGCACTGGATGCGACTGGATATGCTGCATCCATGTGCATGCACATACATGTTAATATACAAGCAGCAGATGGTTTTTAATGGTTTCCTCTTCGGTGGTTGTCATGGTGCCCATGAGTCACCAGTGACACAAGTACCCCCCCCCCCATCGCTCTCTCTCCAGTGACCTCACCATGGCGAAACGCTTAACACCTTAGCAGAGGCGTAACATGCCGACACTTCAGGCGTGGGTGCAACTGAGAAAGTCTGCAGATCTTTTGAGTGTGTGTGTGTGTGTGCGTGTATGTGTACGCGTGCGTGTTTGAAAGAGGGAATGTGCATATGACAGGGAATGAGGTGGGGAGGTTAATGTTGCAGAGAGAAGATGGAAGTGAAAAGACAGACTGGGGACAGCACTTGCCCAAGGATTTTGATATTTACCGGCCTGAGTTAGGCTAATCTGCACTCATGGACAGACACACACACACACTTTCAGACACTAGTGCAGAAGAATATACTCAAAAGATAAGGACGTGTCTTCTGCCAAAACCATTTCAGTCCCTAGACATTACTATTGTGTCATAAAATGTATTTCAGACTGTGAAAATGCTTGGTTTAAAGTGTTGATTATGACTAGAGTGGATATCAAATTGCAACTTTCCAGAGGCCAAGATTATGTGTTTAAATGTCTGGTTTTGTCCGACTAAAAGCTCAAAACCCAAAGATGTTCCCTTCATTATCATATGTGACAAAGAAAAGCAGCAAATCCGAATATTTGAGAAGCTAGAACCACAGAATGTGAAGCATTTTATTCATCATTTTTGGTGTCCTGTCAATTTTGAAAATAGCTGCCAATTATTTTCCTGTCAATTGACTAACTGATTGAATCTACGTATACCAACACATTTTTTCTGGTCCTGAAGAAGTTTTCACTTTGATCTCTACCAATTTGCAAGTTTTAAAAAATGGACACTGCTGTTCATTAATTGTCTTTTGTGATTCATTGAATTACAGATGATTATTAGTCGGCTGTTATTTACCATTTCCCCTTAAGTCTATTTGTGTTTTGTAGCAGATTTGCAAGTTAACAAGTAACTTATGTCTTCTTAAAGAGAAAGATGCAAAATCCCTGTCCACATTTTTAAAAATATTAAATATACAGTTTTATTCCCTATTCCTAGTCTTTTTTTTCCTCTCCTCACACTTCCTCCCACCTTTTTCTGTCTGCCTACTGGCATTCTGAAAAACCCTCCTCCTTGCCTGCATTCTTCCTCCTAACAACAGTTTAACTTCATTTTCTACTAAGAGAATCCTTAACTCAAACCCCATTTGGAGTGATATTTCGTCTAGCCCCCCTCCCCATGTCTTTATCCCCCTCTGTCTCTTCTCTTCCATCTGCAGTTATTTTAAGCCTAACAGCAGCTTTCCCTCCTCCACATTACAGAGTAATTATGGTATAGAGTACATGTGTGCATGAGTGGTTGCGTACAGCACATCTTACAGTATTTATGCACTAAAGATAGACTGCCTGTGTGCCTTCACACATGTATTTTAATTGTGCTTCTAGTTTGTTCATTTTTCTTTTATTTCATAGTAAAATCTCCTGTCTGCTCTTTATCCCTTTATTTTGTCCAAAAACAAAACCCACATGAATTTTCAAACACTGCAGACAGATTTCTCACTCTGGTACATATATATGAAAAACAAACAAAGTTGTGCTAGTAAGCAGATTTTGTGAGATATTGCTTGGCAACAAAGTTATTTCCTAAACCTGTATAAATACGTTTGGAAAAATGTTCATCGCCAAAGTAAACATGTCTAAATGCGGTTTGTATATATTTCAGTTTCACCTTGTTTAAAGGTGCCCTGTGTTTCACTGTGTATTGCTGAGGTTTAACAAACACATTGAATGCATTTACTTTGTGCTTCGCCCTTGTGGTCCTCACTGTGCACACACACACTGTGAAATAGCTGAAGTGGTAGGACTGTGACTAATGATTATTTTCATTAGAAATTAATTTGTTGATTATTTTATAAAGTCATCAGTTAGTTCAGTGTGCAAAATCAGAAAATTGTGAAAAATCTTCAGAATTTCCCTCAAACTCTCACCTTTGAGATGCAAGAGTAAAGAAAAGTTTGATTTTTGTTTTAAAAATGACTGAAATTATTATTTGACTATGAAATTTGTTGCAGATTATTTGATTAATTAGACAGTAACCACTGATTTCTGACCAATTGAAGCTTGTAGCAGCAGCTGTACTTTATTATTTTTAAATGTCCAATTTAATTTCCCTCTGGAGATTAATAAAGTCATCTATCAAGTTATTTCAACCCAAACCACAACCACTTCACGATTGTTCCTAAAACTAACTACACCTTAACCATAGCGGTTAAGAACATGCTAACCTTATTTGTAACAGTTTTGACAAGGGTTCATAAATCATGTTGTCTTACAGACAGGCACATCAAATCATTAAACCTTTATTTGGCTTCAGTTTGAAAGCAATGACACACAACATACCCTATTATAATATTTGGAGGATATGTTGAGATGTAAAATAGATCCTTTAGCTCTGCTTTTCTTTCATACTCCAGTTCAAAAACTTTAACTTAACAACTTACTTTTTGAGAACCTTTTGAGGTTTTGTCATAGAATGTGTTGTTAGTGCCAACATCCTTCCCCTCTGTAAGTCAAGTTCATGCCCCACCACTTGTCAGTCATTTTGATGTTCTGTCTACTTTGAAATGGCATTCAGCCCGAGGCTGGCATCTGCAAAAACCCATCACAGTTACCGAAAGAGCAGACGGTGAACGCAGGCAGTCTGGGATTTAAAAATAATGGCAATGTTCACTGTGGCTCCCATGCACCTATCATATGTTGGCTTCACTTTTCTTTTATTTTTCTGTGCTTTTATGTATCGTTGACTTCTTTGCGTTCAACAACAGAAGGACAAGTATTGAAAAAAAATGCCCCAAACTTTGCTGAAAGGCCAAACTGAGAATGGCTGCACGGACATGCACAATTACAAAGATTCAATAGGTAAAAAGATGTATCCCCAATAGCAAAATGAAACTTCTGGCCAAATATACACTCTGGTTCCAAGGCACGAGTTTGGCCCATATATTTCTACATGTGGGTAGATTCTGGCTGTTTTCCTCCTGTGTTGACTGACAGCCAGACGATTTTGTCTGCGTGTGCCAGAATTGGTCCAGATGTGGAAGGACCATCTGGCAATCGTGGTGTATATGGGCCAGAAGAAACACAAGCATGTGGCCCAAGGATTGGCAATATGTATCTTGCTATTTATGATGTATTTGTTTATTTACCACCAGAAATATTAATTTTAAACCTACCAAGCATGACGAAAGGGATGCCCAGGTATGTAGAGTTGTAGGTGGCCCCAGTCAGGTTGAGTATCCCAGCAGCAGTGAGGCCTGACAGTGTGATTGACAGCAAAGCCAGCAGTCCCAACCAGGGTTTGGACCTCACACAGTCCCTCATAGAGCAGCAGAGGACGGCCAGCACACCGCACACCCCCAAGCTGGCCAACAGGGGGCGACGTGCCAGCACAGAAGAAAACTGGAAGTCTGTCCTCAGAGAAGAGGAAGTGGAAGGGTAGAGCCCCAGCTTCGGGTGCAGTGCCGCAAAGTGCTGTAACTCTGCACAGAAGGCCTTTTCCCATTGGCTGGCCACCCTGTCCATCAGGCTGCCTCTGGCTTGGAGGTAGTAGGTGAGCTGCAATGCCCGCGCAGAACGTACACCTTCTCCCCTAGCTCCTGTCCCCAGACCTCGCACCGCCCCACTGGGACCCCACCCCTGCACCCCACCCAGTTGGTGTCCAATGTATGCCTGCCGCCCGTCTGCCAGCTGCGTGATCGGGTACCGGAGGATTGGGATGGAGCGGTTGGAGGTGCGAGCTGATTGGATCTCCTCCATAGCGCGAATGATGTCATCGATGATGCAGACGTTCTTGTCGTCGGGGAGGCAGAGGTAAGAGAAGGAGTAGTTGAAGCTGTTGAAGCCCGTGGCTGGGACCGTCACCTGCATCTGGTAGATGCGCCTGTGGAGCTACACACAGAAAAAAAAAAAAAAACACACACACACACAAACAGCAAAGAGGTTCATTAAGTTAGCTTCCTAGTGGCCCAGTTTGGCCTGGATAAAGTGTGACAAGAGTAAAAACAAAAAAGTTCCTGAAAAAAAAACAAAAAAACAGAGCAGCTCATTTGCCTTCTTTGTGTACTTTGACTTTCTAGCCGCTTGTGTGAATAGGAGAGAGGGATGTGTGGGGGAATGTGTGTGTTTTACTCGACAGCATAACAATGGTGGTCTCTGAGTCCTCCTCCGTTTCTATGGTGAGAGGACAACAGTGCCAGCATCCAGCACAGTGCTGGTTACTAAGCAACAGGCCCGATGCCAGTCTCTGCCACAGCGAACATGGGCAGAGCTGTCTCCCACCTCACGAGTGCTGCATTGACTTCGGAGAGGGAGGGTGTGGATTTGCGAGTGTGTTGAAAATGGATTTGTGTTGAAAGTTACTTCCTTGCGCCACCCTATCCTGAGATGTGTTGTAAGGTACAGGCACTTTTAAAATTCTTCATTTCACTTTTGCTGCCAAATTATTCCAATCTGTCATTATTAGTGTTTGCAGTTTCCTGGTGGCGCCTTAACATCCCTGATCTGAGTGCCTTAGGTCACTCACACCACCTTTAAGGGTCCATCATCATATTTTTTTGACCATATTATTTGCGGTTATACACATATATACAACTAAATTCAGATATATAATTAAGTATTTCAGGCATCTGCCAAATGATCGTAACAGATAAAATATGTTGACATGTATCAACATCTTTGTCATGAGTTGATGTCTGTTTTAAATTACCTTAATTTCTGAGTTTTTCATTGTATACGTTCAAACCTCTTGTCCAAAATAAAAAGCTCAATGTGTCTAAATAAAAATACACAAAGCATATGGACCATTTTCATTTCACAAAGTGGTGCAGCCATAAAAAAAGTCTTGTGTTCCAATAGTAAATCACTCAGTGTAAACATTGTGTTGCTTTGATAAAGAGTCGAGGCAACATGACACAGAACACACGATATGGTCAGAGTATAATATTATGATTTTGCTAGGCTTAAAGCTACTTAGTCATTGGTTTGAATGGGATTAAATGTTAGTCTCTTTGTGTATTCCTTGTGTACATATGATATGTTTTGTCATAACTGTATTTTTTTAAATGAGCAAACACAAACAAATAAGAAAACAATTTCAGACCTGATGAGATGAAAAGAGGATCACCACACTGCTCATTTTGCATTCCTGAGCCCCTATTTTTGTTTGTCATCAATATCACATCAAGGTAGCTTTCCCACAACTCATACAATGAATATATACTGTATATGGCCAGAAAGCAGCTGTCTAAAACATCAGTAGTGAGGGCGAGGCTGTGTTTTGACTTCTTCAAATCAAATCAAAGAACGAGAGCATTTTTTTTCGACTCACAAGTGCTGACACAGACACCATCCGGTGATATAAGCCAAAAATGTGCATTAGAGAAGTGGAGCTGCCAGTTTCTTCGCCGACAGGAGCTTAAATAGCCGAGTGCACGATGCAGTCAATGGGTGTGAATCACAATTCCTACACTTATTTCAATGTCTACTTCTCTCTGTTTGCTCTTTTTCCATCAACACCTATTGTCGCCTAGACTGCGTGCAACAAGTACAGACCCATTCACAGAGGGAAGTTGACAAGGCAAGTCGACAGCAAGTGGAGAGGGAGGGGAGAAAAAGATATGTAACAGTGTGAGATTATGTAACAGCGGATTTTTTCACTTTCCCAGCACTCTCTTTTAAGCACCACCCTGGCAGTAAATGATGCACAGCCCTAAACTAGCCTGTCTCTAAGTGTGGCAGTCCTCAATGGACCAACACTGTGTGCATTGTGGGTATATGTAAAGTGGGTCGCAATAACTATATTTGACAAAGAGACACAAGCATGGACAGGGATGACACAGCCTGCACAATACAGCGTGGTGTCTCAGGCCTATTAGTCAGCAAGCTCTGATTACAACCTCATAACTTAATGAAATCTTTTGGCTAATTGCTCCAGGGGTGTCAGGCTAATACTCATAAATCCATTTAGCAGCAGCGAACGTGGAGACAGAGGCCTCCGAGCTGCAGCTAACTCCACTTTGTAATTAAAGTGCTCTGCTTCACAACTATAAAGGTTGTGTGGGGGGGGGGTTTGCCTGAAACAGGACTGTGTTGTTCTGTTCAATGATTATCAATCACTGAGAATGAGGAGCAAGACAGCCTGCATACACCATGTTCTCCGGCCCTGCAGATACTGACCTTTACCTCTCCTGTATGTGTGTGTTTCTGAATGTGACCAGGAGTGGGTTTGTTTTTTTTGTTTTTTTTTTTAAACTTGGATTCTGCCAATTCACAGTCGCTTTATTTTGATGTGTTTCAATGTGATTCAAAGGGCACAGAAGCTGAACTGTAAAGTATCCAACTTTCTCCAGTGTCATGTGTGTTACCTGGCTGAGACCTTAGATCATTAGCTAAAGTGTGTGTATGTTTGTGTGCGAGATCCTGAATGCAGAAAAAGCCATAGGTCTATTATTACAGCATTTATCCAAGTTAAGGGCTATTTTTAAAATGGGCTCTATGTGTATATTTAATTTTTTATTTCATCTATATTTTTATTGGCATTTTTTTTAATTGATTCTATTTATTTATTAGTTTGATGTTTAAGGGCCAAATCCCAGTGAAACAAGATAAGTTGGAGATGTGTTTAAAATCAGTGCCACGCGCGTGCGTACCTTGAGTATGGTGTCCAGGTGAACCGGGTCCAGCACGCTCCCCTTTCGGGTGGTGACGATCACGCGCCCGTATCGGCCGGGCGTCTGCAGGTCGGAGTAGAGCGCGTGCTTGGAGCGGTTCACCGGGAACAGGCTGTCCACCAGGTTGCCCTCGATCTTGGCCAGGCTGTGTTTGGGCGCGAGCAGGCTCTCCACGTCCTCCTCCACGCGGTACCGGCTGAAGCTGGCGCCGAGCAGGATGGAGAGGAGCACGGGCGCCGAGGCGAAGAACACCGGGTGGCTCGCCACGAACCGGCCCAGCGCGTGGAAGGAGGTCCTCAGGCCCGCGTGCAACACCTGGCGCAGCATCCTAGCGCGCGGCCGCGGCTCGAGCCTCTCCCACCGACCGGAAAGCCCCGGAGCACTGCCGAGCATCAGGGGCCGCCGGACGCATCGGTGGGCTCCGTCGCTCTCAGTCTGGGGGAGGAGAGGTGACGCCGGGTGTTGGGAGGATTTGTCCCCGGAGCAGGAGGTCACCAGCCGGGGAGAATCCAACCCTCCTCCAGTCACACGGGCGCCTCTTTCCCCGGGGTTCTCTCATCCGCTGGAATAGCGCAAAGGACAGAAAGCTGCTAAATGAGCCAGCACTTCTCTGCTCTGCGGTTAGAAAGAATATTGATAGCCTACTTTACATTTAATAGCCACTACCCCGCTGCGTTCAGTGCCTCCTGCAAGCTGCTCTGTGCGCAACAGAAAAAATCGCATAACATAAGTGGCCTCATTATTAGACTTGTTTAGCTTCCCCCTTAAAACTGACTGTTGGTTCCAGTAGTTGTGGCTGTGCACTCGGACAGGTTGCACAGATGCACAGAACTGGAGGCTGTACGTACCTAAAGAGGGGAACCGGGGGGGGGGGGCACCGACCCGGCGATGACGGAGATCATCTAAGACGCATTCACACCAAGATGTTCGCTCACCGGCTGTCCGTGCGTCCAGCTCCACCCTGCATCACCAAGTCACCACACTGCCTGATGTGTGGTCGAGGTGGCGTGGCTTGGCTTGGCTTGGCTTGGCTGGTTTTGGTGCGAGTCGCAGGATGGCTGACGCGGCGTGCACGCGCCGGGGATGCCGGTGGAGTTGGATGTCAGATCAGCCTAATCTGGGTTTCCTCTGCGGCAGAGGGCTTCCTGTCGTCCGTCCTCTCCTCTCCTCATCGCCCCGGTGGTTTTGGCGGAGCCCCTGTTTTCATCCGCCGCCGGGCTGCACTCCCAGCCGCGACTGCTCCACTCTGCTCCCCGGGAAGACACGTCACTAATTACCGGCTTTCAAACCGGGGACCGTTTTTCTCTCTCTCTCTCTCTCTCTCTCTCTCTCTCTCTCTCTCTCTCTCTTTTGCACCGCCCTCACGACCCGCTCTGAGCCCCCTTTTTTTTTTCTGCCCCGCCCCTCGCTTTTCCGCGCTGCTACAATGCAGAGAAACAAACGTTCATTTCGTGGCAGCGCGTGTGTGACAGACAGAAATTTGAATATTTCTAGAAATTGAACAAGTTAAACATGTTATGATAGTTACTACAGTGATGACATTTCCTCAGACATCATCTACATTATAACACTGGCCTATAAAACTACACTAGCATTTATAAAATATATAAACATGTAATAAATGGTTATAATAACAGGACATAACAAAAGCAAATCATGTTTTTAATACATTTAGAAGTCCTCCCATGAACATCCTGAAGTGGAGGCTGCTGTGTAAACAGCTAATGAATGATGATAATAGTAATGCTTTAGTTTAGGGATCCCTTAATTCCAATTTGTCTCTAAATCACCTAGTTTCCTGGAAAGAACCACATAATCTTGCTCTAATTATAGGTAAAATACACAGTGATGAGTGCAAACACATACAATTACGTCTAAATACTAAACTAGCACAAACCAGAGTCTTGCAAACTGTGAAATGTGCCCACAAACAAATAATGCATGCAGCCTATATCAATAAAGTTTCTTGTCATCAATATGTGAGTAATATTATCTGGACTGAGCAATTTCTTTAGTTGGAACTAAGCACAACTATATAACAACAATACAGTAGTTATAGATACTTGGCTCTATTTGTCTGTACAGTTATTCCTGTACTAGTACAACATCATGTACCCTGGAAACTTTCAAAAAATTATTAGGAAATAATCCATAAATAAGTTAATTAAGATTTATATGTGTTTACATCCACTTATAACTACATTAAAGCGTGTTTGATAAATGTGTATATACTTATTATAAATGATACATAGAGGCAGCTAGTGATTTTATGGCATCTCATTTTGCTTAATGTAACATTCATAAGGTTCCTGGGATGCATACAAATAGACAAAGCGATATTGAGCATGTGAGTGATATTTCACATTAAAAGCCTTTTGGAGTTGGTGTTGGCAGAATTTTTAAATGCACAATTTATCATTTCATTCTATGACATGAACAACTTCATGATTTTGCTCATAATTATATACACAAGTGTCCTTGTTGGAGATGCATAAAGCATCTCTTAGGTTTGCTGTTGTGTCTCCCGTTGCCTCGGAAACCAGACAAATTACTTTTCTTTTTTACACAGCCCTGGTTCCCATGGCAATGGTGATGCCACTAGTCCCCCCTCCCCTCCCCTCTCCTCCAATACACACACACACACACACACACACACACACACACACACACACACACACACACACACTCGCGTTCTCTTTTTCTGTCACACAGAAACACACACCTGCTGACTCCCAATCTGCTTAAGAAGTGGAAGTGTCTGATACAGTGGCATTAAAGGCAAAGGAGCCACGCAGGGCGAGCAGGCAGTGGAGATAATAATGAGTGCAGACGGGCCAAGATCACACTTCTCCCGTCTGCCCGACTGTCTGCCTTTGTATTTAGACCCATGAAATCAAATCGCCAAACAGTCTTTGGTTTGTCTGCCTTAATGGCTCTGTCCTCTCCCCAAATCATAAATCAGGCCAGTTTGGATTCAAAACATCCAAACTTTTTTTTTTTTTCACTCCCTCTGAATATTACCAGATTCATAAAAGAAGAAATAATCTTTTACAGCTTAAGGCTTTAGGGTCAAATTGGTCTTACAAGATAAAAGATTAGTTCCTGCAATAAAATGTTACATCAGTATTTAAATATAAAGCTTTTTAAGTTATTGAGCACCAAAAAATATATCTTTGTTCATTTGTCTTGCCTGTGAGAAGACTCCATTATAATTTGTCTAAGTTAGAAAATCAATGCAATTTTCATTGATTTCTGCTGTAGAGCTATGATGCAGTAGAAGGGTTAAATGTCCTGAACACAACATAAATATCAGGTTTTGTGTCACTCAGTACACACATCCATCCTTATTATGCATTGGTAATAAGCTAATTTAATTTATTTAGTTGATAAAGATGATTTAATTATATTGTTAAGCAGCAGTGTCCAGTTGCAGCTTGTGTCCACTTGTTGCTTCTCTTCCAGACACATGTGAAAAGAGCGAAAAAGAGTTTTCAGCTGAATCTTTGGCTTCCTTCAGCCGTACACAGTTTTATTAGTGAGAGTCAACTGATTGTTTCGCTGTCCACTCTGCACCTTTAGTGTTCTGGTTATCAGCTTTCAGAGGAAAACCCAATGTTCACAGTTAGCAACTCAGTGCTAGACAAAGAGAGCAGATAAAAGGCTGAGTATGTCCCTCAGGAGCTGGTGGCGACCAAAAAACAGAGCTAAAAGAGAGCAATTCAACCAAGACAGTGTTGTAGGTTTGATTGACAATTGTCTCCTAG
This sequence comes from Rachycentron canadum, assembly GCA_038496675.1. NCBI lineage: Eukaryota > Metazoa > Chordata > Actinopteri > Carangiformes > Rachycentridae > Rachycentron > Rachycentron canadum. Next base: position 16,918,973 of record CM076667.1, on the reverse strand, counting down.
AAATTACGTTTATATATGACAAAATAGTTGTGTTGAGGTGGCAAACATAATCACTGGCTGGAATGAACACTTTAATTAATAATTGATAAATTAATCACTGGAAGCTGTTTTTCGGGGATGGTGTCTATCAGGTGAGAAACCAGGGTTCACGCAGAGATTTCCTGTCTGTGGTTTGGTTTAGGCAACAAAAGGACTTTGGCTGAAGTTAAGGAAGAATCGTACATTTGAGGAAATGTAAATAAGCATGTTGTATCTGAAGTCACTGTGAACAGCTTCTGTATGACCACGATTCCCACACTTAACTAACCAATAATAACGTGGTTGGTACAAGATCCACTTGTACCCAGTTTGGATATTTGGAAAAAATTGCAACTTGGCTATTTACATAAATTTACATGATGTCCTCATTATGTTAATAGAAAAAGCAATCCAGCTGCAATTTAGTTTCCTTCTAAACATATTTGTTGCAAATTAGTTATTAGTTATTTAATGTCCTAGACACTAAGCCTAAGCAGTGATGGAAAAATGAAAATGAAAATAAGCTGTTAAACAAAAACTGTTGGAATGTTACAGATAATAAACCAATAGTATGTACTTAATTATTTATTTAAATCAGCATTGTAACAACAGAAACATTTATTACTCTAAAGACCACATTAGCATTAAATTGAAATATCTCAATGAATGGAAAAGAGACAAGTAATGCTCATAATATAAGTCCTCTCACCTAAATGACTGTATAGGTCATTTATTCCTAGCGTTCCTACATGACTTTCTCCTGATGTACAGTCACAAGAGGGCCTTGTCACGTCAACGTAAAATGTCATCTTGGGGCATTTGCTGACAAGACTGATGCTGTCTCATACAACTACTACAGTTAACAATAAAAACCTAACTGTAGATCCTAATGAGCTAATAAGCTGCTTGCACAAATGGCCTATTTTTTAAATGGGAGGACAGTTTCTCATAATAACTACTGTTGAGAAGGATTTAACTAAAACGCTCAGCCCACAGCTGCTTCTCCGAGGTGTGAGCACAGCCTGCTGGGAAAAACAAGAGGCCCACAACCAAGAAAAAGTTAGATAAAAACTGAATTCAACAAGGAAACAACATCTGCGCACATGTGCTTATGCATGTTCTAATCCATTATTCAATTAAGCCTCAATTAGCCTTTAATCCCCATTACCAGTCCAGAGAGAGATGAGCGGTGAAAGAATGAATGAGTAAGTGTCTCCCCAGGGAGGAAGGAAGAGCAGAATAGAAAATGAAAGACTGCTGAGATATAGGGGGCTCGAGGCAGTCTCTGATAACAAAAGTACTAATTAGTGTTGCTAAATGATTTATAGAAATCAGAATAGTGTGTGTGTATGTGAGAGAGAGAGAGAGAGAGAGAGAGAGAAAGAGGAAGGTGGTGAAAATGAATGGAGTCCTTTGAAAGTGTGCCCATTTTTGCCAGGCTAATTTCTGCACCTTTAGAATTGAGGGTAAAAAGGTCCTCCAGGGGTTGAAAACCGCCGCCAACAAATACACTTAACACACTTCAACGCGCGCACACACACACACACACACACACAGGCATCTGAGATGGACAGATGAGGGGAAAAGCATAGGAAGCAAAAAAAGGACAGCAGCTCTTATGATTCCTCTGTCGACAGGCCGTCATTCTGCGTGTCCATATTTGGGCTGCATCTCACTCGCCCTCATGTTTGTCCATCTGCGTGACTTCGTCCCTCCATTATTAAAGACATCTATATGGATGCAGAGTTGATTGAGGGCAGATATTCATGAATAAGGCTCCTCTCTCTGCATTCATACTCCTCCGAACCCGCCCACCCTCCTTTTTCTTTTTCTTTTTTTCTCCTCCACCCCTCCCATCCCCCAATCCATCTGTTTTGGTGGAGGCCATCCATTAATAAAGAGTCTGTCCCTTCATTTCTATTTCCCTCCTTCTGTATTATTTATTTACCCGTCTATGAGTAGTTATGGTGTCTGGACGCAGCAGATCAGATCCGCCTTCTTCTTGGATGGAAGCTGCAGGGAAAAAAATTTAGATGGAAACTTCATTTCAGTTTAAACTTCTCACCTGTAAGTTTATAATGTTCCAAATATGGAAAATTACAATCCCACAAGGTTCATAACTCAGCTACAGAAACATTTTAATACAGGCCCTGTTTGGCAGCTCATTCGATTCAAATGAAGTAAATTTGCTAAGCGTAGGTGTTACAGCGGCTGAGTCAGTTCAAATGCAGGAAAAACGTCCTGATTAGAGGGATTTTTTCACTCTAGCACGCAGGAGTCATAATGTGATCACTGGAGATAGTCACAAAGAAGATGGTAAAATTTTCAAAATGCTAATAACTGTAATTAACTTCTCACATTAAAACTTTTTCAAACTGTCTTTGTGCAGAAACTTTACATAAATTTGAATAAATGCCTCAATAATGAAGCAAATGTCCACCTTTCTGACAGGATTTAACCTAAATAGTGTGATTATGATCCAGATGTAGCCTGTCACATCCTTTAATGCATTATTATTTCCAGTCTTAGTCTAGTCTATGTTACATAACCTTACTGGATTGTTTCAATTGTGGTTTTAAAGTTTAAGCACAACCTTTGTGTGGAAAATGGCATTTTTTATGATATTTACCCAAAAGTTTCTGTTGTTCTAGTTGTCGTTCTACAGATATGTTGAAGTTGTTCTACAGACACGTTTTAAACTATGTTAAGATACTCTGATATGATTAATATTTTGTTTAACATGGTTTTTTCAACATAAAAAGAGAAAGAAAATTAAAAACTGGGGTGAGGGTTGAAAGGTCAAACAGCAGAGAATTGAGATTGATAGAGTAAGAGGAAAAAATGAAGCGACTCAGCCACAGCTTCAGTCAGACCCAGACTTTTGTTGAGGAACGAGGAGTTTGTCGTGACTAGAAGACATATCAGACCAGAAAGCATAGTTATTTGTCAGTGGTTTTGCTAATTGGTTTATTTTGCCCCACCCCTCCCCCCTCTGCAGATTGACAGGATTGGTTTCATAGGTTATATGACGTCTGAACCCTGACTATCTGAAGTCCAGATGTGGTGTGTGTTGGGAAACTGAACATGAAACTTACTCTCGACAAGGTCAGAGCAAAAATTGATGGATCCTAAGGAGACACCTCACCCACATGTCCACCTGCTGTCATTCACTTTCTCTACATTGCAATCTCAAAATTTAAAAAGACACCCAGCTCTCTCCTTGACTGTCTGTCTGTGAGAGACAGCCCTGTCATTTCTCATTTCTGATGTTCTCACAGTGTCTGAATCTCCACCCCACCTCCACCCCCCCCCCCCTTCTATGTTATCAATTTATCCATCTATCTTTATTTCCCTCTCTGCTACTTCTGCAGATCTATTTTCTGCATCTTCCTGGTGGTCAGTAGCATTCATAACATCTAAATGTCATTTGGACATTAGCTCATGAGTCCAGGCAGGATGCTGTAAGCGAGGAGGGTGGAGGGTGTGATGGAGGATGGAGGTCATTGGGAGGGGCATGGGCAGAGAAATACAGTAAAGTCGTCTTCACAGCCTCTTGGAGACTCCCAAGATTTGATTACAGTTACAGCCCAGAAACAGAGAAGATAGATGTAGACAGATGCAGAAAAAAAAAAAAAAAGCACACTCACACTTCCTCTCCTTCACATACACAATCACAAGAGTGGGAGCCAGGGAAAAAAAAGAAAAAAAAAGATAAAGAGCGAAGGAGCTAAGTGTTACAAGCTTGATAAAGAAAATGGGTGAGGCCCAATGACTTCAGCAGCGCCTGAGGAAAACCCGAATCGCTAAAATGTCAGGGTGTGATATCTGAAAGGAGCCATTTTCACCTCTCACAAAGCTAAATTTAATCTGTGTGATTACTGGGCCCATCTGTAATCTGTACACCACCCCAGAAAGGGCCCTGAAGCCAAAATTCCCTGCCCTCTATTGGAGAGAAGCAGAACTGCAAGGCCGGGCAGTATCTGTCTAACCCTGCTGGGTGGAGGTAGCGGTCTGCTTGTGTGTTGGGTTGGTTTCTTCGACAGCAAGTCTCAGGGCTGCTACTGTGATCTGATGTGCTTCTGGACAGTAACTGTTGGGAATTGTTCACCTTTATTTTGAGGGCACCAAAGGCAAGGTGTTGTTTTTTTTTTTTTTTTGTCTGGTCTTTTGTCTGGGCCGCTGACAGAAAAATGACTGCTGCGTTTTGAGATGATGATGTTGCAAACTGACATCCACTCGCTCGCCACTTAGTGCTTGGTTTGACAAATGTGCAGGGTTTATATAATGGGGGATAGGAGTGAGTGATAAATGCAATAACATAGATCACAGAAGGGGTATATAATGTGTATTGGTAGAGTCAATTTCATTTTAAAGAGTTTATATATAAAATAACCAGATTTAAATGATTTCTTTTTGTTAATCCAGTGACACAAAGACAGAGTATTTAGCCACATTGAAAAACAGACAAAAGATACCTGCGTAGTATCAAAGAATAAAGCCAATCTTTCAGTCAGTGGACTCTCAAGAATGCAATCTGCAGTGAAAGCAGAGAAAAAAATGAAATACACAGAGAGAAACTAAGCTGCATTGCGTCATGCACAGCCGACACTGTAAATCCCAATGCGTTCACTCAATAGGGGGGTTTCTACAGACAAAACCGTGGCAGTGCTGTGGGCTCACCAGTATCTCCTGTCGTAGCAAATCTCTACACAGAGGAAGTACAAAGCAGGGCCCTGAACTCTTTCAGAAGAACTGCACGAAGCCACTGGTCTCAAAAGAGGGAACACAAACACCTGAAGGATGCACTTACCCTGACTTGACCTTGAAATCAGCCACAAGATCCAGGACACTGTGGATGAAAGAAGAAAAAAATCATGTGAGATTAAATGTGCAACAGTCATTTTCAAATTTAAATGACAAAGCCTTTTTAACATCAACATCTTTTAAACAATATTAATACATAATAGGTTTTTTTTAAAGCCACTTACAATACAAGAACTCACCTTAAAAATATCATTGTCCATATGGCAAAATGGCTGCCAGGGCTGAGCCACATGCACAGACCTGGGAAGGCAACTTACTCTCCTGAATTACTCCCACAACACCTGTATAGGCGCAAATTAGGGTCAAAATGATTTTGAATTTCTTAAATGAAATGTTTGTAGCTGTAAATCAACCTTTAAAATAGATCTGTGAAAGATTCTGCTTGTGGAGAAGTGGCCTGATACAAGATGTTACACACGTTGTAAAGGATGATCACTGCTCATTATCATCCATCTCACTTTGACTGTTAACCCCCCCTCACAAATAAAAAAAAAAAAAAAAAAATTGGTATTGATAAGACTGCCACTGGTGTTGCCACAGATACAAGTCATTAATGTTACCCCCTGCCTGGCAGTGTAAAACAAACTGAAAGACACAAACAGTGTCAAGTTCAAGAGTCAACTGTATGAACAAGAAACAAGTTGCCATGGGAACTGCTGACATAAATGAATGAGACATGATGCTCGTGTGTGTGTGTGCGCGTTGTAGTAGCAGGTCTGGAGGACAATCAATAAATGGACATGTTTTCAGATACAATCCCAATCCCTCTTTATGCTTTTTGTCCTCCTCCATCCATCCACCCTCTGCCAACTCGTCTCACTTCTCCCTCACACACATTTTCCACCTCGGCTTATCAATCAGACTGAAGTTAAAAGGTGAAAGGGCAACGTAATATGTCCGGATTTTATTAGAACACGAGAAAAAGAGGCACAACAAAAACACAGTGACCCACCATCACTACATACAGATAGAAACAGGAACTAGAACAATGGCAGTTATGATTCATCCAATTATGTTAAAAATGTTAAGAGAAACACTTCCAGATAATAAAATGTAACTATGTAACTTGCTATTTGAAGACATCATCTGGGAAATCAGGAAGTGCATTTTCACATATTTTCTCATATTTATACATTAATTAGATTTTTAGCTCTTTTAGATTAAGATATTAGATAGTTTTGTGTAAATAATCAATAGATGAATCTAAGATGAAAATAGCTGCTAGTACTATTTTGCCAACAGCATGTAAACATGAAACGTAATGTAATTGTAAAATGTAATTAAGAATAAACTAAACAATATTATTACATATTATTATTACTCTTATGTAAACTAGTAGTACTTGTGCAGTTTACAGTGAGAAATAAATTTAAAAAATAGATTACACAAGCAAAGGGACATTATTTGGCCATACAAGCTAATGTTAATTGCGCTACATTTAGTCATTGAGGTATATTGTTATTTTTGCGAAATGTACTTCAAATTCTTCCCATTTAGCATCATTACCAAACAGCATCTTATCTAGATTTGGGTCAGAGATGTCTATCATATTACCTCTTTTACACTCATCTAATCAGGCGCTATGTTAGCAAACTAACTCGTTTTTTCAGGTATGTGAGCTAGTTCCGTTAACTACTTGGTTACTGGGTGTGAATAGTTTGTGACAAAACACCAGGTTTGTTTCAGGTGCGTGTATCTCCTCTTAGTAAACACAATAATTATGCTCAGTTTTAATTTAAGAAGAGTTTGCACAACTATTTTCTGTAAGACAACAGTTCAGTATGGCCCAAGACAAAATAAAATACAGGAGGCTGTAGCACTTTGAAAAGGCGATTTGGAAAAGTTGGTTAAATAAATGTAAAAACAAATATAAAAAAAATTAATTATGATAATCATTTAAAAGGTCATGTTCTCGTCATTGCCCAGCTTGTTAAATCTGATTTGTAAAATACTCCCAGTTTTCCAGAGCAACATCAAACACTACAAAAAGCTGATGTGTGAGTGCACCTCTGCAGTGCAGTTAAATACCAGAGACAGAAAGACAAATGGAGAGAGTGCATCTTGTAGTTTGAGTGCCTGTAATTCTGTGAGTTCATTTGCCTCGGGGCTGAACAGCAGCAAAATGAATATAAATGTCAGACACAAGAATAAGATTGAAACAAAGTGGAATGGAAACCAAGACGCGACTGAGACCACACTAACGCACACACGAAATACAAAACACACACCTCACCTCACAGGTCTTCAAAATATACCAGAAGGTTGATAGAATTTTACTTGTTGAACTGCATAATTATGAAGCAGGAGTTCACAATCATTTCAAGAAATACAAGGAAAACAAAAAATAACGTTTCAAAAACTATGCAACTTGATTTTTTTTTTTTTGTATTTTTGTGTTTTTTTTCTTTTTTAGCTCCTGTTTACACTCAAACATTAATTAATCTATACCTTTTTACCTATTAATCTATAATTCATCCAAAAATACACTAATTAGTATATGCAGATATTGACCTGATATATTTCTGCTGCCACAGTTGTATCATGTAACGTCCAAAATATATGTTACTGTAAAAAAATACAAAGTTCTAGTCATTATACCGTTAATGTATAAATTATTTATTTCCATCTAGTCACATCTAGTCACACGTTTCAACTAGTCACACTTGCAGTGCATATACTGTATGTCTATTATTGCAATAACTATTCCAATATTTCTATAATTCATAAACTATAGTCCAAATGGACAAATGGTTTCAGTCATAATTTATACAGCAACTGCAACATATGCAGTTAAGATATCTGTAAAAAAAAACATTACTACAACTTTGTTGTAGTAACAATATACTGTACAACATCCAATTAAAAATGTCTTCATTCCCCCACATGTCTATTCATTATCGGGTTCATATTTTTCTCTTCTTTTCATTGCTCCTACATCATGTAAACTATGTTGGCTTCAGCGTTATCAGCCTTTTCAACAGGCTTCCTGCTGACAGACCTGGCCATGTTCACAGTCAAGATGAGGTCAAAGGTCACCAAACCCGACAGGACTGTGCTCCTCGGTTCATAAGTGTCGAGTCAGGGCAGCTGAACACTTTCCGAAACTCTTCATAGTTACTCATTGCTCCGACAACTCTGCAGGGCAACAACAACGGTAAAGGTCAGGTTGTAAGAGCTCTGAGTGTCGAGGTGCATTCATCAGTGTGTGTGCTTGAGTGTGTATTCACCTGTATTTTGGTGGACTGTGGGCTCCAGTCTGGATCTGGTCCCTGGCTGCTTCTGGTCTGTATGAGTTACATCTGACCTGCAGAGTACAAACACATATGAAGCATACTGGGCTGAAGATAGCAGCACATCATCAGAGAATAACCCTCAAATGGACCATAAACAGCAGTGCTTGCTGGTTGGTGGTCGCCACTGATGGAACATAAGATAAAAATAATTAGCAGAGCGAGCAGCAGGCCTCATAACAACCTCCAATTATAACCCTAAGAAAAACTGGATTATTTACAAACCTTTACAGAATAATTACAAGTTTATTTCTGCTGCTGATTGTGGTTTCTTGTTGGGAGCTTCAGCTATTGTCGCATTTACAAGACAAGAGGTTATAAGTGCCTTTTGAACAGCTCAATGTCTTCAGGGAAGACTGGAGGCCACAATGACTCGCTATCGGAAAATGATGAGACATCTGGTTAGCAGATTGCTTTCTTCAGTAGTGATAGAATTAACACTGGCACTGTTTTCAACCTCTGGAGAAAGCTCTTGACGAGTAAAGGTAAGAAGTTTGATGCTAAACTCACAGCATTTTTTTCTTCACCACAGCTGTTTGTGCTAACACTAACACATGCTAACACACACTGCTTAGATATGGCTCCTTTAAACTTTACCGTTTCACAACTGATGACTCAACATAACAATTTTTTTTAAATAACTGAAACACTAGTAACCTAAGTTAGCTTATGAGGAGAGACACTGGTGTGTTCAGAAGGACAACAGAAATGTGTGGCACTGACAGCAAATATAATGTCCTTACATGCGCGTAGCTCAGGAAGAAAAGTTGGTTGTTGTTCAGTCCAACTCCGGGCAAGAGAGGCTCCTCTACACCACCTCTGCTCTCACGTATCCACCGTCTGTACGCCTACACACACACACACACACAAAAAAAGGTATGTCAAAATGTAAAAGCTCAAGAGGAACTTTTATTAATTGGTCGTCGCAGTAAAGAAAGATAATCAAAGAGCGTAATAGTGTAATGTAAGAAACCAGCACATACCCTGAACGCTTCTCTTATCCCTCCATTGTCTGCTATGTTTTCTGCTAAAGTCCTCTTACCTCGCACCTACAGAACAAAACATTCACAAACCCGTTCACCAGATATTTAAAAAAAAAAAAAAAAAAAGTCACGATAAGAAAAGTTAGCCCATAGATGCGGGTTTTAGGATGAATCATTTGAATCTCCCTCTGCTGTTATAGCTGTAAATTCTGTTTGTTTCTTACATTCAGGTTAGCCTCCTCCCAGTGGTAGCCATTATACTGGTCTATCATACACTGGGTCTTCTCAATGAAAGCTGTGATGGACGCGTTGCTCCACCATTGGTCAAGGTTCCCGTTTTTGTCGTACTTGCGACCTGTTCAGAAAAAGCAGCACACGAACAAATCCCATAATCAAGTGGAGACGTCTATCAATACATGTCTATACACATGTCTATATATCTGTACCATTTTCTCATAAGGCTCAATTCATTAAATGTTTATAAGCTGAAATAATGGCTTTACTTGCGGTTAATTAATCAATTTTTATGCTTTATTGTAAAGGAAAATAATTACTTGAAATAATTCATAATCAATTAGTCAATTGATAGAATAATATGTATTTTGACAATTGTTTCATTCATTTTTTGAGCAAAAACTGTGCAAAAATATTCCAATTTCATCCTCTCAAAACAGATGTTTGCTGTTTTTCTTTGTCATGTATCATTGTTAAGTAAATATATGGAGATTTTTGGACTGACACAAAACCTGCACTCAGCTCAGCAATTTTTTGTTTTACAATTTTTGATGTGTCATAGACTAAATAATTAACAGATCAACTCAAAAAAACAATTGTATAATTAATTGATAAGCTCCTGAATCTTAACACTTCTTGCTTTCTTAGCTATTTCATGAAGTCTTTAAGTCTGCAGTTATAAATGTTAGTAAGATGTTAACAAAGGGGACAACGTCCAATAACCCATCAGCATAAAATAACCAATCACCCATTGTGTCAAATATTGTCATAAATTTTTATTTATAATGAAGTTTTCCACAACCTGGGAACCTGGAAATTGTTCTTATTAATGGCTAAAACTAATCTGTAAAGTATTTGTTAATTTATTTTTTTATACCATTATTAAAGTCATTAATTAAATCTTACAAACTGCCTTATCAGAAAGTGGTATCCAACTATTTTCTGTTATTATAGATGTTTTCTGAGGTCATTATTAGAGACCAGTATTTACCGTTATTGTCAAAGCCGTGTGTTAACTCATGTCCGACTATCACCCCGATGGCTCCATAGCTTAAAGATCTGGAAACAGACACAGTTTGAAAGTTTACTAAAGGATGGTGAATAATTTTACGATTTGAATGACAAAACGATTCTATTTCCACATTGTGAATACTGGATTATCTCTCATAATAAACTGAAGTGTAAAGGCTTATACCATGTGAAATATTTACCAATGAATTTAAAACATTCTCAACATACAGAACACTGATCTAAAACTGATTTCAATTGGATTCATGAAACTTATTATTGAGGAAACTGTAATTAAAAAAGATATGTGGAGAATGAGGTATAAAGTAACGCTGTTTGTCCACAGGCATCACCGCTGCAGTTCTTCTATGTGATTTTCTATTAGGAGGTCCATGTCAGAAAAATCCTCTATTTATTTCAGAGCGCCACGCTGCTCCTGAAAATAGCACAAGGTGGAATCTCTTTGGTGTGTTTACAGAGAGTGTCACGTTTTCTTTAATCTCACCTTGGGTACTCTCTTCCCCAGAAGAAGGGTTTTTGAAGCTCTCCAGCAGGAAATCCTAAACGAGAGGATCAAAGTAGTTTTTTTGTTTGTCTGTCTAGCTCTGTCCAGACAGGATTCGTTCTCTGGAGAACTGGGTTATTTTCAACTGTTTTTTTTTTTATTTATTTCAGCCTGTAAATAGTTATTAAAAGTGTGATTTTTGGACTGTGAAACAGGTCCATGCTTTTTCTGCCTGTTTGCTCTTAAAACAAAGTCTAAGGACTAAATAATTAGACATTTTAGAGGAGTAATAGCCCATAAAATGTTACCTGTCTGGACAGAACTTCAGAATAATTAAATTAAAGTGATGTCAAGTGTTGGCATCTCAGCAATCAATCGTATACGTTCTTACTGATTTGATTTGTGGAGGAGCTGTAGAAGGCATTCACAGTTGTTGGGTTTGTAAACCACCTGAAACACACACACAAACACATTATGGCCTGTCAATGAAGAAGTTTAAAAATAAATAAATCACATAGGAAGTTGATACAAAGTTGGTTTCCATTTCAAATTCTAATCAAATTTTGAGAAAATCTGCAAAAGAAGGCCTGAATAAATGTGTTTCCATCCACTGCTGTTATATGAATACTGGAAGTAGGTTTGTTGAGATGGTGACACAAATCATCCGGCCAAGCCATGAAACCACTGCAGAACAATGCAATTGGATGACGTACTTTTAATAAGCCCAAGTCTCAAACCAAAACCTCAGAAAAATCAATGTAGAAAACATAATGAAAGGCATCTCTCTTTGATTCGTGTATTAATCTTTTTTCATCTGCTGCTTTTTTCGATCACTTCAGTAGACGTTTAGTGGACGTTACTTGCTTCAAGTAAGTAATGATCCTGATACTACAACTTTTCCACTAAAGTCAACTGTAATAATTGTGTTGTGCTGTGATGTTTAATTTTTTAAAAAAATTTTTTATTTTGAGTGTTTCCACTGCGTTTTTTTTAAAGTGCAAATTGAAAATGCTTAAGCTTATGCTTAAAAACACCTGAAAACCTACAGATTGTTAGATTAGCTACTTACTCCGTACGTGGTACGCTCTTTCGAAGCCAGGCGATATCAATTTGGGCGATATACTTCAGCGTCTGCATCACGTTACCATAATAGTCAGCCTCATTGAACTTCAGCTAAAACATCAACAAACACAACCACAAAGTGTCACTGTTAAACCCCAAATAGGATGAAGTGTGCAAGTAGTTAATCAGGATGAGAAATTTTCTTGGTACTCAAATGTTTTCTTATCAAAAACCTAAAAACAAACAATTGTATATTTTTTTAAAATGTTGTAGTGGTTTTTCCCCTTTGATCCCATATTGTACGTCATTCTATGCAAAAAGAAGTGGTGTAAATCAGAGATGAACAAACCTCCTTTAAGTCCTCATTGAGGTAGGTGTTATTCAGAATAAACTCTGGGTAGCCAACCTTCGCCAGGACTGCATGAGCCTTAAGAAAACAACAGCAGAGTGAATGTAAAAGACAGTTTAATAATAATAGTAATGCTACATTTCATTTACAGGCACCTCTCACATAAAGACATTTAGATAAACAGATTTATCAGACCTTTAGACCTTAGAGTGAGTGAGTGCAAAAATAGAATAAAATTAAACTTGTTGTCCTAAGAAAAAAAACTGTGAATCCTTACAATGGCGTTGTATTGCACTAAACTGTTGAGCCAAAGCAGACAAAAAAATAAAACACACTGCTATACTTCACTGTGACAAAAGAACAGAAAAAATCAACAGAGCATTTTATTTAGTGGCACTCAAGGACGTCACTGTGCTGTTACAGTAGGTGTGAGCAGTAGATCTACAACTTAAATTATTTCCATGGAAAACATCAGAAAAAGGTGGAAAAAATAAATTGCTTGTTTTATTGTATCCAAACATCAGTCTCCAAAAGCCAAAAATATGAAATATACTTTTGTGTACAGTGAGAAAAAGCAACAAATTCTCACGTTTTCAATTTTTGTTCAAAAGCTGTTCAAGTATTTGTCGATTTACAAAATATTTTCTGATCAGCTAAATGATTAATCAAATAATCATTGGAACTCTATTGACGACAAATGACAACGTTCTAGTTTAAAGCTGCAACAATCCAAATTTTTCAATTAAAAATTCATTGTTTTGGTTTCCGGGTTGATTTTCTTACTTATCAATTTTAACAAATTTCTTAGTGTCACTGGGCCCATAATCCAGGCAAGAGGACAGGGGAGTTAAGTTAAGTTAATGTCTCCTAAAAAAGATACAAGAATTTAGATTCGAACAAATAAGCAAAGTACAGAGCTGTGTGGTAAAGATATAGTTGATTTAGTTATTACCAATACACATTGAGACCCAAATGTATATGCATATATGTACATATATAGACAAAGGTGAAGACAGGTTAACATATAGCTGCTTCCTGGTTTTTTCCTTGGTAGAAAACCAAATCTGAGCTGCCCTCAAGTGGTAAAAAAATACTTAATGCAAATTTTTTTTTTTGACTGGAGAATACAAGTTGGAGTTGAGATTAATTGGAACAAAAGATGAAATCTTCAATATTAACACATGGGAATGAGCTGAGGACTGTCAGCCTCTTACCTTTTCTATGGCTCTCTTCTTCGTTGGTTGATCCATCCAGTCATTCTCTTTCTCCAGTATGTCGATGAACGCCCAGCGGATGCCCTTGATCAGCTCCTCCATCTGAGAGATACACACGGTCACACACAAATTAATGAACAACAGAGGTGAGAGTGGGGTTTAAAACTGTGATGACTGCCAGGAAATACACACACACAACTCACACTCATTCAAGCCTGTACTCATAGATGTACTTGTACTTAAGGATTGTGCATTTATCACATAAACACACACATACCCACATTGACGCACATGTGACACAATACTGAATAACGTCATCCTCTGCTGACAGAAAGACAAAAGACACTGGATACACACACATCTGTTACGCAACTAAACATATACTCACATTAAACACTTAACCCAAGATTTAAGACCTGATGTCATGTTGCAAACACACACACACACACAACATACGCGCACCATATGTTTCTTGTCCTCCTGGAAGTGTGTGTTGACAAAAAGGCGCCCAGTGGCATAAACAAGCGAGTTCTCAACATAGTTCACACACTTGTCCCAGCGCGGGGTTAGAGATGTGGTCCCTGTGGTGACCTGGAGGGGGAGCGAGAGACGTAACGTGAATCTGTTTTTTTTTTTTTATGAAAATAAGTTATTTGAAATATACAGTACATCATTATTTGTATTTATAGGATGTCATAAAATTCACTTGGAGCCTCAACTATCACACAACATTATCACACAACTTCCCCAGTTCTGTGACAACTGTGGTATGAATTTTAGGACCTAAAAACAAGGTTTCATGCAAGTTAAGAAACCTTACAGTGAGTTTTATCATTTTATAAAAAAAATTCTAATTGAAATCTTAATTCATAGCAGGTTTTTAGTGAGTAATCATCCACAATGGAAAAGTGACAATATATGCTTATTAAATATGCTGAAATTTTGACTGATGAGTGAGTTCCCACCATTTTAGACCTCATAAATCTCATCTAAAAACATTTGATTTAAATACCCTTTTAATTTGTTTTTTATCATATAACTGTGATTTATTTATAATTTTTTTCCTGTATTTTGCTACTGTACATAAGCTTTTACTTATTTATGTAATTTATGATGCACAAAATAAATGAAGGAGCTCCTTGCAGCCCCAAAATATGACAAAAAAAACTAAATGTGTGGGTGAGACAGCTTCAGAAAAATCTCACAAAGTAAAAAAAATAAAAAACATAAAAGAACAAATAATAATCTTAATTTTGATTTAACTCCTAATTCCAGTTAGCAACATCATTCAAATATTTTAATAATAGTTTGGTTAATGTTTTTCTCATATCATTTTCTTTCTTCTGGATATAAAACATTACAAAGGGCTTAAGGGTTAAAAATAAACACCGCGTTTCCAAGTGCCACCACCCCTTGCAGAAATTTTGACCAGATACAACAACAGAGACATCATTTACATGCTGAATCATCTGTTGATTTATTTTTTCCTCATAAAACTAAAAAAATGTTGAGAGAAACATCCTGCAACAAACTCACTCAGGTTGTTAAACAGTTACATTAAAGGGATTGAGGGAATAGTCACAGAAAGTCATGAGTTCAGATTTCTAGTTAAATAAACTCCAAAATGGGGATTGATTAAAGGTAAATCATGCATTGCGAGGGCAAGAAATGTAATTATCTAAAGTCTTAGCCAGTTTGTTTGTGTTTTTTAGTAAAGCTTCGTGGTATAAAAGCAAAACCACTACAAACCCACTATCTGCAAAATAAGAAAAACAATCCTGTTTTTAGTTTCTTTAAGGTGCATTTTTACATAATTTACTGTTTTTTTTACATTTTCTTTGCCTCTCAAGCCATTAAAAAAAACACTGAATTCTGAAGATTTTATAGAGACTTAAGTAAGGACAGTTTGTGGAACATGCCTCCTGTACCTACCCGGGCAAAGTCAAGGTATCTGTAGAGGAAACGACGACTCAGAGAGGTGATCCTGGAGAAAACTGTCCTCCATTGTACGTAGTTTGCAACAGTCCTGAAGAAAGAGAGAGAGAGAGAGAGAGAGAGAAAGAGAAAGAAGAATTAATTAAATCCTATGATCTTATTATATGCCATAATATGCCTATAATGAGAAACAGGAGGCCCAGTCTGTGCTCATCTGTCTGTGTATTAGCTGTTTGTGTGTGTGCGTGTGTGTGCGTGTGTGTGTGTGCGTGTGTGTGTGTGCGTGTGTGTGTGTGTATACCTGGGATCCGTAGCGTTAATGAGCTTGAAAAGTTCCTTGAAGTACTGCGGGGCTCTGACGATGACGGGCTCAGAGGAGGAGACGGTCCGAGCTGGGTCACTCTTAGACTCCACCACAGCTTTTACAAAACCAAGCCAGTCAAACTACACACACATGCACGAGGCGACACATAGAGGTTAATGATCTCTCACATAACAAAGGACTTAAGAGAAAAACTGACAAGCAGATTTGACAATTATTTTGCAGTTTCTTTTGAGAAAATCCATGTTTTAATGTGTGATTTATTTCTAACTTTACATTGTCTGTCACTTCTTCAAATTGTGGAAAGTGAATCTCACTTTGTAACAAATTTATTATTAAATGTTGGTTACTTTAGAATTTTGAGGCCACCACTTTGGTCCTGACTGAAAAATCTAAAAAAGACATTACTAGACTTACAGACATTCATTGTCCCCAGAAAATAACATCTACAGTCTTCACTAATCCTGAATTTTTCTTCACTAACACTACGAGGTAGATATTTGATTGTAGTGAAATATGTCAACAAATACTGAAAATACAAAATAAAAAATTTAAAACTATTCTCAGGGCAGAAAACAGCATCAAAAACACTCGAGTTTGGCCAATCTTTTGTAGTTAAAAAGGTTTGTATCACTAACCCTAACTTTTATTGAAGTTTAACTTTAAATTCTTTGGTCATTTAATAAGAATCAATGTCGCATCTGGAGCTCTGCTATAATGTTCATATCAGGTTGTAAATGTAGAATAAGTTAGTTGTTCTACAGGTTCAGGTGGAGAAGGTGGTATGGGTTTTGGGAAAAAGGGAATATTGTTTTTGTTGCTGTGTGTGTCTGTATGTATTTAACGTACCTGTGGCATGGAGCGCTGCAGGCGAGAGAGTGTGTATCTGTTGTACATGTTCTCACTGGTGCGGTTTTCATAGGGAATCAGGATCTGCAGACACAATGAGCAATGTCACACTGACATAACTGATTCAAAATTTATGCAGAAAATAATCTCCCTTTATACTGTTGAAGTTGATGAATCTATTTCATATCTCATGGTTAATAACGTTGGAGTTTTAATTAGCTCCAGAGCCATGCAGGCCTATCAGACCATCTCCATACATTCAGTGAGATTAGATTTATCTGACATGACGTCTTTACATGAGCCAGTTTGGTCTCGAAGGCAAGAGCCCTTTCCATCTGGGTCAGTGCTGCTTTCTCTGGAGCGCCCAGCATGACGGCTGTGTCCACCATCAAACTGAGCAAGGCCGCACGGTACTAAAGAGAGAGAGAGAAGGAGGGGGTGGCGGGGTTTTTTTTGGGGGGGTGGGGGCACAAAGGCAAAAAGACAAATGTCATTTATTCTTTCATTGCTGTGAGCGACTGTCACTACCTCGACTGAACATCAGATGCAGTCAGATCCAGGGCTTACACGCTACACTATATTATTGTGATCCTGTATGAGTATGTGTCATTTGATAGTATCTGTGTTCTTTTTAAATACCTTTTTTAAGTGCAGCTGCAGAAAATATTCATTGAATAATAACTCACATAATCACATTTATTGTATTGCTCTCTCTACATTTGTTCTAGTTTATGTTTTGCACTCAGCAAACATCTATTTAGTCCAACTATATCCGTCACTTATTAAATGGTTATATATATGTTCTAATATAATAAGACAGCAGCTGTAAAAGTGGACTTTCGTCCCGATGTCCTGCAGCTCAGAAGTGGTCAAACAATCCATTGGAGAGGTCTCCCACAATCCTAAATGACAGCTATAAAGCATTAGTAAATTATCTATTGATCATTATTAAGCCATTAATTAGAGTGTACAAATGGTGCCTTGACAGAGAGGCATCCAAAACTACACAAAACATAAACAAAAAAAATAAAATATATTACATAACATTACTATGCAAAATTCAAGGAGAAATTTCTTTGTAAAGATTATTTATAATTTGTATTTTTTTATGAAAATATTTATTAACTTAAGCTATCAAACAATGGAAGTAACACACTGGGCAAAAAAGCAATATAACATAAAACAAGTTTATGGGTGACATGGTGTTTCAACAGAGATTAGGAGTCTGTATATCTACTGTTGTCTTGTTTTAGAGTCTTTTCATCTGATCTAATGTTGAGCCTTGAACGTACAGTATGTTCTCTACAGTGGCGGGAACAGCACTGATAGAGACAGCGTTCTAATAGCAAGATAGTGAGTTTTTCCAGTTGAGAAAACCTAGTCACTGCATACAGCACTTTTTTCCCTTTAGCCTAATGAGGTAGCTATTAGTGGAGCAATCATCATTGGCTCCCTCTTCTGAAATTAATTTTTTGCCTTATGACTGTCTAGCATTTGAAAATGTTGAGTCTGGGGAGAAGCTCTTGCTCCGATATAAAAACCCAACATTAACCAGTCATATTTCAAGTGGCTGAAACCCTTTTTTTGCTACGATTTATCAACCCAGCAGGAAGGAAATAGCTGCAGCAGGAAGAAGAGTTTTTAGATGACAGGTAAGTGGGGAAAGATGAGGCAGAAACTCACCGCCTGTGCAGAGGAGGTGTTGGTGATGTAGTCTTCCCTGGAGGGCAGAGACAAGGACGTCTGGTCGAGCTGTATTAAGACAGAGAGCACAGGTTAGTCTCTGCTGCTTTTAGGGCTTGTTGATTTTGAAACATTTCCAGCAGCAGTGATGACCAGAACATTTTTACTGAGAAAGCTGCAGAATCTGTACATACCTATACAACATGCCCATGGACACTTCACTTCATCAGTATTTATCAGCACTTTTAAATGAATGGTTTATATGCAGACGACAATGAAACGTTTAAGTATTGGATTGTTGAGTTATAGATGTTGACAAACACTGATACGTTTTAGTGTGTTTATTAACCGTTTATATAAAGTGTATACACCAGTTCATCATGAGGCTATAGATAGCAGCAGATTATCTTATCTTAGCATAAGGAGTGGAAAGGGGTAACAGCTAGCCTGGCTCTGTGCAATAAAAATCTGATTCGTGGGGGGTGGTTCGGACTAGTATGTGTACAGTATTTCCTAAAATTTCAAATTACTCTTTTAGAGCTGGAACGATTAATTGATTAACCAAACAGTTGACTGGCAGAAAACTAAATGCCAACTACTTAGATAATTGATTCATCATTGAAGTTTGGATGGATCTAGTTTTCCAAATGTGAACATTTAACGGATGAATTGATGAGCTGTTGACCGCTTGTTCAGGACATTATACATTATATTTATAATACTATATATTAGTTGCAGTGCTAATCTCCTAAAGTCCTTAAAATAAACATTAATTAAAGTGAAGTGTGGACGACTCACCTTGATGATGTAGAGTGAGGAGTTTTTGTCGTCGGGGGAGACGTACAGGCGAATCAGGACGCTCCTACTGTGCTGGTTCCTCATCTCTGCCAGAGTCTTCAGGAGGTTCCACTGAGCTGCCGACCACTGGTACTCCCCCCCGAGCCCATCCCCGACAACAGGCCACCGAAAATCTATCTGTCTCAGAGTTTTCAGCATCGGTCTAGTGTCCAGCTTCTCCAGCACGGCTTTGTAAACAGACACACAAAAATGAAGAGACTGGAATTAATTTGTTTTGTCCTTATCAATTTTTATTACTATTTGAGTAGATATTGTTATTTTTCTATCCCTAGTGTATCTCATTGCTTGTGACGTTGCAGTGACCTAGATCTGTCATGGGATAAATAAAAGCTTGGCTTATGTTTGGATTTGTCTTGATTTACGCTATCTTGTGAGGACCTGTTTTTGAAATGGAAAGTGGAGATGTTGTAGGGTTATGAGCGACACAACCATGAGACTAGCAAAGTGTTATGAAAACACCAGTCCCCACAAGTGTCGTAAAAAGATTCGGGTGGATGATTGTTTGTGTGATTTACACACTGTGGCCAATAATGTGGTCAGGCAGCTACACTATGATGACTCATATCCCATTTGAGGTTAGAGTAAGGGTAAGAGTTAAGGATAGGCAAGCGGTGGTTATGGTCAGTGTTAAAGTAAGCCTTCAGGGTTTGAATGTACATCAATGAAATGTCCCCCTAAGTAACAAAACCAAGTTTGTGTGTGTACTCACCTTCATTTATACAGGAGCGGTATAGGATCTTAGCCTTGGTCACTGCCTCCAGTTCATCAGGCTCTGATGGAGCTTCCAATAACTCTGACAAGAAGTAAAAAGTCATAAAATAAGTTATTATGTAATGTTTCACCTCTTGATTGAATTTGTATTTTTAGTGTTGAGCTACATGAAAATATGTGACTATTTTCCATTATTAGATTGTCTTTTGTATCATTCTGAAGACTACTGTCTGTAACATGAGACGCTCAAGAGGGCCTTACCATGATGTAAACCTACTTTCTATAATATTGGTAAATTTACCATGTATGCCTTCTACTTAAATTTCTTTTGCAAAGAGCTCACTTCTTTGCTGTTTCTTCTCACCTTTGTCCAAGTAGAGCTCTTGTTGTTTGTGTCTTTTCACAGAATCCTTTTAAGGCAAGTGTAAATCAATGTTCATGTCGGTTGATAAACTCACATGGTAATGGCAAATTCATGGGTGAAAGCAAACCTTTGAGTTGGATGTCAACATGCTGTCGTAGCCAGGGGTAGATGCCATAAGAGGAAGAATCTTCAGGAATTGGATTCTCCTTCAGCCAACCTCCACAAGAAAAACTATAGAAGTCCTCGCAGGGGTCAACAGACTTATCCATTTTGCTTAAAATAGACCCCGCTACAGGAGGGATAGTGTAGTCACAATGATAAGATTTAAGCACTAGGTCGACAGTCATCCGTGAAATACCTCATGCTTAACCAGTTACCATACAAACAATAGTGGAAGCTCAGCTCACCACTCCTTACCTGCTTCAATGCATTCTGGTGTCAGACAAACTTCCTCCTGACTGGATTTTTGAGAGACTGAGGGGGAACAAAAGGATTGATTAAGGACGACAAGTGCATCGTAGAAATTACCCTGTGACTCAGACAGTAGTGTTGTTTTATTGAAAGTGCGGGTTTCATGCATGTCTATATATACTGCCCCAAACCACATAAATGTACTTCATGTGCAGACAGACAAAACATGTCACCCAAGAAAAGTTGGCCAAGGTGCATCAGTCATTGAGGAAAAGAAAAAGACAACAAAAACAACAGATTTCCATGGTTCCTTCTTCTATTGGCAGCTCAACAACTTATTGAAGAAATGTGGTTGGGGGAGGGTTGATTCTATCAATTATTTTCACAACATATTATCCCTGTTTGTATAAAATGTGAGGGGAAAAGGAGTAACATGTATTCTGATTGCTTCTATTGATCAATTACCAGACCTAAAAATATGCAGCGTACTATGGTGACAGATAAAGAAAAGCAAATTCTCACACTTAAGTGAAACCAGGCCAGATTTGGCCTTTTTGCCTGGAAAAAGAGTCACTTGATTAACAGATAATGGAAACAGCTTTAGTTGAAAGCTTGGGGAAAAGTTTGTAATGGGACTGGTTCATCAAAACAACGTGATTATGTTTGCAGGTAAAATGCAAAATGCAGAAAAAAAAAATTATACTATTTATCAGAGGGGAAGTTTAATTCATAACATTCCCACAATTCTCTCATTAAAAATTGGGACAAACACAGACCAAAGTGCAGTTGTTACAGCTGGAGAGCAGTTCTAGCAGTGAACAGCTGGTGGATTCATTTTTTAACATTATGCCTGCCTGTACTGAAGAAAGTCCCAACATACAACCAGCACATAATGTTTACCTGCTTGACGTCACTCGCAAATAATCTTTACGCATCAAGTCACACAAACGCCTGAAGTACTTTTCAAAACATCATATTTTTGAGTTTAACTTGACTGTCAGTTGTAATTACGCCACATACTTCTAATTAGGGCGATCACAACTCCAGGAATAGACAGAATAAGCTCTCTATTGTTGATGCTACTTGCAGTGTAACCACAGGTTTACTCATTCACTTCCTTTGCTAGAAGGTGAACAACAGCCTGCCTCTCTAACCTCTTGGCAGAAACCACCGTTATGTGATGTGGCTGTGGGGGCGTCCAGAGGCAGCACAGGCCCATAGACCGAGCGAACGGATTTAGAAACCAAATCCCCATTGTCAACTGATGAGTGGAGCGTTTATGGCGCCTCTGAGGTTGAGCGGTCATGTTGTCTAGTTAGAGCTGCTTAACATTGGGGGATGCTTATAGTAAAAATGCACACGCTCACAACTTCAGCCTGCTTGGCCTGGAACGACCTTGACGCCCCCCTCTGACCACTCCTTCACAAACACACAGGGGTTTAAACACAAAGATATAAACAGATGTCTGAGGCCCTGGTCTCACTACTAATACCAACCTCGTGTTCTTTACTGAGATACTGAGATAAAGAGGACACTGACACACACAAACACACACACTATTTAAACATGAAAACATAAAAAGAAAAGAAAACTCAAAGCTACTAGTTGGTATTCCTGTGTCTGGTCATTCACATGCCTGTAGACCATTAGAGTGGAGCTCAATTAGAGTGGGTGTGTTGTACTGCATATATTGGCACATAACATAATTACACTTCAGTGCCACCACAGAAATGCTGGGTTCCCTCAATAAAGAAAAACAATACTTACCCCTCCCAGCCACGAGCACCCGCACAACCACACACTACTGAGCTACTGACACTGTCTGCATGAGGACGTTTTGGGATAAGACCTTAGGACACTGAAGAAAAATCTGCCTTCGAGCACCTTTAAAGCACACACACTTCATATTTATAGGCTTAACTGACTGTAGCTTCATATTCAATGTATAAATGAGAATGAGATCAAGCTTCAAAAAAGCGTGTAAAGTGTGTTTCTGAAACGTTGGTCTTTGTTCAATTTATCATCCTGAAGTTTTCACACACAAGTTTTTTGGAACCAAATTTAACTCTTTGTACAAAAAGTTAAAAATCAGCATATTTGCCCATTTTTAGCTGGAGTTACGGGAGCAAGTTGCTGTGTTTTCTCTCCCCATCACATCTATATTCATGTTTTTGAAAGTGCCAGTGCTGTTTAGTGTGCACTGCCCCTTCAAAATAAATAAAACACACACCCTACCCACTACTACTCTACCACACAGTCCCTGCTAATTAATTTAACATTCTGTAGGAAACAATACCCACAAAGTGTCAACACACACATTCTTTCCTCTTTCCCCCAGCATCCAATTTGACTCCCACAGTGCCTTTTGGTAGAGTTTGAGGTTCTGCATGTGGGCGTGTATGAAACCTTATATGAGCCAGAAATAGTTTGACACAAGTTACCCGCGAGCCCTTCATAAAGGCCTTTGCTCTCAGCAACGTGCTTGTGTGTTATTTACAGTCTGAGTGTAACATAATCTGAGGACAGCGTTCATACTGTACAATATATTTCCACGGAATTCCTTACAAATTATAATGTAGGATGAGGAGAAATGTGCATGTGTGGTATGGACTTACCCAGTATGAGTGCAAGCAGAAGAATGGCACAGACACACACACACATGGCCAGCGCTATCCTGTAGAGACGAGTGTTGCCCCTCTCAGGTTTAACCCCACTGCCGCCTAAACGCTCCAGCTCCATGACTTTACTATATCACACACCACCCACACACTCTTGAAAACTAACTCTCAGATGGGGAAACAAAAACATAAAGCAAAAAAAAAAAAAAAAAAAAAAAAAAAAAATTAAAAGTAATCTGACAAAATAAAAATCTAATTTATGGACAAAATGAAATCCAAAATGTTATAGGAACATATCCCTGAAAAAAATTCACACTTTTATTTTCCCAGTCTGTCTCTCTTTCTCTCCTGCTATCTGTCTATCTGCAGCTACTCTAACTTCACCCCAGCTCTTCAAACTGTCCCTCCCTTATCACTCCTCCTCTCCCTCATCACTCCTCCTCTCCTCTCCTCCCTCCTTCTAGGAAACTAGGGACCAGGCTTCCTGGTGGTGAACAGATATTCATTTAGTCATTGGCTAAGACCAGACCGTTAGAGTGTGTGTGTCTGTGGAGCATTCACGGCTGCAGACCTTGTTAGTGCCGTAAGCATACGTGTGAAGAGTGTGCGTGTCTCATCTCATGTTGAAAACAGCAGGGTGCTCTGCTCGAAACATTTATCAGATCAGACAGTCAGTAGACCAGAACAAAATTAGATTCTCTCTCTTGCTCTCTCTCTCTCTCTCACACACACACACACACACACACACACACACACACACACACACACACAGGAAACTGATTACAATCGATTAATCTGATGATGATGATGATGATGGTGATGCTGCCTGTAGAACACATCAGTGTTGTTGTCATAGTGTGTCAATAGTTTCTGATGATAACACAACAGTTCCTGATTGGTCTTCAACAACAACCCCCTCACCCCCTTCCTTCAATATAGCGACAGCTCTTTCTGCACGTGCTCATTAGGGTTTGGGGCGTCGGCCACAATCTCCCTATATAGACTTGACTTCCTGCGATGCTAAAAACACCCATTCATCAAGCAGACACTTTGACCACGATGCTATTGTTCACCATTTTGACTCCCAATCATTTGCGTCCTGTTTTATTCTCATTGTTTAAAATTTCAGCTGGGACCCTGAGTTTTTACTGCGCCATGATGGCAGCAGAGAGGTGGACTGGGCTGCAACAGCTATTTATTGCACCAATGGGTGGCACCATTATAACTCAAATGTCTCTGCAAATCAGTTGCTAGGTAACATCTAAAGCGCTGTCTGAAAACTAAAGGAAGAATTTTTCGGAAGTTCAAAAACATTTATCTGACTAAAATTAAGACGATTAATGATGCAAAGATAACTTGCGTCATTTACTCATACAGTCAAATGTTTCTGGTATTTTCATAATTTGATTGATGTTGACATAATTTAAAATCCTCAAGATTTACATCATTATTTCACAGCGTCAGATGTGTAGATTCCACATCATTTATACAGCTCACATATTAGCAAGCTAACAGTTTCCCCTGATGGGTCATTAGCTACATGCTAATAACAGCTAGTGTCTACATAAGAACTAGTTTGTGGGATACAGCCCTTAACCTGATCAACTAAATCTTTGCTAAGTTTGATCCTATGAGCAATTAGTAGAGTTTATAAAAAAAAATATCATTCAAAAGTTCAGCCTGGAAAGGAGCCTTTATCACTTCATATGCTCCAATCAAGTGTCAACCCTCCATGATGTCACCTATTGGTTTGTGAGCTGCCGTTTTGAAGCCCCAAGTTTGTAATTTGCCTGTCGGCCATCTTGGTTTTGTGAAACCAAAAGAAACTATATTTGGAGGAGAAGGTAGAGCTGAAAAGGAGTGGGGGGTGGATCTGACCTGCTCTGAACTCTATCCTGATTGTCAAATGAGTCGCCATTCCTGGTAAAGTCAATCACGCCCTAATGCATACCCTGCCTTATCGTCTATTTTCATCTAAATAGGACCATAATTTAAAAAAATTTATACATGTTGTATTGAAGAAGACCTGAAACTAGAGACATAATCTCATTAGGAAAATGTTTCTGAAGTAATATTTAAAGTGAGAAGGAAGGTCATTTTCCCATAGACTTCAATACAATCTGACTTCTTCTGTGGAGTCACCCCATGATGGTCAGTAGATAAAATGCAGGTTTAAGGCTCTTCCACATTAACTTCACTTTCAGCCCTGGAGTTTTGGTTTATTTTTGTACACAGTCAATGGTTTTGATAAGCACAGCATTTTTTAAAACCAATGTACTATTGTTAATTCAACTTTTAGCAACCTTAAATTATCACTATTTATCACTATTATCACTATATCCATCTTGGATTCAACTCAAATATTTCTAACGAAGTTCATGGTCTTTTCGATCATCCCTTCATGTTTCTTCTAGCATCACTATGAGTTCGACATATTTGGTTATTATTGAAAAAAATCTCTACCACTATTGAAAGTACTGAAAATGTATCTCTTGACCTTTAATCTACTGCCATCATCAGGGCAATATTTCAGATTGTACAATATATGTTATATATGTTCAATAAATACATGCACAACTAATAGAATTCCCTCCAGTTTCAGCTGTACTTGTTTTCAGTAGTAATAAGTAAACGTGAGCAAGCTAAAGTGAAATGGTGAAAATGCTTAATAGTAACATGCTAGCCTATTGCTCTGCCTAAGCAGCTGTTGAAAGTTAAAATTGAGGGGTTAAATCAAGGACTCGTGGTTCATGGAACCAGAGAGTCAGATAACATGCTTCTCCTCACCTCTCCTCCATCATCCTCCCATGTCTGTTTACCCAAATATCCCTCCAGGCTTTTATCAGTGCAAGATAAACAGCAGATATGCACATTTCGTGGAGGAAAATCAGCCCATGAAATATGTCATCTGAACACAAACATATACACATAATGAAGACGCCAAGCCCTAAGTGCAACATGGCCCGATCCCCGCATCTTCTCTCCTCTTTATTCAATAATGCCTTCAAAAAGGCAACAATCTTAGACCTGCTGACAGAGTTGTTTGCTCATCTATGCTAAACACACCTCTGTGACTAAGCTACAGGCTGTTCAGTATTTATACGTCTGTGGGAAACACCCTTCCAAATTACAATGTGTTAATCCCTGTCGCTCACACAGACACACACACACACACACACACACACAGAAGAAAAACACAATCACTGCACGACTCCTCGAAAAGACTGAAGCAACACTGCGGTCTGAGGCTGCTGCTGAAAGTGTAGCCTGTGTGCTTTTGTTACAGAGTCTGAGGAAGACAATGTGCTGGGAATATGAAGGGTATAAAATTAGAAAGCTCTGCCTCTGCAGTCAAGGCAAAGCCCAGAGAGGAATTGGTACCTGCATGTGTGAGAGAAGCATTTTTTTTTTTTTTTCAACCCATACAAGCCTGACAAAATCATCAGAGCTTCCATGTAATGTTAGGGAGTAACAGATGTTTAACTGTTAGTCAGAAATGCTCAAAAAGGACACAAGGAAGCAAAGAGGCCATGTTTGCCTTCAAGTGAGTAGATGTGATCTTAACTTTAATCCCCTTATCTGCCAGATAAAGCTAAAGGAGCAGCTGTATTACATTCTGATGATGAAGGTTTGAGGCTAGTGATTTATTTATTTTTTTTTACATGTTTATATAATTTACATGTGTATATAATTCTACAGATGATGGAGTCCTGGGTGTCTAAATGTTTATGTCCAGTATATTTAGTGGAACTTCATTATATTTATATTTGAATCTATTTGTATTTTATGCATTTATCTAATTTCATTCCCTGTCAGTTAACATTATTGCTTTTCTTTGCCTTTATAAGATAATTTGAAAGTCTTGCCTATGGTAAATTACCTGTAGGTGTTGAACATGTTTGTCTGTCTATGACTGTGTGTTATGATGGACTTGAGACCTGTACATCTGCAGCCTGACTTTCCACTCCAGCCTCCAATGACCCTGACCAGTAAAGTATATGGATCAATGGATGGAATTTTAATCTCTCATTCCCACCAAAGAACTAGAACAGAAAAAAAGAAAATAAATGAACCTGTGATCAAATTTTCTGGCTTATTACAAGAGAGTCCTTAAATAAAAATCAGTCCTTTATTCCACACCTTTGACAATCAACTTTTACAACGAGGTCACAGACAGTGAGAGGCCGAGATAGTCAAAACAACGAAACACACACTTTTGAGGAAGATCGGGAAAAAGTTCAACCGTTTTCTCACTACAATGCCCGAGGAGGAGAAAGACACTTAACTGAGCAAATTTCAAGTTCCCACCTTCAGACATTTTTTGGACAGGAAAAAATATTGTAAGAGTCATTTTGTTCAATTAATTAATTCATTTACTCACTTATGAGGCAGTTCTTTTTATCCACCTGATATGTGAAAGTAAATCAAGATCAAGGCGTTGCCATGCATTAGCCAATTATAACTTTTTAAACTCTTTTTTGCCTTAGATGAGGCCACGATATTACTTTGGAAATATGGCATCAAACCCTTGAAAAACCAAGATGGTTTTCTCTCAAACTTCAGAAACACATCACAGATATTCAAATTTGGAAAGACTGTGCAGTTTTTGTAAACAGTCACACAGGACAGTGCTTTACAGCAAGTGCTTTATTTATTTGTGTATGTGCTTTTTTTGTATATGGCGGCAACAAGGTGGAAGTTGTGTATCGTTTTACCTGGTGGTCCATAAGGGCTTAAAGGCAGAGCAAAGTTCTGCTCAACAGTCTTCGGAAACTGCAGTCGGTTCCCTGCATGTTCACAGTTTAATGGTCGACACGTCTCACAACTCGTCCCGAGAGAAAACCTCTCAGTCCACATGTGGCTTTGTTCTTTGTAGTTTTTTTTTTTTTTGTGTTTCCTGCCAGGGCGGCTAACTGCTGTGGCTACCGCGCTGTGACCATCCACAAGCCCAGTGCCACGTTGGCTGCCAGCAGGGCGCTGCCTGCCAGCAGCAGGAAGAAACCAATCAGCTCTCGCCTTTGACGGTCCGTTACCACGGAAACCAATGTGGCCTCCAGCAGAGCGTTCAGCATCCACTGACCGTCGAGGGCGAAGCATGGCACGGAGTTCACTACAGCTAATGCGCCAGAGAGGGACACCACATATCTGAGAAACAGGGCTAAGGCTGATAAACAGACTCATTCACATTTTAGGAGTTTGGCCTGTTGATCAGTTTATCCAGTGACTAATAAGTTTCCCTGAAGCATTCACATATATGATGGAAACAATATTTTTTTATAATTCATTACTATATTATATTCTTCAGCATTTTCCAACAGGATGTAACAATAAATTCTCATTAATAGTAATTTCAAAGGACATGATTATTGAAACCCCAGCGTGAGAAAATGGATGGAAGGATTAACCATGTGGAAATGGCTGCTTGGTTTAGCTGGTAGGAATAACTGTGTTTACCACAAGTGTGACAATGCTGACTGAAACTGCGTTAACTTCAGTTTATGTGCGTATAGCGTCTCCTGACAGCTGGTGGTCACACACAAAAACACTTCATGACTGCCAATGACAGGCACACGAAAATATCTAATATAGGTCTGTTCCTTTGCAGCGACAACCTAATGTGGACAAGTAGCTTATGGCTGATGTTAGCTACACATGTGATCTTACTGAGCCACTCTGTGATTTTTATATGCTTTACATGTACTTTGTTATACTTTATTGGTTTTATATGAACTTTAAACTTTTACTATTATTTACAATTGAACTTTAAATATAAACTTAACTGTGGTATATTGTGTATCATACACAAAATTTATATATTATAAATATAATTAACAAAATGATACGATCATTATTATTACATAACCATTATAAACAAAAGAAATAGTGAAATGTTTGTTATGTTTGTTGAGTCTGGACCTTTCTATCTTTACAAAGTAAGTGTGTTTATCTCATGTGTGAGGGAGCTTGACAGAAAAGTAGAGTTTACATTTTATCTGAAGCTGCTTAGCTTCTTATACATTCATCTTCTGATAAGGAGCTGAGTCTGTTAAACATAAAAAGGATACTTGCAGAAGGTCTCCAAGAAGACGGGTAGATCTAGGTGAAGGAAACCAAAGCGGGGCACGAAGTTGGTCAGACTCACTATGGGAGACAAAACACGGGAGGGTTTTACTGTCAGTGTACACTGTCTGGACTTTCTTTACTCAAACACACGATTAATCTGTCTCTGAACTGACACAACAAACCCCTTCCTACACACTCACTGTACATTACTTAAGACTGGGGAATCAGCTCAACACCCACACTGTAAACAACAATTATAACAACAATACAGATGCAAGCTCATGTCTTTTTCAGAGAGAAATGTTTTAACAGAAAATGAAAGCAATTTTTCCAATATTACAAATAAATAAATAACAAAACATAAAAATATCATGTATAACTGTATAATAAAATCAAATATGAGAAACTATTTTATGACTCAAAATGACTTCAAAAGGCTCAAAAGTATTATTCCAATGCGTCAGTCAATGTTTCAAACACATACCAGCGTACTGAAGGTGTGGCGGATACCCCACGAACAGCATGTGTGTGTTGGGAGGGTGCGTGACACGGATGAAGCGAGTTTGGTTTTCCAGAGAAGGGGTGACGCAGACGCTGGCGGCGTGGGAATGAGCGGCGCAGTCGTCGTCCGTACGACACACTCGTGTCCCCGTGACCATCTTACGCACCGGCATACAGGCGTACTGCAGCCACAGATATATCACAAGAGAAACAAATGTAAGAGAAGAAATGAATAGTCTTAGATATCTTCACTCTGATGCATTTTTTGTTAATGTTGCACTCCTTTTTTTTGTGTCGATTTATGTGCGTCGTTGTCTTGTTTGTTGATTGCCAGTTTTTCCATGGCCTTGGCCTGTTTAACGTGCAACATTCTGCAGCCAGTTTACAGGAACTGAAGTCCCACTAAACATAAGCACATCAAACAGGAAGTACAATGTTTTACATATTTGTAGTTTTAATTCTCTATTTTTTTTTTCATTGTGGTTTTGTGTAGTAACTGCTCTTGTTTGTGTATTTAAGTCACATAGTTGCAAACAAAGTGGCCCAAAACTGAAAAATATCTGATATCAATATGCTAAAAATGGTTTGGAAACCTGTTCTCATGATGAACCGGTCATAAAAACTCCCTGCCTGTGTGAGTGTGTGTCACCTCTCTCTCTCTGCTGCTCCTGCCCTGTGGTTTGATGTAAGAGAAACAGAGGTCGGTCAGGCTGTTGTTGCTGCAGCAGTCCATCGTTCCATCCAGACGCTTGAAAGCTTCAAAGAGTGAGAGAGATAGAGAGAAAATGATGGATGGAGGAGAGAAGCAGATTGATCAGGTCTGGGGGATTCCCGCAGGGTTTCTGAGTGTCAGTGATGATTTTTTCCTCCCTCAGATGTTAAATCTACTCACAGCAGAAGATTAGACAAAAGAGTATCACTCTTATGACTCTTATTATTATCCTGATGACTGGCTGTGCACAACTGACTTAACTCTTTATGTACTAAAATAATCTTATTTGCATTGTGCTTCCCTTAGCACATTTACAAAGTGTTTTCACATGAGACACAGTCATTAGATAGTAAAGCAAAAACAGATCAATGATAGAAGACTGACCAGGAGATATAACTCGGTTGATGCTGTTATTATTATTAATAATAATAATAATAATAAATGATAATAATAATAATACGTGGTTCTGTACATATGCAAAAACAAAATCACAAGAGATAAAAGTAACTAGAAGGGAGGCAAAGTGACAATAAGCAAAGCAAATATATGGAGAATTACAAATACATGTTAGGAAGAGAGAAAAATAAAATACAACCAAAAGTAGAGACCAAAAATAAAAGCATTGAAATCAAGAAGAAGTATTTTATAATCTGATCACTTCTGCCAAGGCAGTAATGTTTTCACCCATTTCTGTTTATTGGTTTGTTTTTGTTTGTCAGCAGGATTATGCAAAAACTACTAAACTGATTTGCACTGAACTCAGTAGAGGGACGGTGAATTGGCACACACATTAAACTTTGGAGCAGATCCCAATCATTGAATATAAATTTGAGTTTTTTACAATGACGTCTGGTGTATGTTGAATGACACTTGGCCTTGGTGGTGGTCTGTGAGTGCAGGAATCCAGACTGTGTGAAATAAGGTGTGAGTAACAGATGGTTTGATTTTGTAGATGTTTCTCAACTGATAAAAACAGGACTGAAAAAATCCAAATGCTGGTTTTCAAAGTTGAGCTCTGAATCAAAAGAAAAAAAAAGAAAGAGCAGGCTGCTCATTACTGGTTTTCACGAGGTCAATCATTTTTTTAACCACTAAGCTAGGTGGGGCAAATATAATTATCTGTCTAATCCTGGAGAAAATTACAAGACATCCAACACTTCTTAGTCTTCAAATGCAGCAAAATGTAGTGGGAAAAAAGTGTGTTTCAGAAACTAGGAGCAGAAAGACACCGTCCTGCTGAAGCTTGAACACATGCTGCTGTTGTTTATGATGTGACAATGATGGGAGAGGGGTTAACAGAACTGAAACTCACATTTATTGTCATTTTCGATTATTCAGCCAAGTATTTTTTCTATTAATTGTTTACAAATCACATTAAAAAGTTCAACAGCAGTGAAAATGGTGACTTACAGCCCACAGTGGCGTCAGCAACCAACCAAAACCTGCACTTTTTCAACTGATTGTCATTTTTGAGACAGAGAAACAGCTTGTCTTGACATTTGAGAGGCTGGAGGCAAAAATATATACAATTCCTGAAACAATGAATTAATTAGCAACATGTTCTGACAATCTACCAATTAATTAATATTTTCTGCACTGCTTAATTGTCAGTTTCTTTTTTCAAATAGCTGATGAAAAAGAGGCAGTTTGAATCTTATTACATGAAATATGTCTTTTATTTTGACAGGGGCCCCTTGGCGCCCCTCTCAGCCCACTCACCTCGTCCATGAGCCCAGCTGGGCTGCAGGCTGGCGACCGGGACGCAGTATCCAGTCTGCGGGGTGTGAGAGAGGTGAGACAGGCAGCTGCTCCAGTCCTCCACCCCCCTGACCGTACAGTCCTCCAGCCCCGTCACGATGTCCCCGACTGACAGACCCCGCGGACCATCGGCTGCAGAGCCCTGGTACGCACACACACACACACACACACACACACACACACACACACACACACACACACACACACACACACACACACACAGGTTAAACCTTTTTATATACAACATGTATTATCTGTTTTATTATTTACCATAATTAATTCATTTAATTGTCAGATTTTTTTTTTTCATTTTATTTTTTTTTTTTTATTATTCTGAATGAAAAGTTTTTTATCTTGGCTCAACCATCTAAAACATGGTCTGAAAACTGCTGTAGAAATAAAGAAATCACTATTATTACTATTATCATTAAATACATATGTATGGGATGATAACTCAGGTAAAATTAGACCAGAAAAATGCAGGATGTAAAACAGACAGAAAATTGTTAATTACTGTAAATCTAAGAGAGGAAACCTCTTAAAGTAGGAAAGCAGTGACATTTAATGATTTTTTTTTTTTTTTTTTATATAAATATCAGGAATTTTATATTTACTGTATGGTCAATATTATCCATCTAAACTTAACTAACAGCAAGTGGAGATTAAACGTTTCTCTGTTTCTTTAGTTAGTGAATATAAATAAAGCTTAAGTTGATTGAGACATAAAAACCTGCAGCACTGACCTGCACCACGTCAATGACCAGAGCGCCGCCTCCCGTGGAGTACATGGGAAACAGGAAGAGAGGCAACAGGAAGAGGACGGCTAACGCTGCCACACACAGAACAAAGTTGTGCCAAACTCCTACAGGGAAAAAAAAAAAGCAAAAAACAACACGGAAAATTTTTTACATTTTCAACTCAGATTGAGTTTTTAGTTTGTTATTTATTTTTGACTTTTTACAGCATTTACTTATGTTATAAACTGGGCTGCAAATAACAACCTCATTATTAATTAGTCTGCTGATTAGTTTTCTTGATAAATTAAATGACTGTTTGGTCTATAATCCGTTTCCAGCAAACAGAAAAAAGAAGTTTATTAAATTTCTGTTCAATCAATCTATTAATTGAAATCAAACCAATGGCTGTATCACAAATATACAGTTTAATATTCAGTTCATAATCACTGAAGCAAAACAAAAAAAATAGTCCTGAAGCTGCTCTCAAAGTCAACTGAAATAATGAATCAATCTTCAAAACACTTTCAGGTCTAAATGTTCAAAGACATAGAAAAAAAAACAAAGAAAAAAACAGTTCCATCAGTTTTTATTTGAGTATTAAGGAGGGATTCTTTCAGGTGGCTCTTTCGTTTATTGATGATTAATCTGTTGAGCTTTTTGTTCCACTGACTCAACAACAGCCTGTGACAACATCCTGTAGAAACATCCGCTGTCATCAAATGTTAAATATCAATAATAAATCAGGGCAGAACGATGTGTAAAAAAAAAAAATCAAATAATATTACTTAATATAACTATCATACTGCGATTATTTTTGGCAGATATTGCGATTTTGTTCCAAGTCACAATTATAGCTGTCATTGTAATTTTCGTTTTCACTGAAAACAATGTGAAAAGAAGATGATGTGATATTTCCTGGATCTTGGACCACACAAGCTTGTTACGGGTGGAGAATATGATCTGGAGATGTGGCGTCTCTGCAGCACCACAATGCTTCATTATGGTCTGTTGTGACACATTTTAGCTTCATTCAAAAAAATCCTGTGATTTGAATATTGCATTTGGCCATTTTGCAATTCTCACATTTGAGAAGCTGGAACCAACATTTTTTCCTTTTTTTTTGCTTGATCAATTACTTGATGATGAATAAATTTTGATTTTCCCCCAATGTACCCAATGATTAATTGATTGAGCGTTGAAGCTCTTCAAACTTCTCCATTTTAGCCTAAGATTATCAGCATGATCAAACAGAGAAAACCCAGTTAAACTAAAGCAACTAAGAGTCACAGCAGGATTGTTTCACAGCTGTTCTCTATGCTCTCCATAGTCAGGCTATAGGATGTGGCGAAAATGGAACCAATGTGCACTAAAAATAACCGCGTATACCATCGTAATTATGCAAGGAGAAACAGTCAGTCACCCAAAACCACACAAGGAAGCGTCTCATTGCCTGGTGAGGTTGAGACAGCAGCATCATGCAACAGACCAGACACAGTCTTTGGTCAGTGGGAAAAGTAATATCTTAGGATTGTAACAAATTTTCCTCTTGGGAAAAAAAATCTTCCCGTTTTTATGTGAGGAAATGTCAGCACTGCTGGTTACGACCAAGTGGAATAAAAATTCCCCGAATGCTTTTAATTTCAGGCCTCGAGCCAAAATAAAAACGTTGCATTTATTTCTGATATTGCCTTTACTGTAAACAAACTATTAAAGTTGCATCATCAAACTCTACAGGGACACATTATAAACGTGTTATGTGAGGGAGCCCCACTAAGAACAGAGCGATCTCTGCTGCGGACAGAGGGAGGTGGATAAATAAATAAACACAGCATGCTGTTATGTCACCCTCTCTCCCTCTGGTTTGTCATATGACTTGACTGAATGTCTCAGTTTCATGACTGCACTCAACACCCAGCTTATTTTCTTGTTACATTGAGCAAAAAACAAGGAAGTTTAAGATGCAGATGGTTTTACAGTAGCTCTTTGCTGCCCTCCAAAGGCTTCAAACTGCAATGGGAAATACAATGATTATGTACTTTTTATTATTTACAGCTGGCAAATCATCCTGACAAACATTTCCCAGTGGCAGAGGAAGTACTTTTATCATTTGGTTCAGTAAAATTTTAACATCGAAGCAGGATGACAACTGCTCTCTAATAAAAACCTGTTTTTGTTGCCCAGACTCCACTGGAATAATCACTCCTAAATCGGCCCCTGCTGATCACCTTGTGGTGGCCCCCATGAGACATCAGTGCCATTCATGGGTGAATAAGCGCCAGCTCCACCAATCAATTCATTCAACTTTAATCTTCTTAATTGCAGAGAGAAATGATTTGATGTGAAGCACATGTCTGCTGCTCAGGAATAACAAACAACTTCCAGATTAAACTAAAACAAGCATCTAATGCAGTGTCCGTAATAATTCTAATTAATAACAGTGAATAACAGCTGGCACCATTATCAGGATTGTTATTATTATTACCTCTGTCCTGATCAACAGATTAAAAAAAAAACAAAACAAAAAAAAAAACTTACCAGCGCAGAAGATGCGGAGCTGTTGCGCGGGTGATATGAGGTTGAGGTGAGTGGTGAAGAGGTCCACAAAGGCACCAGGATACACCACAAACACAAACATGCCAAAGCCGTTCACTCGCACTTGCTCCCTGCAGGGGAAAAGTACTTTTTTTAAACTAGTACCCAGTCAAACAGAGGGACACACTAACACCAAACCTGGTTGAAAAAATGTTGATTTAAATGCGAATCTTCTGAAAAGCCAAAGGAGCTAAGATCTAAAACACCATCAAGCCAATGACAAAGCAGTATTTCTTTTCATAACCACCCATACTATACTGAATGATCAAAATCTGATGATCACCATCACCCTGCTAGTTGCCATGGGAACATTTTGTGTTATTGGATAGGCAAGTGTGTTACCTCAGTGCTGCCACAGCGTGGCCCAGCTCATGTATGACTCCACTGAGCAACAGGGCGATGAAGAAGTAACCCAGCTGACTGGTGGGCAGGTTGACACCAGGGACCTGGAGACACACACGAGACACAGAAACACAACATGAACTCCATCAGTCTTCACTACACTACTTGATATGCTTTTTATGTGTATCTTTAACCTCTTATAGCAGAAAATGTTATTGCATTACAGCATGATTTATCCTCCCAGCACATAAACACTCCATTTGTCTCACTCCACTCTTTTGTGTCATGTTGTGCTGGAGCTGTTGGTTTTCCTGCACGGTCTGCATTTTCCACCCTCCGCTGGCTGTGTGGTGCATTTTCTACCTCTCCAGGCTGAATGCTATAGACTATAAATGGCCTGCTAATAGCTTCCATGAATCACCTGCACAGGTCCGCAGGGAACAGCGCTCATATTAATGTGCCGCCATTTGACACCTCAATGAATAAAAAGTGAAGAGGAAGAAAATGCTAAATAAGAGCCCTCGTCATGATTGGGGGCTTTTTTCGGCCGCCTCATTTGAATTTCAGTCAAGGACATCTATGCTCGGAGCTGCAGTTAATCTCTGACCCTGCAGACTGAAGAGAGATGCACAATGATTTACAGAGGATATTTGGTCCAAACTACATCTTTTTGGATGTCACGTGTCTTTATGATTCCTGCCAGCAGTTTGAAATAGCGAAACACTGAATCCAGGAAACAAAGCATCTTCTGCCTGTTCAAGTCACCTGCTGTGATTCACCTGCAACAGCTCATTGATGTGCAGTGCGGCCTGTACGTACCACCACCTGCAGGGCCTGCTGACCTCCTATCCGAGGGTTGTCTGTGGTCATCTGAGCGAGCGTCTGCTGCAGCGTCTTTATCAGCAGCACTACCGATCCCAGCATGGCCACTATACCAAACACCAGGCCGCTGCTGAACCTGGGAGACGTGAAAAGTGACACCATAAATTAAATAAAAGCTTGCAAGATTTTTTGGAAGTGAACCTCTGTTTCAGCCTTGAGCTTCTACACTTCTGCAGTCAGATCCGATTCACTTTTATTACCTGCTTTAAAACAGTTTGTATAAGTTCAAAATTCAAAAATTAAAAAAAAAAGTCTAATTCCAAAGCATTAGTGATTAATTAGCTTAAACTGACCAATTGGAAAGTTTACAAAACATTCAGGGAAACAAGAGCAGTTATTTTATTCATGAAGTAGCTGTTCCTCACCACAGGTAAAGGGCTCGGGGGTTGATGCGGGCGCAGTACGCGAACAGCCGGTTGAACATGGTGGTCTGCCACCGCACGTGGAAAGGAGACAGCATCAACCCTCGACTCGCCAGCCATGATTCGTAGCTGAACCGGTGCGTCACCGACGACTGCGGGACAGAGACAGTGGGACTAACTGATCTGTTCTGAGCAGCACATTTTACAGCTGAAAAAGAAACATGTCAGTGTTCTCTGATGGACAAACACTCGGTGAGCACTTTATTAGCTACACCTGTAATTACATGTATATTAGAGTTGGATGGGCCACAAACTGTATGCATATAGAGTCAAACTGACCCACATTAGTGTATGTGATAGAGACCCTGTTTCTAAAATGCCTCAGACAAATGACAGTTTGCCTCAGTTTGTCATTTATTGGAATATATAAAGGCGTCTTGTGCAAAGGTTTTAGATTCTTTAGACATTTGGATTATTATACATTTGTGACCAGTAAAACAAGAAGTCCTGCAACAGATGGTCTCTGGCTGCTGCAGAGCCAAGTCAGTCTGGGACCACACGAAGAGACGGGAGACACCGAGTCAGGGTCTCCACGGTCCAGGATCAACCCTCCTGCAGAGCACCTCAATCTATGTACACATACCAAGGAGACCTGGTGCCATTTTCCTCCACTTTGCATTGAGATGAATAAAACCTACTGAGCCTAAAGCTTTTGCACAGCACTGTTTGTGTTTATCCATAAACAACAGAAACCTGGAAGTGACTCACTCTGCAGATCAACAGTGATGAAAGACTGTGATAAATGAGCTGTTTGGTTTTGTTTGTTTATTTATCAATGAAATTAATAATCAAATTAAAGTCAATTTCACTCAGCACAAAAATCACAAATGGGCCCGATTTGCACAACATCCACTGAGTTATCTTTTATTTCAGTTTGTTTTTTTTCTCTGCGTGTTTTCTCTTCAGATTTCAACGAGAGGAGCTAGCTGCCTTCATTTTGTTTGTGTTTTCCTCTGTCTTGTCCGCCGACATCAGGTCTCCGGACGCCGCAGCTCTACTCACCGTGTTCGTTTCCCTTCGCCTTAACGTTGGCAGCTTGTTAACGCGCCGGTAACACGGGCGTGTACTCACCTTCAGCAGCGTGTCGGCCAGATAGACGGCGCACCAGGCTGCCACCACACACACCAGCAGGGACACGGGGATCATGGTGAGCCGGGGGACTGGATCACCCGAGCGGCGCCGCCTGCATCGCTCCGCCCGCCCCGCTGCTCGTCGCGCTGCTCGCCGCGGTCACGCGTCTCCGCCACCGCATTAAAATGCCGACATTTCCATGTCCCCCGTCTGTGAGAGACGGTGCGGCTCGTTTTCTGAGACGCTCTGCGCGAAAATAATAGTGAAGACGAACACTTCCTGTTGGGTTTCTTCTTCTTCGGTTTTAAAGGCAAACAGCAGCAACCAATCGGCGCACCGCCTCCACCTGGCGTTCAGATAGTGGAATTACATTTACTCTCTTTATCGCCTTTTTCTATCAAAGACTGACAACAAAATGAAACTTGTGACCTAATCATTGACCGTATTTTTTAAAACTAAACATCTGTCTGGGTTCTTGGCCCGATTCTGGCCCATGTACATACACATCTGGGCAGATTCTGGCTGTTATTTGCACAGTGGAACCTGGTGTCCATAAACAAATAACCAAACCAATAAATAAATTAAATACAATAATATAATTTTTTTTTCTTTGCATTGGAGGTGGGGCCAGAACATTTGATGACAACAAGTGAAAGGTGCAAAAAACACTAAAGGCATTTAAAGTCTAATCTAAGGATTTGAGGCTAATTTACAATTCTGAAAATGATAGGATGGCATTGGAGCTTAAATGTGGAAGTGAAGAAAGAAAGAAACAAAAAAACAAAAAACAAAAGGGACTTGAATTTGATGTAACACTGAGCTCCTGAATGCACTAGTCTTTAAAATGGAGCCCAGAAGAATCAATCAGAGTTTGCAGAGCTACTTTGCCTAAGCTGCAGCGATAAAAAAGGAAACTGTGTGTCCAGATATTGGATTTCATCCCACCAGAAAGGTCAGGAGGGTAAAAGGACACCAATAAATGTGTAAAGCCTGTCTCAGATGCAACACAGAAACTTACTCCCAGGCTGACTCATTAAACCATAAAAGTAAACAGGGAGCGTAAAGCTTTGTGTGTGGATGGACCACACATTGATAAGGCCATAATTCAGCATCTAACAGAGCCTCCAGTTTCAGTAACATGATGACCAATGCTTGTGACAATAATGCCAGATGAAAGGTTAACTCTGTAAACCCCAAAAATTTAAAATGTTGAAAACTATTTACAGATGGAAAAAGTCACACATCGGAGGGTGAACTCATCACTCAGTTGGCTGCATTCATTAATTTAGGCCTGGCTCTCATCACTGAAAGCCTCTTTTTTTACTACCCAATTTAAATTCTAATCTAAATCCTAGCCTCCAATCTACAGCTCTTCCACCCCTAACCAAACTATTCCGACCTTAAACTGAACCTCCAGTACAAAAAGGCTCTTTTAAGGAGTGTAGGGAGATTAGAAGAATAATCATATTACACAGTGTAGATACTGTAAATACATTCAGTGTCTTTATCAGCATGGGAAACACTTGTCATTTCACTGTATATTTTGTTTTAGTGGTGCATATAACCAAACAAATTTGCATTAAGTCAAATGAACCCAAGCTAAGTGCTACACAACAGGAGGGTTCAGGGCCACAGGGCATTTGCCACTTTGGCACTCCTTTTCATGTCTATGGGCCAAGCTGCATCAAAGCATTAACCACCTCTTTACATCCCGAGGAAGTGAACACAAAATCATCCATGTTATCTCATGCTTGGACTGGCTTCAAACAAAGTACTACAATTACAGCTTCTGCTTTCACGTGGCATTGTTTTCTTAATGAAGTTTGGCCACAGGTGATAGCAAAACCTCATCGACCTAGAGGCAACAACATAACATGCTTTATCTGTGAAAGGCTAGGACTGCCCATGCCAACAGGTAAGACTAGCGTGTGGGGTGCATTTGCATAATTTGAAATATATAACAAGCCTACAGTCTGAGTCTGTTCATTTTACTACCAGGGCACAGAGGCGATTAATTTTCATCAGTGATAGTGAAAGAGATCACTGCTTTGATGCGATGACGGTGAATATCCTTGTCTGAGTAACATACTGAAAGAAAGGTAGGTGGAATCACACACACTCCAAGAAACTTTAAATACATAGAAATACATGCACAGATAGAAACACACATGCACATACGCACACTGAAGGGAGACTGAAAACCCATTCTGCTTTTGCGATGCTGGGTTGGGTTCCACTCAGGGAGGAGTTTCCTGTCTGTCCGAGCCAATCAGGCCGAGCGGAAACAGGTCAGGTAGCTGAAGAGGACCTCAGAGGGAGCGCAGGCAGGGCAGAGCAGCCACGCACGACAGGAGGTAAGAGAGCACACACACATTCACACACACACACATACACACGCATACACACGCATACACCTTTAACCCTGTGAGATTGCTGTCGTCCTGTACTTGCGCATTAATGATTAAAAGCATATCTACTAGCATAACTACTTCTGTGTGCATGAATGTGTGTGTGTGTGTTTGAGTGAGTGACAGAACAGAAATAGGGCAGTGCCATTTTAGTCACTAAGATTAGGAGGAGTGTTTTGAGCACTGAAGTGTTGGCATTGAAGTGTCAGGATTTGAAGAAGATGCAGTTTATTGCATATTTTTCATGATAAACATTTGGGAATGTCATATAAGCAGACTGTTTTGTTTCGTGCTTAATTTTCTTTGGTCAAAAGTAAAGTTTAGTCTTGCAGATAAATTATTTCAGAAAACAAAAAACCTTAAAAGGATGCTAAAATCAAGCACCACACTTGACAACATTTTGAATTTCATACACATTATGTTTATGGCTTCATGGTAAATGTTTCTGTTTTTGAATGAAGTTTGGTCCTGCAGTTCAATTGTTTCCGTCACCAGGACTCTTTTTGAAATTTTACCAGAAAGAAAACTTATATCATATAAGCGTAAAGTTTTGTTTTTTGGTGTTTCATGTTAATAAGTTAATTTTTTTAATCATGTTTATTAATGAATTATGTCATTAAATTATTTTATTAATTTGACCATTTTTACTAGTATTATATTTATTATAGCTATTATTATATCTGTTCAAGGGAATATATGTAGAGGGAATGTACAGTTGCCTATTGGTGTTTCATGCTTAACAGTTCCATTTATGAAAGACATTTGGTCTTGCAGTGATATTCTTTTTTCACCAGAACATTTATGATAATTTAGTTAAATCCCTCTAAAAGATGTTCAAAAATGGGACCTTACACATATTTCCTAACCTTGAATAGCTGCATATATCCTTTAAGAAGAAAGTTTCGTAGTATATGTTTTTGCTTAAATCTTAAATTTTTTGAATGGAGTTTGGCAGGGCAGATAAATTATTTCTCTCACCAGAATAATCTGTTCTAATTGTAATTTAAAAACCCTCAAAAGATATTCAAATCAGGGCCCATATTTGTTATATACAAATTTAGAATCTATGGAAGCAGAGAGGTTTGTGTTTAGGTGTGTCATGCTTAAATGTTGAAATTTTTTAATGAAGTTTGGTCTGAGAGGAAATTCTTTGGCTCACTTTTACTATGAACGTAGTTCCAAAAAGGTCTTCAAATTAAGGAGATCGAAGTTCCCTGTGCTACTGTTTGACTATGTTTTGGTCCATCACTGTGTGTGTGTGTGTGTCTGGATAGAAAGCAGGTCCCTTCTGTGTATCACTCATCTATTTATAGTGAGAACAAATCCCAGATATGAGAGGAATCCTTCCACCACTTACGAGGCAGCCAGAGAAGGAGAGAGGGCGGAGAAAAGAAGAAAAGCGAAGGAAAAAAAAGAGATGGAGAGTAGAGTAAGGTCTGTGAGAGTCAGAAAGTACAAGTGAACAAGCCAGAGTAACTGTGTATAAAATCAAGCATTAGACAACACAGTGTTGTGTCATCAACAGGTAAGTTACATCTGCTTTATCTATGTGTGTGTGTGTGTGTCAACGTGAATGTTGTATTTTTGATTGGCAGGTAGAACATAACTGGTACCTTAACAATGTAACAAGCAAAACCAACAGCACTTTTCAACATTTTCTCCCCTCTCTGTTTCAGCCCATACCGACCTCCTATTGAAGTGTACATTTTTAAAGGAACAGTTTTGCAATAGACAGACAAAGATTCATATCGCTCTTATATCTTTATATGCTAAATAAGAAGCTAAAGCCAGGAAATGGTTAGCCTAGCTTAGCATAAAGACTGGCTAAGTTTGGCTTCCTAGCCAAAACATAGTCCCACACACAGTATGGGATAGGATTACCCCCATGACTAGTTTTATTGTAAGAGTAAAATTGCCTATTAGCAACATTGCCATGCAGACAGTTCTGTGAGGCTTTATATGCACACAGCAGTGCTGCTAGCCTGCTCAGAAGGATGGTGCTAACATGTTAATGTTATATATATATATATATGTTTGTGGTGAGCTTTTTAGCATGCAAAAAAAAATGCTGTTAGCGACTAATGCAAAGTAAACGTGAGGCTGATGTCATTATAGTATCTGCAGGTATCTGGTCAAGTTATCAAAAATTATCCTCTGAGGAGTATGAATGTAGTAAATTTCACAGCGGCTATCTATCCAGTAGTTATCAGTAGTTCATGCTGAATTGAAACTTCCAATCTTATGATGGTGCTACAGGGACAGTCATGGAATCATGACTCAGCTTCATCCTCTGAGGACAATGAATGTCTGTTTCATGTCAGTTCATTGACTAAGCAAAATATACAGAATTTTTTTATGCAAGTGTACACGCAACTTCAGCTCATGTTCTCTTGCTGATATCCCGGAAATAACGTAATATCAGACAGAGACCAACCCACTCTTTAGCACTGAGGCATGCACACACACTTCTTTGCACATCCACAGACGCACATAGCTCAAAAAGTCTTTCTGTGAGGTGTTGGCACAGAGGTTTAAAGTGTTTTGATGTTTAAAGGTTTTAATTATTTCAAGCATGAGGAATAATTGTACCCACATGGTAAAGAATACGTTTATATATGTGTGTGC
Source organism: Rachycentron canadum (assembly GCA_038496675.1). NCBI lineage: Eukaryota > Metazoa > Chordata > Actinopteri > Carangiformes > Rachycentridae > Rachycentron > Rachycentron canadum. The sequence goes on along the minus strand of CM076667.1, from coordinate 16,875,622 downwards.
GTGTGACACAGTGTGAGTGTACAATATGTGTGAAAGTGAAAGGGCTTGTCAGGCTTCAGAGGGCAGCTGCTACTTGTGGTCAACATAAATATCACAACGTTGTGTAAGCACGAGTGTGTGTGGTTGTGTATTTTTGGGGGTGTCCGGGCTTTTGCTGTCATGTCAAGGACAGCAGAGCTCTTACTGTATGTTGTTGCACAAACAACACCCTGGCAACAGTATCTAAGTGCTGCCATCGATGCAGCAGCAGCCACAGAGCCTGAGACTCTCGGTTTCTCTGGTCCTCTGGGCTTCTCAAAGATAAGATAAATAGGCCATGGAAACTTCTACGATTAGGAGCCACTTGGGTCAGTGTTGATCTACGAAACAGCAGGAGAGGAGAGAGGAAGGAAAAGAAAAACTGAAGAGAGGCTGAAAGAAAATGTGGAAGTTTAGGATTGAATTACAGCCTTTGGACAATAAAACTGTATATTTGTGCGTTCATTTATAAATATTTGCATCATCAGTGGGAAAGATGAACTTGATAACAAATATCATTTGTTTGTGCTAAAACAACAATTCCGGTTGACATCAAATCTATGACTTCCTAAATCTGTTCTAAAATACTGCAGAAAAAGTAATTTTATGATGTGACATGCTGTAGTTAAGGTTTGGTTAGGTTTACAGAAAAGTTAAATTGGATTAAAATATCTTGTTAAGGTTTGGGGATCTTGCTATTTTGGAGCATTTGCTAAACAGACACTGAAGCTGCTAGAGGTGTTTATCAATATGTTGTGTAATAAGCTGCTCTTCATTATTAAAAATTTACTCGGCATTATTTTAAAATGATTATAATATTATATAATAATGTTATTATATTATAAGAA
>CM076667.1:16793048-16874379 GCA_038496675.1 Rachycentron canadum | reverse complement strand
TATAATATAAATTATAATATATATAATATAATGTTTATATTACAAGAATTTTCAAGAAGGACTTAAGAACCACAGACACAAACAAAAAATATAGTGATGCCAGTGTCAGTCATTTGAAACTTTCATGAGGCGCATCATTAGCTTTGTTGCAATGCAATTTTTAGATAATCCTATGTGATCCTGGTGTTTTAAATTATTTAATTATTTAGATATTAGATAATTTCTGAACACATAAAGGAAATTAATCCTTCAGTTAATTTGTAAATTGCACACTTTTTATTGGACAGTGACAAACTGTCCTTAATAATACTTCATATTGGTAATATGCTGCAAAACTTTACAATATTATCCCAAAACAGAGAGACTGTTGGTAAAAGAAGGTGGAGGTCATTTAAATTCACATGCACTACTTTTCCTGCCCCACAGTGCACCTATACATCACTACACTCGATGCAAAGTTTCTCTCTCATAGCCTCAGTGCTCTTGCTGAAATTGAGGCACTTTTATTTTGACATTCCCCGGTGTCTCTCTGTCTCCCTCTCATGAATGATTCAGAGAACAGTTCCTCTACCTGCTTCTCTCTTCAAGAGTCGCTAAGCAACTGAAATGCTATCCCAGGCCTTTAAAACCACAGAAACAGAGTCCCAATGCCCCCAGCGTGCACACACACTGACCCACACACTCAAATGCACAAAGAAACACACAGCTGAATGTCTGCGGTCTGTGCTTCCTACAGGTCAGTGGGGGATTATGTCCAAACCTTCATCCAACGTCAAGGCCCTTCAGGTAAGAAATATTCATCTGTCGGCACAATCTGAGCTGTTTCCATGAGTCAGTGTGCTTTAAGAGCATATGCGTTCCTGTATGTATGTGTGTGCGCATGTGTGTGTGTGTGTGTGTGTGTGTCTAATAGACTCTAAAACCAAATATTAGTGGTGAAGGATTCATTCACATCTTCACTCTACAAAAAAAAAATATTTAAAGTTTAATCAGCATCAGTTACAAAATAAAAGTAATGATTATATAGGTGTCTTATTTTATGACATATACATATATATATAAAATATATAGTTATATATTATATATGCATTAGAGGTGTAACATTTCAGATTTATCCATGTGTTTTACATACATTTGTAAACATTATTATCATTATTATGATTTATTCATAATTTTCTCTTAAGTTCCCAGATGAACTTTTAAACTTTAATATTTATCTTAATATAATATATAAACATTTTTGTGTAAGTACATCCAGTAAAACATCAGTATATTTTGTAGCTGGTCCCTGTTCTTTTTCTTATTTCATGTTTTGTTAGGAAGTTTAACTCATAGTCCATAAACTGATCATATAGGATCAAAGTGTTTAAAGTGCCGTGTAACTACAGCTGTCAGACAGTGATGTGGAGTAAAAAGTGAAATATTTCAGTCTGAATTGCAGCAGATTAGAAGTGCAAACTAGAAATCAACTAGAAATACTCAATACTCTACAAAAGTAGAGTACTTGATTAAATTTACTTAGTTACTTTCTAATATTAGTCCTTGGTGTTATTGTCTTGCATTGAACTGTAATCGTATTTGAACACTGAGAAAATAACCTTTATTGACTGAATGATGGGACAACTCTTCATCCTGTTAAAAGGATGGAAGCTGCAGATGACAGAAGTGTTTCCACATTAAAGAATTTATTGGTAAAGGCAAATACAGAGTTGTGACTGTGCATATACAGTATCAAGGCTTTGTTAGTGCAGAGATCATAGCGAGGCGAAGGGATGCAGAGTCGTCTGTCTTTCTGTTGTAATGGCTTTGTGTATGCACGTTGTCTCTCTCTTGTCATTGTGCTCATTTTCATGTCTAACCATGGGATAGGCATCAGGACAGGGGGTCTTTAAATACCAGTACAGTACAAACATGAGGTTCTTAGTTCTTAGTCTCCGTCATCACTTTCAGTTCATCATCAAACAAGAACAGTAGTACAACTTCACATTATAAATAAAAACATCATAAAAAAACTTTCTTTCCAGTTCAATGCCAGTGGTTTTGCATGTTCTATATCAGTAACAACTGATCTTTTAACCATTTAAATGTACAACATTTTCAAAAGCATACCGTATCTTTGTCAAATTAAGATTTTTTGTTTTCCAGGCAGTTATTAGTTTCTGTTAAATCACTGCAGTAAGAAGCTCATTTATCATTGTGTCAGGTAATGCTTTTGCAAGAAGGGCTGCTTTGAAAACTCTCCTTATTGGTGCGTTTAGGGTTGCTGCGAGATGCAAAATTTCTGAGAAAGCTGCTGAACATCAACATTTTAAATGCAAAAAAGTCCCAAATTTACATAAACCCATCCAAAACATCCCCATTTATTTATCGTTTGCATCGTCGGTTTGAATTTCACTACAATTTGGTGGCAGACTCTCAAATGTTTGCACGTTCTTGAACGTAATAGTGTCTGTAAATGCCTCCATTGGCACTGACTTGAGTTAAAGTGCTAAAACTTGCACAAACATGAGCATGGTCCTTTAACTTAGGCAGAACACCTGATGATCAGCTCTTACACTGTACTATAAACATTGAAAACAACCACCAAACAGCCTTAGATAGAATCAGCGAATGTACCTCACCTCAAAATTATAGCGGAATTTTATTTAGCCAGTGTTTCTACATCTGTCAAGGGCAAAGAGTAAACTCAAAGCCTGTTTGATTTCTATTGGAGCTGAAAAAACCCAACTCTAAAGGCCAGGATTGCAGGACTATTTCTTTCTTTCCCCCCCGAAATACCCTGTTGCTAAACATCTGGGGCCTCACTGCTTATCTAGACATTCACTTCATGTTCACTAAACATTTTCACCTTAAAAGATTAGTTCACTCGCTCATAGGATTGATTAAACTGCAGCAGGCAATCTCCTCCCGGAGTAACAGCAAGTATATACCATAGCTCTAAAAATCAAACCAGTAAATTTCCTCATACAGCTCGTGCAGTTTAGGAATTTCATCTCAAAATATTTTCAGCGATCCAATGTGCACTTCTCTAAAATATTCTTCAGTGACATTGCTCTGCCATGTGAATTATTTGTGTGAAGCATAAATATTTAGGCTTTTAGCGCAGTCATTTGACTTTAAAACACTTGGAGTTTGTTATGTGAAAAGATTTAAGAGACTACAAATCACATATACTTTACACAAGAGCTGTGCTCTATACACGTTGTACTGCTCCACTCACCCCCACCACTTAAAATGGTCTCCAAATCTAAAAAATTAAAAAGTACATGTCATAAACAAAAGTTTAATCACAAACACATGTGTATGATAACAAACTGCAGAGAATAGATGCTCAGTGATTTGGTTGTAAACCAATGGTTTATTCAGATTGTATAAACTTAAACCAGCTATTGTAATTTTGTCATTTGCCTTCATTTCCCACCAAATAAATTTGACTAAGCTGCTGTTTTTTGTTTTTTTTTTAACCTTTATGATCATGACTGGCTGTGATGGAATTACAGCACATGGGCAATTTCATTGTGTGTTGTATTTCCTTGTGAATTAGTTTTGGGGCTATTTTAATGGTGAGTGACAGTCTGAGTTGTCAATTTTGGGTGAAATATTCCTTTAATCTTTGGTTACGCATCGTGGGGTGTCAGAGAATAATTGCAAACTGCCATGGATGTTTGACTGACTTTCCAACAAGAAATTCTAACAGTCACTTCAAACAGAAGCCCTGGTCCAGGAGTCCTTTCATGACCCCTGAGGCCCTGGTGGGCCCTCTCAGTAATCCTTCCATGCTAACAGCATGCTAAGCATAGAGACAGTAAACAACCTCAGCCAAAGCAATGTTACAGTAATATAAATCTTAGCAAACATGCTGTGAGTGAGGTGATTTCTCCCAGAACTATCCCTCTGTACCTTACTATCTGGAAAAAATAAAACTCTTTCATAGAACAATACTCAACATCCTCATTGACATACACCACACTCCCTGTCTGTACAGCTGTACAATATAAGCATATATACAATACATTACAGTACAGTACAAAACAAAACACATCAAATCCAAGTAACAGGACATCAGGGCACGCAGCAGTAGAACATCAAGTTAGCAGGCAGATCTCTGAGCTCTGTTTGTGAGAGTGAGTGTGTCTGTCCCAATTTTCATAAAAACACAAAGTCCCTTTTAGGACCTTAACGATAACCAGGAAATATTGGTTATAATCAAAACAAGGGGTTTTGAGGAAACAGCAGGAGTACACACACAGACACACACACACACACACACACACAAGCAGAGAAAGAGACATGAAACTTTTTTTGTTTTAGTGATGAGAGGGTCTCATTGGCTGTTCTCGATGTCCGTCAGGCTAATTTGAACATCCCGATGGGAGCTTTGCGTCCAGGGGCGGGACATCCTGTCAAAAGGAGAGAGGAGACAGTACACACAGAGGAGGTAAGACAACACAGGGGAAACACAAACAAACAAACGCACACATAACAGGTAAGCGATGAAAGAAAATTTTACATGGAAAAACATTTCCTGAAATAATAATGTTTTACGAATTTTACGACTTATAAATAAATGTCAAACTTATATCCATATTAAACACATGTGTAGTTATTATATTTTGGCTGTATAGGTCAGAAAAATGCAACACTAGTGGTGTCAAATGTAATGTTAGCGTAAGTAAACCCTAGAATTAAAGTTTTGACGTAATTCCACCAAACCTGAACTAGTCACAGTCACTGCACACAAACACACATACACACAAGAGTGTGAGGTTAGTGATTTGAAGAACCATGATTTTATTTTCTCAAATATATTTTGTTCAACTACTTCAATCAAATGTCATGGTTTCAAGGTTTGTGTTATTTTTTTTTATTAGCCTCATTCACCAGACCAGACCTGCGCCGCCGCCCAGACACCAGAGGAGAAGAAGGCGTTGCCGGGTGCAGTGAAACTGCCTGGGCCTGCTGTTAACCTATCGGAGCTGCAGAATGTCAAGAGCGAACTACGATGGGTCACCAAGGAATAATATGTAGGTAGGTGGTCATAGTAGAATGAGCATTAAACCTTAAAATACAATATGTAGGATTCTAAACAATGCTCAGTATGTTTTTGAGCTGTTAGTTGAGTGGTTGCCAGTTGATCCGAACCATATTCCCCCCAGATCCCCTGTGATAATGACTTATTTAGAAATATCTGAAGCAGCTCTTTTGAGTGCAGTGTGCAGAGCAGACAAGTCAGGCTTAAATAGTCCAAAGAAAAAAAATGCAAATCAGAACCAAACTACAGTGAGGAAGCGCAGAGATAAGTTTACAAACTGAGTCACCAGTTCTTTGTGAATGATGCAAATTCAGTCCATGAGTATGAAAACAGCAAATAACTTATCTAACTCTACAAATGCAGAGAAAGAGAGACACTTCTGGAAACAGCTGATTGTGTTCAGAATGACTGATAACAGTAAAGAATAGCAAGGTTAAAGTCCCTCAACTGACACACACACACACACACACACACACTGTGATCACCAGGAAAGTCAAGTGAAAGTCTGCAGTTTCTACATCCTCCATCTAGGGTGGGCTAGGGTACTTTGTGTAGCTTTGTTATAATTTAGGCCACATTTTGTACCATTAAGGAGGTAAGCACAAAGTGTAACAAGGCAGAGGGCGAAAGAGAATTGCACGAATAAACAGTGGGAAGTTAGTTATTGTTGTTCTTTTTACATGATCATCATTTGTAGCAGCAGCGGCAGCGACAGCTCATGCAGGCAGTTAAGATAGGCTACTTTAAAGCTCTTAGCACCTGAATGCAACAACCACTCAGGCACTGTGAGACATGCAAACTGGAAAAGCTCAAATTGTCTGTCAGGTTGAAGCTGAGGATCTATTTGCTGTAAAGTGACAACACTAACCACATATCCTATCAATCTATCATTTAACTGTTATATGTATTTTTTTAAATTTATTTTTTAAAATGCCATAAGCACCACAAATGAATATATTTTACCCCCAGCGCATTTAGTAGAAAGACTATTTACACCAAGGTAAATGAATCTTTCATGAAATAGGTTATTATGCACATCATAATAAAAAAGTGTTTACTTTAAAAATATTCACATGCAAATATAACTTATATAATGAATATAAAAAACAAGATAGATCAGCCAGATAAACCAAAAGTATGTCTGCTAGATAGCATAATGCATATGTGAGAATGTATGTTTATTTTAATCCCTTTTTATAAGGATTATTATCATGCAACAGGATAGGCATGGACACATTGTATAGATATGGTTATGTATATGCAAAGAGTCATGAATATGAAACAAAGTGTCCATTCACCACAAACAAGTATTTTATTTAAACAACAGTGGGTTTGTTCATTTGCTTAAAATGTATAAGAACTATATGCATATGATGCAATGTATGTAAATGACTCCAAATCCACTTCTGATCTGATTGGAGGAAAGTGATGCTTTTATTATGATATCTCACATTAAAAAAAAAAAAAAGTTTATTACACTAAAATTATGTTTCTGTAACAGTGTGATAAATGAAAAGATACAGATCCTGGATGTTATTATTGAGATCGGTCTCATGCAGCGATCTCATGCAGTGATTGGGGCTCACCACAGGGAGTCAGTGTCGGCTGCTCAGCCTTTGTTTGGGTCAAGCAGCGTGTGTGTCGATGCCTGCCTGTGTGTGGGCAGGAAGGGTTGAGTCAGGCGCTATATTTATTCTTTATGGAGTGTGTGTTTTAGAAAAAAAAAAAAGTATGTGTGTGTGAGTATTGAGGGGCAGTCTGTGCTGTGACTTTCTCAGTGGGACACAGAAACCACAATATCCAAACACTGCCACTGCTCTGCCCTGCCCATACCATGTGGGAGTGCTGTGTAGGAGATAAATGAGAGAGGGAGAGGGCAAGAGAGAGATGGAAAGAAAGAAGCTGAGGCTGGTTCAAGTTTTAGTTATGAACTCATCTCTCTGAGGCAGAGCCGCTCTGGAAAAATACATTTTACCACATGCTATCTCTGAGGAGGGTCATGCATTTAAATTGGGAAAGTGCCATAATTACTGTAAAAGCAGCAGCAAACTAACTGTCCTTTTGATGGCCATTATATATGTTTCACAGCTGCACAAAAACAAACAGGTGTTAGCTCAGAAAGCAGAAAATAGTGTTGAAAACAGGTTTAACCAACTGTCCTTGGCAAAGAAAAAAAAACAAAACAAAACAGAGCCAGACCCAATACAGAAGCACAAAAAAGCATGTGAATATTAGTCTCCACATACTTTTGGTCGTACTGCATCAATATGCAGTTGTGCGACGCTAATGTTAAGACAAAACCAAAAATAAAACTGTGATACAAAAGGCAATGAATACCTTCTTGTATGCTGAAAACTAGCATAATCTGGTTAGCTTCAAATTTGAAGAGCCAGCTAAGCAAACTAGCATTTTTTTTTTTTTTCCTAAGTCCTAAGCTTTATCTGCCCCCCTAACAATTTCTCTTTTCAATTGGGCTTCAGAGTAATATTTTAGCTAGCAAGGCTGCTTCATCAACTGATTTAATTTGAAGTCTGCCTCCAAGAAGTGCTTGCATGACTAAAACTCGATTCTTTTGAGATGGAAATAAGCAGGAAATGTGGCAAACAGCAAGGGAGATGAAGCCACGGAGAGCAACTGAAATGGAAAAAAGGTCAAGAGAGAGATAAGCACAGAGAGAAAGCAGGTGATAGATCAGCCAGATATTATATTTCTTCGCAGTGGGCCTGTATGAATGCAGCGGCCTGGCCCTCTCCTTGGCGGCATTCTGCCTCTCAGCGGTCAGCAGCTCTGAGACCGCCGATGGCAGAAATCCCTCACGGTGTCTTTATCTGTCTTCTTCCTCCAGGATCCCCCAGCCAGCCAGGCGGAGACGAAAGCAGATAATCTTCATAGACACAGACTTGCCCACTGCCACTGAAGACTAGCAAACTACAAGCTAATCCAAACATGTTCGGAGACACAGCTTTCTGTGAAGTCCATGTCTGCAGAAAATGCCCAGCATTTAACTCCTATTACCACCAAGAAGCAGGCATCCATAAACTTTCTTTCAATGAGGTTGAAAAAAAAAACACAAAAAAATGTGTTTCAGTTGATACTGTTGTGTCACTAAATTTAAATCATAATTCTTACAAAAAAAGTCTTGTAAAGATGAAGGACTTGTTTTTCTGCACCCATAACTTTTCTTTACTTGAGACTCTTAGAAGTATGTGAGTTGTATTGCATTAAAGAATTATTCTATGCTTTTCTCTTCGTGAGGCAATATTTTATTAAAGTCCGGGTCATTTGGTGACAATCGACACAATCAACTGTGATTCCCTTCTAACATGATGACCAAGTCTTTTCCATACTGTCAAAGCTCCAACTACTCAACACTGATTTATACTAATGCTTTCTTTTAAGTTATTCCTTTTTAAATGTTGTTCACAATTTGTGGGATTTAAGTTTAACTGTGCTACTTTATAGAGGGAAATTATAATTATTGTTGTTGTTTTATGGTTATAATGATGGATATCTTCAGGAAAATACTGCAATAAATCAAGATGGCTCTCAAAAGCACCAATTTACTACTGGCTACTTTTTTTAATTTGCACCAATTACTTAGTACTTAAGCAGAATTTCCCAATCCTTTTAGCTTTTCTAGCACCACTTTGATGATAATATATGATCATTTGTACAGAAATTTGTGTTCTCCAGGGGATAAATCCTACTGACTTTGGTTACCCTGTAGCTTTTCCTGTAGCATCAAGATGAGGTTTGCGTTTGCAATTTTGAGCAAAACGGCTCACCCACAATTGGATAGATTGCCATAAAGTTTGGTTCAGTCATTCATGTTCCCCTAAGGATTAGCTCTATTTCCTGCAGCACCACCAGTGAACCACAGTTTGTGAAACATCTATGTGATGGTTTCCAGACGATTAATTCTATTCACTTTTCTGCTAACATGATCTTTTTTAGTAACATGTCTTAACAACTACTGCATGGATCATCTTTAAATATGGTACAGACAATTCATGTTCCCCTCAGGATGAACTGTAATAATTTTGATGATCCTCTGACTTTCTCTTGCACCATCATCAGATTTAATTTGCTAAATCAAACACCTGCATCACTGATAACCCTCCTGTGTTGTTAGTTTCACACTAATTAGCAAATATTAGCATGCTAGAATGCTGAGTTAACATGTTAGCATGCTGACATTAACACTACAATCAATAACATGGCTGTAGACTTTGTTGCCCTGTCACTTGAAGAGGAAAAAGACCATCTTGCTGGTGAAGGTAACAGCTGTATCAGCTAACAAAGAAATGAGACGACAGGACACGACGGTAAAGTTTTTAAGGTGACACGATTAAAATGGATTATTTCCTGGTGGAGACGTTCTTTTTTTGCTGTGGGTGTCAAGAGATTGACAGTAAAGAGAGCAAGACATAATACATGCTCTGATTTAAAAAAAAAAAAAAACTCAATTCAGGCGAAATTAAATAACCTGAAAAGTCTATCAAAAAGTAAATTAAAACTTCATGTTTTTCTATGATGGAAAATGTAGCTTGGAGAGTTTTTTTTAGAGTTAGCTTCCACATTACTTGCAGGGCCTGAAGAGCAAAAAGAAGAAAAAAGAGTCCTGATATTTCCAAGTGTAATGTCACTCTATTATGTGCATATATTATGGGTATTACTGGGTTTTAAGTAGGAGTCAGGGGCCTCTGTGTACATAGAGTCACTTTTATCTTGACCTAAAGCTTCAAATCCATCTGTTTCAGAGAGGAATGTTACATTAAAGCACACATGCCATCGCACACATAGACAACCAGCCAGCACAGATAGCCGCCCTGTCTCTCCCTCATTACAGCACATATCCACTACCAAGTCACATGTCCTCCCGCACACAGACAAACACACAGAGCAGCTGTAGCTAAGTTTAGCCTCCATCGGGTCATGGTGGAATATTCAGCCGAGAGAGCTGGTGTTTTAACAACCATACGGGAGGATTTGACATTGTGTGGGAAAGATTAAAAACACTTTGCAGTTAAAAAAAAAAAAAAAAAGGCGTGAGTCTGTTTTTCTCTTGAGTAGCCTGCATGATGAATTTTGAACTAGTGTTACCCTTCCATAAAACAAACACACCCACACACATAAGTACACACACATCATGAGTATAGGCCAGCTTCTATTCAGAGACGATGATCATAGCTCACAACAAAATGTACATTGCGGAGAACGCTGCAAGAACTTGTAAGTGCGCGACAAAGCAACATTTCCACATTGCATGTGCATGTGCGACAGTGGCTCAGCATTAATTAGACGACTGTAAACACACTTGACAACTTGTAGTCTGACACTGCAAATAAATCTATGTCCTCTTCCTCCTCTTCTCTCTGCCTGAAAATAATAGCATGACATGCATCGGCGTGATTTCGAAGCCGGTCATAATGAGGTTAAATGCTTCCCAAAAGGGCACGGGCTTACTCTAATGCCAAACACTATGTGCTACTCCTGACACTTGTAAAATAGTTGACAGCTTGGCACAACTTCAGCGAGTTTGTGTACCTCGCGCCGAATCCTCTGAGCTGTGTCTGTGTTTCTATTCCCGTCACCATGGCGATGAGGGCGCAGATAGGTGTCGTGCCAACGTGCCCTGGAATCTTGGTCACAGACTATAGCAGCTGTATTTACCGATGAGTTCATCTGCTGGGATAGACACTAAAACCCTGCCAGGTTCCCTTTACTCTTGTGTGTGTGCGTGTGTGTGCGTGTGTGCCTATGTGTTCAGTGTGTTCATCCTTGCATCTGCTTGCTTGCTGGTGTGTATGTTGGATGCATGCATTTGGGTGATACTCCCTCCTGGACTGAGAGAAAAGGGCAGAGGACAAACACAAAGCAAACAGAGTCAGGATATCACAGAAAAAGACAGGAGACTTTGGGACGGACCATGTTCAAGGGTCAGATGTGGGTGGGGGTGGGGTCACAGGACTGGCAGTTGTTACCCTTCCTATCATGGTGTCACATGCTCGTTGCTGCAGACAGAGCAGGACAAAAACACAGATGGAGAGAGCTCAACTAAGGACACGCACTTTATTCTTTTTTCCACTTTCTTTCTCCCTTTAATTCCCTGCTTCTTGCTTTTGACGCCTCATTATCCCACCCTTTTCCCTTTTGCTGTCTTTTTGTCAAGCAGCATGGTGGGCACATCTTTTTGGACGACACTGTGTTTTCTGCTTTTAATGTTTCTTCCTCTTACTTCCTGACATTTCCCTCTCACTGCGGCGGCATCCTCCTGACTAAGCTTTTTCTTTAACTTCATCGTCATCTTTTTCCTTCTTTCTAACTTCTCTTCCTTCACCAACTTTCCTTGCCTCCTGACTTTTGGATGGATAGCTACTTCTGCCTCTACAGTTCCTCTCACAGAACCGGACTTCTCTCTGGTTTCCAGCGCCTCCGCTCTGAGAGAAAGATGTGTGATGTTGTCCTCGAGGCCGGCGGCGTATCTTTCCCGTGTCACCGCGCCCTTTTAGCCAGCTCCAGCGAGTATTTTTGGGCTCTGTTTGGAGAGACCACCACAGAGAGATTAGCAGGCTGCGTTAGCCTCCCGGCGCTAACACCTGAGGGCTTAGATGCTATTCTGGATTTCCTGTATTCAGGCTGGCTTAGCGTATCACACTCCACAATTCCTGTCGTCCTGGAAGCAGCCAGGTACCTGCAAGTGGAGACGGCTGTGTCGATATGTGAGCGCTTCATGATTGATGGTTTAAGCGCTGAGAACTGCTGCTGCTATGCTAACCTCGCTGATCGCCATGCACTATCTAACACACTTGAGGCTGCCAATCAAACCATCGCTATGGAGATGGGGTCATTGCTGCAGGAAAGCAGGGATGATCTCCTCGAGCTGAATATCCAATCTCTGATGGCGGTGCTTGACGCTGAAGAGATACCCGGCGTAAGGGAGGTGCAGCTCATAAATCTGGCTCTTGATTGGCTGGATGGCAACGGACCCCTCCCACTGCTGAAATCAAATCTTCTGTTGAGTCGCCTGCGGTTCGGGTTGGTCTGCGCCGCTGATCTCACCAACCTTAACCACAGAGCCATGAGCACACCTTTAATCAGGAGTCAGCTGACCCGAGCTTTGGAGTACCACAGGATGGGTTCAGCTCAGCCAATCAGGCAGAGCAAGCAGTCGACACTTAGAGCATCGCCCAATCGTGTGCTGCTCGTGGGTGGGGGATCCGGTGCTGATTGGCCAGAACAGCAGGTGTTGGCATTTGATCCAAGAAGCAAGAAGTTTTCATTTCAGAGTTCTTGTCTCCCGCTGCGTCTGAGAAATCATTGTGTCTGCTCAGTGGGAGGTTTCCTCTTTGTGATCGGAGGAGAGGAAGTGAAAGAGGGAGATGAGGATGGAAAAAAGTCCATCACTACAGTTACATCCAACCAGGTGTGGCGGTACGATCCTCGCTTTGACCGCTGGGAGCAGGTGGAGTCCATGCTGGAGAGGCGGGCACAGTTCACCTGCTGTGTGGTGGAGGATATTATTTATGCCATCGGGGGACGACACACACGACCGGACACCAACACGCACACCTCAGTAGCTTCTGTTGAGTTTTATGACATGACCACACGAGCGTGGAGAAGAGGAGCAATGATGCCTCGCCCTCTTTATGGCCATGCATCCACAGTGCTTGACAACAGCCTGTATGTATCAGGTGGTCTCCCAGGCAGCCAGGGCAGCATCAATAGCAGTAACCAGGATGAAAACAGGGAAAGCAGCAGAGAGGTCCTATCCTGGGACCTCAAAAGTAGAGTTTGGGAAAAGCGTGCATCCATGTCTATCGCCAGGTTCAGTCACCGCTTGGCAACTGCCCATGGCTACATCTACGCCCTGCTGGGGATGTATGAACCTTTCTGTGACATAGAGCGGTACGATTCACAGTCAGACCACTGGACACGCCTCAGACCGCTTCTCATTGGCTCCTTCAACTACGGGATAGTGTCAATGCCATCTGGGAATCTGCTGGTATTCGGAGGGAGAAGATGGAGCGATGGGCAGGAGGTGATCATGAAGAGCGTGTTAGAGTACGACACAAAAAAAGACCGCTGGAGAGAAATCTGTCAACTCCCTAGACCTCTCACTGGGACTGAGTGCACACTACTACCCCTGCCTGACTAAAGTGTATACAATGTGAGAAAACTTCACAAATGACCAGTTCAAAATAATCTTATAATGCTGAGAACAGAGCACACATGTAAAACTAGTGATGTGACAATATCATAAATTGGACTCTCATTTTTTGTCTGTTAAGGTTACCCAACAGTTGGACAAAGGAAACAAACAATTGGGTTTCAGTGTTTCACATCTGTAGGAAGATTTCTGACTTGGGTTGGGCAATGAAACTGGTTTGTCAAAGATGAAACTCCAACCTTGACAGCTTTACAAACAAAGTGTATAGTTCAAGCGGTTTCTAGTCATAGCTTCTGTCTCATTAGAGGAGAGCAGGTCTGCACCATCAGTTTGATTGATGTGATTTTTAGAAATTTGCTGAGAAAAGACTGACGTCAGTTGCATGTCTGTGTGGTAAAATATGAAACTAGAACCAGGAGACTGTTGTCTCAGCTCTGCATAAAACACACATCTCCTGGTAAACCACAACGTTTTTGCACTTCTGTTTTTTACAGACACAGAGCAAACTGTTGTTTCCAGTATTAATGCTAAACTAAATTGCTCGACAACTGTACTGAGATCACACCATTTTGCATTAAATATGGCGAGGATTACACAACTCACATTCACTATCTTAAAAAGGTTTTTATTTATTGATTGATTGAATTTTTGGACAAATCCAGGCCAGCTGTTTCTCTTACCAGTCTTGATGTTAAGCTAACTGACGCTCCTACCACTTGTAGGAGTATTTTGACATTTTGGGGAATACACATATTTACTTATTCTAAGTCAAATGAGAGGATCAAAACTGAACAAAGGCTAAAACCAGTTGCATGGTTAGCTTAAACTACTGCAAGAACTTGTGCAAAAATGTAAAACTACAACCTGTTGTTCTATACTTGTACACAACATATTAACTAAATAAGATATAAAGGGTGAGTTTTATTAGAGATACTTGTACACAGGCTAGCTGTTTTCCCTTGTTTACAGTCTTTATGCTAAGCCAGGTAACTATCCCCTGGTTCTTGTTAAGTTAGAACGGTAAAGTCTTTCTTTTCTAACTAACTATTAATGTTAACTATCAATTTAAGAAGAAAAAAAAAAGTGACACAAGCTAAAAGAGGCATTTTATTGTATTTTTGTTGTGGTTGTTGCACGTCAATGTCAGATTGCTAACACCGACTTGACAGATCTATTACACTAATCTACATTTTTAGGTATTTAACAAATTTTGTTACTGGGAGTTAATTATGAGTGTAACAGTAGAATAAGCTTGAAGTCTGAGATCAGCAAAAATGACAACCAACCACTAGGCAGAAGTGAGATAGTTGGTGTTTTGGCAACGATACTATTGAAGCTGAAAAAATAGAAATGAAACAGGAGCTAAGCACAGAGATAAAGTGATAAAGAGTGGAGGAGAGGTGAAGTGGGCAGAATGTAATGTGAACATTTTTCAGGAAAAGGCTGAGCCAGACTGCAAAGGAGGCTATCACACATAAGAGGGAATAGAGAAGAAGTCAAAACAGGAGATAAGGTGATGAAAGTGAAGGGGAGAGTATCTCTCTATTTTAGAGACGCTGTAGATAAAAGATCCATGCATGTGACATTCCTGTTTATTTACTAGTGATGAATAATTCATGTTTTCTATAAGATATATATATAGATATAGGAATGGACGCAAGCCAAAGATATTGAGTGACCCTTTTTCTGTCGTGTTTTCTTGTTTCACTCATTTCTATCTGTACTGACAACCAGATGGACTAAGTGGGTTAAAGCTGCAGAGTAGAAGAAGCATTAGCAGGAAATCATATGCATGATTTGTGGCTAATAGTGAGGTAACCTGCTGGAATTCATTATTCATGCTCTTTTGTGCTTACATCTACTTCCATTTAATCCTAAATACATCCAGTGCTGTCTGCATAAGCATTCTTTTCTATTTTCAATTCAAATACTACATTCAAAACAAATTGGACTGGATCCTGTCATATTTAATGTCACTAAAAATATATATTAAACAAAAACAGTATAACTCCTTTTACTTTTTATATAAACAGTCAAAACATTGTTGAAATTTATCGCATTTTTTGTACAATTAAACATTCCAGTTGGTAATTATCATAAAGTAATGAATATATATTTTGAATTCTGATGTTGCAATAACACCTAAATGAGAAGCTCATAAACCACTGGAGAATATTAATAAATACATTAATTCATACATTTATTCAATTACTAATACATGCCAATAAAACTCCATAAAACCTGACATGTTATGGTGTTTTTATTTAATTTATTTTAGTTTTTGTCAGAGTCATATGAACAAAATAACATTTCATTTTAATTACAACACCTTGTCTGGTTACTTTACAAGCAGGTTTGTAATAGAAAACCAAATAAGAACACTTGCAATCATTGAGAATACGGATTGTATTGGGTTAGCTAACATTTCGGGATAACTAGCACAGTTTAGTTTCCTCAACTCATGTTGTCTTATATCATGCTAATACATTCTAAATTGGTCGATTGATCAGGGAACAGTGAAAAATACTCCTCACAATTTAAAGCACAAGGTGACCTCATTAAATGTTTTGTTTTCCCTGACCAATCATCCAAAACTGCTAAATATTCAACTCTCTATTCTATAGTGTAAGACAAATAAAAACAACATTTAAGACTATGAAATTTTTAATTAAATTTGTATTTTGGCTTGAAATTATGAAAATAGTTGATTTTGATCCACTCATTGTTTTTTAGGACTATACTTTAGTACTTTTCATAATAACTTGACTTGACATAATGACTATACTTTTTGGATTTGTAATCATTATCTTGCTATCATGCTTTATCAAGTGTTATTTTCACCTTTTCACAGTCGTTGCTGGTCTTCACTGCGTTTAGCTTGCTGCATAGCACGTGTGTGCAAAGTGAAGCCAGACGACGAAGAGTATTTGAGGGGGAGAAATAAATTGTCTGCCAACATTTGTCACAGATCGGACAAAACAGTGTCGGTTAAACTGTCTATCAACTGAAACCACCTGCTGGTATCAGAATAGTCCCACAGCACCAAAGTTCACACAGTATATCAGCTGTCGGTGCTCATCTCCTCCTCGACGTCCGCAAACACAATTGAAATAAAACAAAAACACCTTCATCCAAATAACCAAACTTTATTGATCCACCCTCTTCTTTCGACAGAACACATAAATTGATCACGTAAATAAATACTTTTTTTTAATCACCATAATTTATAGCTTTAACATTAAACAATCTTTACTCAACGACAGTCCGTCCAAAAATACCTGATATTAGAATTAGAGAACATTATCCAAGACACTTAGTTTGCACTCTACAAAGAGAGATCTACTGTATCTAGAGATTTCAAACACAAAAACAGAAAAGGAATACTGTGTTTCTCTACAACAAAGACATGCTACTACAACCAACCACGGGCAGCAGCATAGAAAGAGCATTCAAACTGAGTGTACTGTGTGCTTCTGTGTGCTTGTCGATGCGTGTGCGTGTACTTGTGTGCATGATTGCTTTCATAGGTTTGTGCAGTGTCTCTGAGTATTAAGTCATTTGGCAGCAGCGTACAAATAACAAACTAATATATTTTTATTAGATCCATATTTCAATTCCTATGCAAATATTTCCTCTTACTCTATGTGGCATGCAGGATACAGAGAGCCAAGTGGTCTCTGAGGAAAAGTCCACCCTTGGAGACTTTAACACTGTTGAAGTATAATCAATGAAACTGTCAGGAGTTATTTCTCAACAAAGGCTCTGCTCTTCTACTTTAATCAAACTAAAAATTAATTGGATTTTTGTTTTTTGTAATGCTTTTCTAAGGGAACCAGCAGACCTTTACCACTTGTTTGTTTCATATACTTGTAGTCGCCATGGTGACTGTATCTCAGGTGTTAGGATGAGGATGAAGCTGCCCATTAAAGCCACTGAAATTCAAAGGTGAAAAAACAAAACAAACAAACAAAAAAAAAAACAGTAAAAACATCCAGAGGCAAGAATCCAGTCTCCCCTTTGAAGGTGTTTCTTGTGTGTATGCTGTCTTAAGAATTGTCTGTGCTTCAAAAGTGGTAAAAATTTCAATCATTTCACTTGTAAATTGTATTAAATGATATAATGGGACAGTGCTTTGCTTTTAAAAATACCATGCATTTTTATGACAACTCATTATTGTATTGTTCCACATTTATAATGACTGAAAAAACAAACCGAATGCACTGACTTACTGTAAATCCTGTAGAATAAAAAAACTTCAAGCCTATAGAAATTGCCATAAAAACCCAATGGTATCAATAAAAGGACAGCTATTGTCATTTTCATATTCCTTTTTTTTAGGCAAGTTGAAGTTTGGACTTGGACTTAAGATAAGGCCATCAGTGCTGCATTTGCCTAACAAGTTGTTCAAAAATGCAGCAAAAACAAATACAGAGTATGGTCTATTAGATTTTCAGAATTAAAGTAAAATAAACTCCGCTGACTTAAAGCTCTGCTTCAAAGTAAAGAGTACTTCATAGTGGAGGCAAAAGTACAATATTTGTCTTTAAGTGTAGTGAAACTAAAAGTTAAAGTTGGTTAAACAAAATATTACCCATGTAAATGTACTTTATTATACCCCAGAGTATTACAGGCCTTGTTTGAGAGTGAGGTGATTTCATGGAGATACTGGCTTCATGTACACCTGACATTAACATGCAACTTGTATCTGATGAGGAAGAATGCAAGGCAGTCTGGCTCGCGCTGTGAACAGATCTCAGCAGAGTGTTATTGCACTTCACACAGCGTCTACGTCAGAATCCAAAATATGTTTATTGCCAAGTTTGCTGTAGTGTTTTGCTGCATCACAACCAAAGAAGAGAAAATCACTTTCATCTTTGCAAGGTAAGAGTCAAAAAGTGTAGCAGTGGCTAGCAAGTCGTCACTAACAAGACGTGATTGAAAAATTAAAATCCTGCCAGTCAATGGCATCGCTTTATTCAAGAAATGACCCACGTATTGAGATCTGGTCACACTGCAGCCACAACTACATAAAAATATTTATGTACCAAAATAAAAAAACATTTTGAACCACAACATGGGCTCCTGAATGCAACATAAACTGCGTCTAAGTGTGAGTTAGCAGCGTTAAAGCATAATTAGGGTGGATTTTTCCTTTAAATGGATCCTATCGAGTCTGCATGCTTCAGGTCCAGCCCAGCACAGTATGCATTTCTACCAAACCAGCACAAACAAAAGTCTCTAAAACTAGACAGAAACTGAGACTAGTTTAAAAAAAAAAGGAACCTGTGCTTATTGTTCTCTGCCATAACGTTTACTGTACAGATTTATATCATCATAGACATCAAGTATAAGGCTTGATGGGATACAACGTATGTCACTCTGAGGCTGATCAACTGTCTATGAGACACTGTGCAGTCAGTATAAACATGGCACAACAAGCAGGATGATACACTGTGTAATGGCAGCTCATGAAGACACTATTCTGAGACTCGTCCAAGTCAGGAGTCTGATGTACGTCGTCCAGAGTAAGTTGTGTCAGTTCCTTAAATCCGTGGAGAGTGGTTTAGGTATAGAGCACAAAAGCTAACATGTAATACTTAAGAATAAGTGTATCGTCCGCCCCCGAGCCTGCTGGAGTGGCATAACCAATCAGCTCATGGATTGATGTGACATGAGGGCGATAGAGGCGTTCTCCTCAGAAAGCTGTCATGTTGCACTTGTATGCTGTGGCTGCTGAAAGCTATCGGGATGTGGATCAAGTTGTCCTTACGTCCCTCTCTTCAAACAATCCATCACTATCTGCGCTGATGCAAAGCCTCCGCCGATGGTGATGCATCAAAACGTCAGCTGCAGTTTGTTCAACTCTTTCCGGAGATCAGGAGATGAGTGCAGCTTAAGCGATTGTGTGTGTTTTGGGTTTGTGCCTGTGTGCTTGTGCGTGTGTGTGCGAGAGTGCATTTAACACGTCAGACATGGGTCTCGATGTAGGAGTGCGTGTGAGAGAGCGAGGGGGTCAATGGCGGGCCAGGGTCTGATTCAGCGGTGGAGTTTGGCTCCTGAGAGAACAGCTCCTGATAGGCTCGCTTCCACTCCTGGAACTCAGCCGACGACAGCTGGGGATTGGCCAACAGCCTGTCAATCAGCGCTAGCTCCCCCTCCCTGTCCTATGGGGATGCAGAAACACAGGAGGGGCTTTTTAATTTTTTTTTCCTTTAACTACTATTCTTTAAAATGCAGACACATGAAAAGCATGACACACACTTAAGGGGATACACTGAGTTTAGGGGGAGAATTGACACCAGAGCGTTAGATAGTAGGAATACAGACACTAAGATGATCCATTTGCTCATGGTAAGTTAGTTTTTCGGTTTATAAACGGAATGCAATTTCAAAAGTTAGAAGGAGAAAATGAGTTTTTAGCTGATTTAATACAGAATTACACACTTCACAAAGGGTTTAATAATTACTAATTGCTTCATTATGCCTTTTATGCCCAGACTTTTCACAATTTTGTTGCCAGTGTGTGATAAATTCCTTTGGCTGGTGCTTATCCTCCTCCACCACCATGACACAGCTCCTTCATTTATCAGGATGCCACATCAATGGCTGTGGAGCATCTGGAATAAAATCCATCTCTTAACATTTATGACCACCAACATGATCAATTATTATTAAAACCATTTTATTAGTTACTTCTTCTACATTTAGAGTTTACATTTGTGTGTGTGCCCCATTACTGTCTATATGTTTAGATTTTTTCTGTTCTACTTATTAATGTATTTATAATCAATGAGTGATTTTAAGCGCTTTAATATCAGAAACAATAACAAACAAGAATAAAAAGTAAAATGTTAACACTGACTGACCTTCGATTAATAATATTATTCTGATCACTTCTATCACATCTTCTGAAATCTGAATTTATATGAAATAGTTTTAATGACCTGATGACAACTCTGAGCACGAGAGCTTGACAGAAACACTATAACACATTATTGCTCCTTAAAAGAGATTTGAGTCCTTTCCCATTTTTGATACTGTAGATATCACCTCCAGAGCACAGTGAGTCAGCCACAATGAGGAAATGAAACACATCTGAACCTCCTCTGTCATTATTACTGTCTGCTACAGCAGAGAAATCACTAACGCTATAAAGACTTTGAGAACCCTCCACTTGTTATCTCGACCGCAGCGTATTGTTTTGGTTCAGTTTTGATACATGAAAAAAATATGGAGAAAATATGCATGTCTTTGTCGTTTCCACAGCAACCAGTGCAGATAAGTTACTGCTGCCTGAACACACTCATACAGCAGTGAGGGGGGAGGCAGAAAGACAGGATCCCCCGGGGTCCGATCACTGTAAATAGCAAATAAGGGCGGGGTCTACCAGGGTCACATGAATACTTTGGTGTCTACTGTGTGGTCACATTATTTGACAGAGAAACGATTCATCCAAACTCCCCCTGAAACTTGGTGTATTCCTTTAAGACAGGGAACAAACATGAAAGCTCCTCCACCCAACCTGTACCAGCAAACACAGGCAGCCACAAATCCTCCCAGAAAGAGCTACGGCACAAGTGACAAAGCCCCCACGCCCTCGCCAAACAATCCCTGCCCACGCACATGGAGGAAGCAACAAAGAAACAAACAAATAAAAAATAAAAAACAACAACAACAACAACAACAGCCACAGCAAACAATCCATTCACAGGCACCCAGCCAGAAACATAACCACTGCTCATGTAGCATGAAACCACAGATGGCTGCTTGACAGAGCTCAATAGAAAAGACTCAAAACCAAACCCAGGAGACAGATGACACCACTACAACTAACAAGACAGGGACAGTTTCCAGCATGTGTGAGTATGTGAGTGCATATGTGTCAGAAATGACAGTTGAATCAGACCTAAAACACGTGCGACACTATCTTTTTAATCTTTTTGTATCAGTTTTATCCATTTCACTCTGATTACATTTAACATACTGAGCTGCATTCACTCTAAACCTGTCCACATGGGATATAAATGGTAAATAACAGTGGCTTTTGCTCTATGAATGATGGGAATTGTGTTTAAGTAGCAAATGTTAGCTCCGCCGAATGAGACGCATCAGAACGTGCCGGCATCATACAAACTCCTCCACAACTGAAGGAGTGAAAGATTGGCTTGTGAACAAAGAACAGGAAGAAGTGCTCTCTCTGTTTCTGTAGGATGTGACAGTGGGATATGAGATCTGTGTGAGATGTGTGACACATGTTGAAATTTCAAGTTATGATCCTTGAGAGCTCCATGGTATCAAACCACAACATTTTCTGTTGCTTCAATTGCCAAAACACAAGCTGGCTTTTACTGTGAAGCAGTCGCAGGGAACAATACATACAAAATTTAATTATTTTGATGTATTAAATACTGGATGGAGTAATGGAACAAGAAGAACTGCAGAGCATTAGTGCAGTATTTTTTTAATCCAAACAAGTCTGTTTGGCAGCATTAGAAAGTCGCTCTTCATTTGTATTTCTGACAAAGTAACTGCTCAGCAGGGTTTGCTGTATTAATAAAACACACTTGGTCATACGACAGTAACCATGGGTGTTGCCAGTTACAACAAAGTAGAAATTTTAAGTATTATAACTTGAATATAAAACAAATCATAGTAGAAATCTGTTGCATGTTGCTGTTATCTGTGATAAAAATGTCCTGGTGCACGTACCCATCTACATATGGTTGTGTTTGTGTGCACATTCACACATCTAGTATGTTCCTAGTGTAAGTATCTTTGTGTGTACACATGTTGGGGTTAAGACTGTGGAACCAACCTTCAGTGTGGAGCTCAGTATGCGGAGGCGGTGCAGACGCTCATTGAGCTGAGGGTCGGCGGCCCGTCGCAGGAACGACTGCCTGAACTCTGTCTGACCTTTGGCCTCAGACCCGCGGCCTAAAGGGCAAACCCCGCCCTGCTCGCACGCTCGAAACAAGTCGCCGAGGGACGCGCCTTCACTGCCACCTTCAACACAGCCAGGCAGAGAGAGAGAGCAGCTCATTTAGTGGCTGTTTAAACTCTCCTTTAGGAGATTTGAATCGAAAGGCTGATGAGCTGTCAAAAATCTGATTAGACTGAGTTATGTCTCAGAGCAACCACTGGAGGACAGCAGCACACACCTCAACACTTGACTTCTATTAGTCAGAGAAAGATTGCTAACGATGATAAAATCCTGTTCTGCCTTTGCTTTCAGCCTCAGGGATAATTCTTCAGCCTCAAGGATGATTTTATTTCCTCTGCCTGACTAATTCAGGTGGTTCATATGTTTCACTTTTCACGTCATTGTTAAACTTTACATTTTCTTCCTCCTAATAAATCATATCACCTGATTACATAAATCAGCCTTGTTTACTATTTTATTCAGACACTTTTCTTTCTGCCTGCCACTGGGCTCACCTTGGCAACCAGTGCACCATTGTCTCATTAGCCTCATTAGATCAGTGTATGGCTGGAGTGTGAGTGTGCACGCATGTGTGTGTGTGTGTGTTACCCTCCTCGATGATTTAAATGGAAATGTGTCTGCCTGAAAGCGTTTTTATTTCTGGCACACGTACTGACGTCAGCGTCTTCACCTTAAAAAATCTCTTTTTTTTAACCCAGTCTCTTGTGGCTGTCATTCAGAGCGAGACACATTTTTGCTTTCCGCTTTCACCTGATGTGCACCAACCCACACACAATACAACACAAAGTGTGTTGCCTTTGTGCTCCCTCCTGTCTTGTATGTGCTGAAGTTTTTCATACCACATGTAGTGTGTTCCTGGCTGAACTCACCGTTGTGCGTTTGCTGTTCTTCTTTTGCAGGGGGCGTGAGGAGTGTGTGTAGGTTGCTGTCTCTTGGCAGTGTGAAGCTGCGGGGTTTCCCTCCCTGGGTTGCCATAGGAATCAGCCTCTGCATCGCCATGGGCAACGGGACATTCCTCTGTGCAGGAAGAGTGTAAACGGCTCCTGCCGTCATGGTCCCACCCCCTGGACCAGGCTCGGCAAAGACTGCGTCCTCTGTAACATAAAGAAAATATAAGACATGGAATAACAGAGATATTATATTTTATATCAAAATGGTCAAAGTAATCAGCTACTGAACGGACATAGCTAATATATTACGTATTTGCAGACAAAGTACTACACATATATCCACCACATTTACAAACAACCAATCTCTTCTTAGATTATTCTACTTATACATTTGTTGCAGAATCATTTTTTCTTCCTTTCTTTTTGCTTTTCTAACAAAACACTGAACTGTATTTCATCAGAGTTAAGTTTTCCAGAGAGCGAGAACTTCATGGTACTTGAATTATTTTTTTTCATGCCATGTCTAAAGAGTCTTTAAGTTACCTGAAATACCCAGTATCAAAGCATTTTGTACAAAACTGAAAAAAGTCATCAAGCCTTTGGCTCCATGAAGACTCTGGTTAAGTTGGGTGTTACCTAATGGTCCAGTTTGTAAATAGTGCAGTCCAGCCTCAGTCAGAGGCGTCTCAATCAGGTCCTGCCAAGAGCGTCTCTGAGATGACGAAGAGCGGCCCGGGGACCCTGTCTCACTGCTGCCCCCCGCGGGACTGGAGCGGTACTGCAGGAAGCAACAACAGAGACAGACAGGTTTGTATTATTTATCACACATAATATGATAATAAAGCTTTTGGGATAATAGCCAGACATACACGTGTATAAATTACATTTGAGTTATTTGTACCTGCATTGGTAATAGTGCAAAATGGCCCTGGAGCAAAAGCCATTAAAATAATTTCTAGGGAAATTAAAATCAAGAGCCCCCCATTGGCAGGATGAATGCAATCAGCAAAGTGTTTGTTAATTACATTATGGGTTTACATTGTGTGCAAATTTCAAAGTGCCTCAAGAGTAAAGCTAACAGAATCCAAAATGGAAAACATTGTGGGAAGCAGGAATAAGGGAGTCAGCAAATCACACATTGATACGTCTGATCGACAGCACGACATTTCGAAGAGCAGCTAGTCAGCTGAAATTCATTCATAAATGTTCACTGCATATTTCATGAAAATCAGACCATTTGTTCATATGTGTTCCTCTGTAACGGACAGACAGACTGAAAGACAGATGACAGACATATTGAGGGACCAGACAACCATCTGTCTGAAATTATCCATACACATATTTAGCATCACAGCTGCTCCTCACATACATGATATTCTACTTGTTATTTATTAATTCAATAAGTTCACCACCTTCCACCCTTACTGTTTATCTAGTGTCAAACATTAACCCATGCACACCTCTACTGGATCACATCTGTACTGCACATCGCTGCTGTTGCTGCCGCCTGGTTTTCTCCCGCTGTGAGTGGTGCCTCCGCCTAGAGGACCAGGGTGGTACTGTGGCTCTGCGGCCGCCGCTGGTGGCTCGCCACACAGGAAGTCCTCCTGGGAAGAGCGAGAACGAGACGTCTCCGTGGAAGACAGCCGAGTGGTTCGGCCTTCCAAGTAGGCACTCATCTGACAGAGCGAGGAAAAAAGTGAAGACGTGGCAGACGTCAGTTGATCACCTGCATGTTATTCAATTGTGATGACACACTTAAGTGAAGGATTTAATCCAGCGAAGGAGCCAGATGACTGCAGTGGAGGCAGGGTGATGACTGAATAAGTGTGTGAAAAGGGTAAGTAAGAGACAGGAAAAGAAGGAAGAAAGTAGAGTATGCATGGGTGTTTGTTACCATGATTTTCAAAGATTAATATGATCCAAACCTGTGTGTCTGTTGACCCTGATTACTTGAACTAAACATTTGCTGTAATAATTGTTGTTGTTTTAGTTTTTCATTTTGTCCGAGGTTAAAAAAAAATACGCCCCAAGACAAAGTCTCTGAATGTAGAGCAACCAGTTCCAGCGCCAACTATAGCAACAATTATATTGAATTTAGCCCTTCCACTCCCTGTAGGATTAATTGGCAATAACTTTAACTGCTAAAATGAACCATGGAGAAGCAGTGAGCATGATTTCAAGTACAGTACGTGCTTTATATGAGCATGTAATACAGTTGTGTGTGTGACTCACTGATGGAGGCCGTGGATAGGTATCATATGGAGGTGGGGGGCTGTCCTGTTTGGGGCTGGAGGTGGTGTCATCCTCATGTTCACTCTCGCTCCAGTAATCTGCAGGAAACCCACACACATACTGTCATAAACATGAGATATCTATCTGTTTACCTATAAATCCCTTCAGGAATACCATGCAAGGATTATAAAAATACCACAGGAGGTAGAAAATATACCAAAATAAAGCTACCATTTCATCACCACAGAGTAAATACAGCAGGAATATAGTAGGATTATGTTTGTGTTGTGGTAGTTAAAGACACTATCGTGAAGCAACCATCTGCTGAAGTGCCCTTCAGCAAGTCACTGAATGAACCCTCACCCTGTTCCTGGCGCATCCTCTCGCGCTCAGCGTAGCCAACAGCCGCCATGTTGAGACGACTCAGCCATCTAACAGAGGGACAGAACATCCAGAAGGAGACTCGGATTAAGATTGATGATTTAGAGTACTACACACACACAAAATAACAAATACATGAAGGATGTGAAACTAATAACCCTGCAGACTGAAACCACATTATATTCTCAGCAAACACAACTGAATACATTAAGAAAAAACATCCTCAATCTAACTGAAAAATTGGAGAAGAGAAATAAATAAGTACATCTGGATCTATTGGTGGTTCAATGTGGTAAATCACAGTTACATCAAAATATCAGAAAAATCCTTGCTTTAAAGAAATAATTTAAGACTTGGGAAAATAGCCGTATATACTTTTTCTGATGTGACTCAGGGCTAGAAAGCAAAGTAAACACATTTACATAACTACCAAGTAGAACTCTGAGGTATTTGTATTTGCTGCTTTACTCTTCTATTCCACTACATGTCAGAGGAAAATACAGTAATAAGCCGTATAGTTACTTTACACATACACATGGTATCTCGAGTATAAGTAGCAAATTAGCTCCACTGACAAACTACACCATTTAACTAGTAGTATAGTATTCAATTGTATTCAATTGTCAGGGAGCATTCTGCTTGATGCGTACTTCTACTTTTAGAACTTAAGGTACATTTTGTTGTTTTATTATTTGAGCATCATTTTGTATTTTTTGAGTGTGAGTGTCTGTTTTTTTCCCTAAATGTCAAACATTTCCAAGTAATTTCAAAAGGGCTCTAAAATATTTCATATATATTTTTTTTTATCTCACTAATTCTCATTATTTTTTTGTAACTACAGTAACTAACATGTTAAGGCAGGTATTTTTGTAGATCTTGGTCTCGTGGATCATGAAAATCATATTGTCACTTAGAGAGTCTTTTTGCGCAGGACAAAACTGTACGTTATGTGGAAATATGTTGCAAATGTTTTTTTTTTCAATATGCATCAGTTCCCCAATAAAAGTAAGCTTAGTTTTTATTATCAAATGTGAAATATATTTGCTTTGGGGATGGTAAACAGGAAGCTGCACTCTTGCCACCCAGCTGGGAGTTTGCCCTTCTGCATAACCTTCATCCATATTTAGCATGTGCTGATTTACCTGTTCATGTCATCCACTCCATCTGCTGCAAAGTAGAAACTCTTGACCTTGGGGTGACATGCTTTGAAAGCACTAGAGAAACAGAGGAACAGGCGAGCAGAGTTATTTTTGCAGGCAAACATTGATGCATAAAAGCACATAACCCACACATGCACATAGAATAGTAAATGCACATAAACATGCAATTGACCAGTTTTCATCATGCACTTACTACTTCTTGCGGCATTCACTGGCCCGGTCGATCTTAAACTCTGGAAGACTGACAAAACCCTCTGCCTTCTCATCCTGAACAGAAGAGATTGGAGATATAAACAGAAAGATGAATAAAAAGCTAAAGAGAAGCAGGAAATGGAAAGAAAAATTCCAGTTTATTTCATTCTGGCATATTCCCAATAAAAGGGACCATTGTAGTTCGATGGCCTGTGATAACTTTGTACTCACCACCTCGATTGTGGTGATTCAGGTAAATAAGGACTTATGACATATCAAGGAAAGCTGTGTGAGTCTTAAATTCTTTTAAGTGATTTTGAGACATTATGAGACATTTCAAACGGCCATTATGTCTGCAGAGGGACCTGCATGGTCAACCTGCACCTCGGTTTGTTGGCAGGACATTATGTGTGAGGCTGCAGTTAGCTCTCCATTTAGCATGTGTGTCTGCTGAATTAAATAAGTCTAAGAGTCTAAATCCATGGTAGGTTCTCTATGAGGTGTCAAGGGAAGGACAGAAAAAACATCCTTTTTTTATGTGGAGTTTGGTGGGGTCTCACACATTTCATTCAAGGTGGTGAGCCCAGTGCTAACCTTGTTGTCATGTACCTAAACATGTCATGCACCTGCTTTTGTTGTGTTAAGTAATTGCAGTAATTTGTTACCAACTGACACCAGAAACAAATAAACAGCTTCTGTAGAATGAACTTGAATGTTTTGTCTTAGTGTTAAGATTTGATTTTGCAGAGCTGTCCTTTAAACTAACTGCTAACATCAACACGCTAACATGTGTAGAATGACAATGCTAAAATGTTTTGGAGGTATAATGATTACCATGGTCGCAATCTTGGGTTAGCAAGCTGGTGTTTGCTAATTAGCATGAAAGTACAACTGATTGTGATGGGAACGTTTGGCATGTGTTTGCTTAAATCAAAATTTTGAACCGGATTATGGCGCTAAATAAAACATTCAAAGAGATCCCCAAAAATTTTACTGATAATTCCCGGAAAGTTATAAAATGCGTGTATTAAATTCCATTGCAATCCATGCAACAGTTGTTGAGATGTGCAAATGTGAACCTCATGGTGGCGCTGCAGGAAAAGTCGACATTCATCATCTGGTGAATGTGAGTATTGGTACAAAATTTTGGGGCAATCCATAATTGTTGAAATAATTCAGTATGTTACACTGAGAGAACAACATCACCACTCCACCCTTTGCATAGCTAACATGGCAGAAAGGTAAATGCATAACTACATATCCTCAGGTTCTCCTACATTATTGAAACGTTTGAAAGAGAGAAACTTTTACTTCATGCAACTTTAAAATGAAATCATGGTGAAAGTCTTTAAGGCTTTAAGTAATATGTTAGCACTCGGTTTGACTGAAGGGTAACTTGTACAGAGTGTTCTCTCAGTTTGTCTTTGTCACAGAGCAGCAGCACAGCTATTTCAGAAACTTGCATAGCTTCAATGCAGTTGAAGCAAGCAAAGATTTTGACAAATTTCATCATTCCTTGCTTTCTTTAACATTTTGAATTGTGCCAAAATTCTTGGGAAACTGACACTTGAAATCACTGTCTGCACTACTGAGGCTTAGCCTACCTCCTCATTGATGTACCAGTACAGGCAGTTGTCCTTCAGAACAAACCAGTACTTCTTCCATTTCTGAGAAAAGTAACCCTTTGCGTCTCTCTTTCTCCACAACCAGCCCTCGCAGTCTCCTCTGCCGAGCGCCTTGCAGGAAACACGCCTCCGACTCAGGGAGGCCAAAGCTCGTCCTGGAACGCCAGGCAGAAAATAGTAGAGAATAGAAATCAGAAAAGTGAAAGAAAGCAAAGAAAAAGAAAAGGAGCACAGCACTAAAGCTTCTTTTAAGTGCTCACTTTCATTGCGGTATGAATAAACACATTCATAAAATGTCTCATCTTAATGTACTAGTAATTCTTGGCAAGAGTTCAGCGTGTGGATTTGACAGAGCGCTGCAGCACTGCAATAAGGTAATAGGTGTTTAATAAAAATTGGCTTTTCCTTCTGGCATAAAAGCCCAGTAACATTTTTCTTAGCAGGCCCCTCATTAGAGATTACCAAGCAAACTTGGCTTCCAGTTGAGGACCATGGAGAAACTTTTATTGTGCTGTATCAAAAGTTGTGCAACTTTAAACAGGGTAGGCAATTCAATATTCCATTTATGTCTCTGGCAATGGGAAGTACGGCGTATAGTAAAGGAAAGGACTTTGTTCCTCAGTGCAACAGACAAGAAAACTAATGCTGAAACATGCAGAAGGAAAAGAAGTTATATCCTCAGATATAGAGAAAAATGTACATTCTGGAAAAGTAAAAAAAAATGTCCTTGAATAAAGATGCAGCAGCCACAGACTATAAACTGATACCATCACCAATTTCAGTTTTTGGCTTTGAGATAGACTTATTTTCGAAAAAGAAAATGTCTCAAGCTAATATTTCACAACCTGTTTGGTAAGGTTGCTACTTTCAGCATTTAAAGAATCAATAAATCCTTTTTATCACATTAATTTTCAAAGTTTGGTTCGATCGCTGTAAACAAACAAAGCCGCTGTCGAAAAAGTGCAGATGGAGCTAAAGCTTTCAGAGTTTCGCAGATGGCAGATGGTGAAACAAGTGAAAGGCCAGTGGAAGAAAAAAAAAAACAACCCTTCCAAAGTGTTTATTCTCGATAGTGTTGTGGAAAGGAAAAAAAAAAAGATTCGGTCAAACAGAATGGGGAGTTGGGAAAAGGACAATTAGGGGCTGAAATTGCTTCACAAGAGGGAGAAAGAATAAATGGAGTATGTCGCAACCAATTACCTGAACTATTGTATCATCTGTTTGAAGAAATAGAGGAAAAATTTCCACGAAAGTAATTAAAGAACTGCTCTCACAATGAGAGGGATGATAAAAGATGTGTGATGTTTTTTATGCTCTATAAAGAAATGTAACCAAAACATAAATAGTATGTATATAAGTACAGTTTTTATAGCAACGTCCTTCTCATATTAAAAAAAATGCTGAATCATTGGATTGATCATCTGGACTGAAGGTACAGTATACAGTCTGAAAGCTGCCTCGCCCGCAGTCCTGTCTGGACTCATCAAAGAGCATGATGTGTGAAAATGCAAATCCAGTGCTCTCTGCACAGCATGTGAGCAAAATGTGTTTTTTTTTTTTTTTTTTTTCGCCTGACCACAAAATGAATTTGTTGTGGAGACCCGAGCTGAAGCAGATAATAATTTGACAATTCCAGTAGGATGAACTCCCAGCTGGCAGCATATAGATTGCTACGGTTGGTCAAGTTTTAATTTCCATTTCACCAGATGAAACGAAGAGAAATCTCTAATTGCTAAGTGAGGTATGATAATTGTGTTACCAAGCAGCATCTTAAAATGTACAGTGTGATTAGATTATCGCATTAATGTTACAAAAAAAAAAAAAAATCACTTAAACTTGAAATGATTACTTAATGAATCAATTACTCATTTGACAGTAACAATTTTGACAAATTTAAAGGTATTTAAAGAGCAAAAAAAGCCAAATATTTACTGGTTCTAGTTCCTTAAATGTGAGGATTTGTTGTCTGTTTCTGTTACATGATTATAAATGTAATATTTAGGAATTTGGGCTGTTGGTTGGACAAAACAGGGAACCTGAAGAAGATCTGGGAAGTATGTGTTAAATGCGCCAGTATACTTCCAGTTCTAGTTACTGTAGCATGGTATGGATTGATATTGATCTATTGATTGAATAAAAGCAGGTAGGTCTATGAAACATGTCTCTGTGTATTGATAGAGTATTGATAGAGATGACCAAAGACAGAAAACCCCTCTCTTTGGACTGACATGTCATTTTAATGGTCCTGTCACTTCCTACAGTGATATGTAACTGTAAATTTAAAGAAATGACATTGGAATATTGAATATAGGAAAGAGTGAAATGGGTTCACTTGCGAGGAAATATTATTTTGAATGTTTCCAATACTAAAGGAGAAATGGATGATTATCTACTCTGTTCAAAATAAGCAGTTCTTTCATGGAAATTTCTCTGGAAATCAATAACTTCTTATTAACGTAATGTAACCAGTAATATTTTCAGCACTTTGTCTCAATTTTCCTGCACTGCACAGCTCTATCCAGGAATCAGCAGCTGCTCTCAAATTCTCATACAAATCTCCATTAGCTTTGCATCCCCAAGAGAGTGAAGGAGTGAATGACCACAACTGGCGAGCATCTGGACGTGGCGGCATTTCAGCTCAGGCTAAACAGAACAGGTGGCTTCCCTGCTTACCTTTATTCTTCTTCCTGTTTTTTGACTGCAGAGAGGAGGACTGCTGGTATGTCTGAGAGAGGTTGGAAAGAAGAGAAAGACAGGGAGTGGGGAGAGGAAGAGAAAGAGAGGGCTGTCAGGATGAATCAGTGGCCTTTGTTTGCTGCAAAGAATCCTGGGATATAAAACATGACAGATCTTAGGGAGCAGAGGAGATGAGGACACAAGGCAGATAGCAGAGGAGGCAAAGGGAAACTGTCGCTCATTATCTCTTCCTCTCACACACATGAGGGGATGGAAAAATCAACCTCATGGAGGACTTTAGCACCTTTCACACCTCTAAACATAGAACAGAGGGACGGGGGTGGGGGGGCACAATAGGATGTCCAGGTGAAGGAGAAAAGATGAGAAAATAAAGCTCAGGGGCCCCTGGGATTAAAGCAAGTCTTCAGTAGGCTAAATGTGAAGGACAAACATGTAAACCCCACATATTTTCCAACTAATCTCCAGGAAATATCCCTCACAATTTACAAAAAAAATGATCTGATATTTAGCTGCCATGATATTTCCAACAAGGCCTGTAGCATTTGGTACTGATTATAAATCAGTACCTGACTTCTTATATTACAGCTTTTATGAGAAAACTAATGCATTATATAGTAAGAGAAAAATAAGCGTCAGCATCCATTAACTTTCAAAAAAAAGCTGAAAAATTCTCGTAGATTTGTAGCCTTCATGATTTTGAGCTGCTACATTATAGATCTGCCTGGTGATTATTCATTTTATTGATGTTTATGCCACATGTTGGATGAACTGCATGTTTACCTGTAGTTTCAGCAGCAGTGGGACAAATGATGATCAAAAAAATAAAACACCCTCCATCCCATAAAATTTCATTTAATTGGAAATACACAATTCTACCTAATTTCCTGGATCTATAAAAGAAAGTACCCCAGTGTACAATAATAATTTGCGTCAGTCTTTCTAGGGAACTGAAAGATACTGACATCTGTTTATGATATACACCACATAAGTTCAAATGGGTACAAAATAATTATAGCAACTAACACCGCCCTTATATTACATGGATTTGTACTTGGAAATTTCTGAGCAATCAACAGCTAAATACCATCTTGTTATGGATGTTTGTTGACCATGGAGATCAGAGATTATCAGATGCTGGAAAAGTATAAGTCATACTAAATCTAAAAGCACATGTGTGTCATGTCTGTGGGTTCAGTTTTAACAGCTATGAGTCTGAGAGGCAATATGAGTGTTGATGCTCCTTTAAGTATCCTTGCTTCATGTCTCTCCCTTCTGCTTCACAGCCTGAAAACCTCTGATCTAAAACCCTGGCATATTTCAGACGTGACCTCTCCCGACAGGTCAGATGGGGCAACAGACCAGCTCTGATGTCACAATATTACACATGTCGGGGCCTGGAGCTTGGCCATTCACAGCCCCACGCTCAGCAAGACAGATGACATGGGCCCGCCCACACCCACTGACACGCCATCTGCCATCTCAGCATCCATGAACAGTGTAAACACACACTCAAACACACACATGCAAACACATTTAATTTCCAAAGAGATGCTGTCAAGATGTATAAGGTCACCGCCAGCCAAACTGACTGTCTGGACCGGAGAGCGGCGAGCTCAGACGGACAGGCAGGGTGGACAGATGTCATGGAAGTGATGGGGGTAATAACAAGTCAGCATTTGCTCAGATCACACTTCACAACGGCACTTTTTCATCAAGGGTAAAATGCTCAAAGGTTTCCAGATCCAGTCTTAAAACAAATTAGAAGAAGCAGATTTCCTTATAAAACTTGTAAAAGGTTTTATTAAGAAGCAACAGAGGGGAATTTCCGAACTGTGTTCTCTGGTTTTGTTTTGATCTACAGAAAGTTCAAGACTATGTTACAAAGAAACAAAGTAATGCTGAACTAAAACTGAAAACCACAAAGTAAAAATGAACATAACAGATACAAATAACACACGGTCTGTTGACTATTATTAGCTGCGACAATTTAGCACGTTAGCAGCTGGCTCAAGATGTTTAAAAGCTTTGCTTGAGAAAAGCTTATTCTGCACAGCGCACTAGGTATGCAACTATACAACATAATCCCTCTCATTTTTATCTATTTTGACAATATAATGTATAGTTAGTATTGTCATTTTTGGAAATATGCTCATTTGCTTCCTTGTTGAGACTTAGATGAAAAAAATTGATAATAGGGCAGCAACTATTTTCATTTGTTGTTTTGTCTTTGAAATGTCAAAATATAAATATACCTACCATCAGTTACAAACATGTTATATCTCTTTCTTTGTGTCACAGAAGAAATAGTCCCACAAACAAATTCTCCAAAAAATGGAAAACTTTCATTTAATCACTTTTAGAGGTACTGCTTCCCCTTTAATGCTAAGCTAAGATAACACTCCCAGGGATCCAGCTGCATATTTAGTTCAAAAATGTGAGAGCTACCTCAATTTCCTCAGCTAACTCTTAATAACAAAACTTTTATGGATTTGGAGAGCAATTGAGAGTCCAAATCAGGAAGTGAAAGATGAACCTGTGGTCAAATTAATTGTCAACAAGGAGACAAGTATTTCTTTTTCAAATCTGTATAATAAAAACTTACATGTACAATACACTCAAAATAGTATCATTTAATATAAAATATAATGTGAAGGACAAAAAAATGTGGATTACGTGATAAATGGAGGCTGGGTCTCTGGGTGGAGAATCCCTCTGATTTGCCTGCAGGACGTAGTGTGAGGGGCTTTGGCTGTGGTGGCTCCGCCTCTTGGCGCGCTTGGCCGTGTCGTTGGACCGTTTACCTGGACGAGCTGTGTGGGAGGAGTAGTCGTCAGAGGGCGTCCTCTCGTCCCCGCCGGGCAGCCCCACATAGCGCATGAGAGACGCTTCTGTGAAACACGCAATCAAATCAGCAAAAATCAATAAGATACAAAATACATCAAATATATTATACATATACATCAAACTTGTATCAGGGGTGTCTGTGACATGTCTGAGTTAAACCTTTAATCTACAGCTAAAACATCCAATTAGACTCATTCTTGTGATTTGAAAATGCATCAGTGCCTCTCAAAGTTAGAAT
Organism: Rachycentron canadum; assembly: GCA_038496675.1. Taxonomy (NCBI): domain Eukaryota; kingdom Metazoa; phylum Chordata; class Actinopteri; order Carangiformes; family Rachycentridae; genus Rachycentron; species Rachycentron canadum. The sequence continues at coordinate 16,839,974 of CM076667.1, read as the reverse complement.
TTTTTTGTAGAGATCAATGATTCCATTCATTGCTGTCCTTTCTACCCTCAGCTGTACTTGCTCTTTTGAACAACCACTGCTCGCTGTTCCTGTTGCGTATCAAAATGCAATGTTATACCATTTGGCAACCCACCACGACGTCACCCATTGGTTTTACTGCGGTTTTGAGGCATCAAGTCGCTACCTTGGCTTTTTGAAACCAGAAGAAAGGTGAAGCTGAGAAGGTGACACTGAGGTGGAGTGAGGGGTTTATCTGACCTGCTCTGCACTGCAGCTTGTCATGTATGGTACAGTCTGTCAGTCACACAGTAGCCACACCCTAATCCATACCCTGCCTTATTTTCCTCTAAATGGGACCATGATTAAAAAAAAAAAAATTAACATCATGTTGTATTGAAGAAGACTTGAAACTAGAGACTGAGACCATAAACACAAAAAAGGAAACCTTGGTGGTGATAAGTAGGGTCATTTTCACATAGATTTCAATACAATCTGACTTCTTTTTACAACCAGCGAAGTTGCCCCCTGATGGTCATTAGATAGAAAGTAGGTTTGAGGCTCTTCGGCACTGGCTTCACTTTTCAGATCTGGAGTTTACGCCCACCTTTATATACAGTCTATGTGTTATCCCAAGTTCAATCAAAATGAGAGACTGAGGTATATAAGAAGGTGGATCCATATTCTGCTCATTGTGTTACATTGTAGGAAACAATAATGCTGTTTTTTGGGAATGTGTGCGCGTTGATCTGTATGACTGACTGTTGCATTTGTTCAGCGAAACACTGTTAAAGTATCTTCCATCCTTTATTTTATCAACTTCTTCTCACTGGGGAGGAAACCCAGGTTTCTCTACCCGTCTCTCTCTACAGTTCCCACCCTCCTGTCCTTCCCTGGTTGCTAGGCAGCGGCCAGAGGAAAGTGAGACACCGAGAAGGGCTCCTGTCAGCGTCACCATGGCAACTGTGTGAGTGATTCAGGTGGAGGTCAGGGGGAATAGTTTTTTTTTCTGTTTCTCGCCTCCTCTCATCCCTCCTTTTTTCTCCCTCCTCTTCCCACCCCTTCTCTCTGCTTTCTTTCTATCACTTTTATTCTTCCTCCCTTTCATTTTCTCTGCCTTTGTGCCAACTGTCTACCTTTTTTTTTTCCTCCCTTCCCTTCTCATCCCCTCTTATTTCATTTCTCTGTGATGCTAATCACAGAGAGAATTAGAGAAGGGGATGGAGGCGCATTGATCTCCGCACACACTGATCTATTCATAATACAGAGAGATGGGAACATTTAACAGACTCTAACAGGCTCTTCAGGATGTGCACACACACACACACACACACACACACACACACAGACACACACACACACACACATATGCACTCCACACGCCGACACTCACCTCTGCGGCTTTCTCTGTTAAGCTTGGCTGGGTCTTCATAGTCGCCCACCCAGTTACACTCCACAGGCATGGAGATGGGCCTCAGCCTGCCTACAAACACACACACACACAAAACACACGATTACAAAACTTAATGTTTAAATTAATTTAAATGTACAAAACAGGAATCAGATGAGGACTTCTCCCTCTGACATTTGTAGCCGAAAAAATTTTTTTTCCATCCTCAACAGGTTTTCAAGAAGAATAGATGCAACAAGTTCAAGTTTTCATTTATCCCATGTGCAGTGAATGCCTCTTCGTTCCCCAAAGTGCTTAGCCATTTATTTTTATGTATTTTTTCTGTCTTGCTTTTATCATACACCTTTTATTCTGAAAGTTCAAACCATAAGTAATATGAGTCTCATTTTTTAAATGCTGATGTGTAATATTTCAGATTCTTTCAGAAGTTTTTATTGATTTTACCTGTGATGTAAAGAGCTCCATCCCTTTCTGAAACTTTTTACTCACCACCTTGAGCTGGCAGGTTGATTCCTACCTCCTACCTCATTAATTTTTTTATGAAGTGGCTGAATGCAGCAGAATGAGACTGAACTCAATGCCCCCACTTTCTTCTATAAATTCTCTCAGTGTACCATATGTAGGCGTGGTGCAGTACACAGGCTCCTCCTCTTCTCGCCGGCGAGACTCTTGATCCAGGAAGGAGTTTGGTGACTCAGAGCGCTTAGCAACGCTGACGCCACCATGGTTACGAGATGCCTCATCTCCAGACAAGGCTCCCGTCTCATCTCTATGGCAACAGCAGAGGCAAAATTACCGGGAAAACGAAGTGCATCAACGTCAGAGCTTATCTTTGCTGTCACCAGTTCCACTTGTGATAAACTGATTTTTTTTTCTTTGACACACAGATACAGTACCTGGGTGTGTATGGCTCAGCAGGCGGAGGCGGGATGTAAAGGTCCTGGAGGGCTGAGTTCTTGGTGGGTGTGCCTGAGGGTGTGGCTGAACTGCTGCCTGGGCTTCTGGTTGGCTAAAGAGAGCAGAAGTGGATTTATGTGGTTAAAAGAAACCAGACTTCTTTTATTTATCTGGGAATAATTTAGTAGTCACTGCTTTCACAGCACTTGGTTGAATGGGTAAGTTATTTGGATGAATGGGTGACATTTCTCTTTAAGTTTATCTGTTTTAAGCTGCATATTAACATTCAGTAAATGTTTCATAACAAACTATCACAAGCAACAAATTTGAAGACATTTTAAGTTTTCATTAATGTTTTTATCAGCATTTATAACTTAATGTAGTCTATTACAAACAGTTATTAAAAGTCAATTTATTCTTATACATTGCGCCAAGTCACAACAAAAATGATCTCAAGGCATTTTCCAAATAGAGCTTGTCTTGATCAACAACAATTCCCAACAAGAGCAAGGACTTGGCAGGGAAAAACTTCCTTTTAAGAAGCAGAAACCTCCATCAGAACCAGACTCAGTCTGGATGGCTATCTGCCTCGATCATGCTTATACACTCATTAAACCCTTAATAGGGTTACTTAAACTAAAGTGTTACTCTTTAAGGATATTGACCCTGAACTTGAACATGACCTGTGACCTGAAGATACTATGCTATTTGAAAAGACCTTCTGGAAGAAGATTTTCAAAATAAAGCAAATCACTTGATGATGACTTGATGACTCAGCTCCACGTTACAACTTTTACAATCCACTCACATTTGAAAATGACTGAGCATCTACCACCTGGATTAAATCATCACCTGAATAGCTCAGTTCTTTAATTTTAAACAATCCCAAAAACTACTAGTTAGATCATCTTTGGTCTGTGTAAACACTATTATTGCTGCTTTATTGTTACAACTGTTATAAAGATTGTTTTGCTAAATTAGCTGAGATCTGGGAACATGGCATGAAGAACAGGAGGTGGACAGGTGGATTAACCAGATGTTTATTTTTGTATGTTTTGGAAAAGGAAACAAAAGCAAGTAGCACAATTATTACCCAAATAGTTGGGAACATTTGTCACAGTTTACAGGCAAACATCATAATATCCAACCAGGCTTGAGGGGTTGTGGTCAAAGAACCATGTCTTTCAGAAATGGGGCGCACATTATGTTATCTTGCAACTATACATATAGTTTAAAACCTTTGCTGATTCATATTTGCCTTTGTTACATGAACTGTACATCAGTGACTTTTGGTCCAAGTGACACATCAGACAGCAAAAAAACTGAGCCAGTAAAACACAGAAACAGCATTCCCATCTCACACCAGCACAATGATATGCAGGATGAAACAGAAATACCAGATTAGTGCCCAAAAACAATAAACCAAGAACAGCAGAATTTACTGACAAACTTAATAAAAAAGCACCATGTTTGGAAGAACAAATCCTGTCAGCCTATTGTTAAAAACATAAGCAGCCTAACTGTGAAAGATGCAAAAATGCATGTGTGAAAGTCTGAATTCTAATTCCAAGACTAATTTCATGACTAAGTCATTGTCTTGTCTGCTTCTCACGAGTCAGCCCTGTTTGCGACTGTCCTTCCCATAAAAAAGCTTAGGGAAATGGCTGTGTGCTGCTCTTTATAGTATAGTTAACCAAACATATATTTACAGAACCATCCAGCTAGTTCCCATCCTTGTAAATCCAAATCATACCGTTACAGCAAATCAGAAATCTCATCTTTGTGCAGACAGCTGTTTTCTTCTGCAATGGGGAAATGCTGCGCCTTTCAGGTGAATCTGAAATTTTACCTTCAAATCAATAGGTTTGTATAATCTGGATAAAAAGGCCTTCTGATTGTCTGACTGCTTATGTTTTTGTGCTGCATTGCGAGATCGCAGTAATGACTTTTGTGACTACATTGTTTTCCTACAATAACCAACCGAAATAACAGCCAAAACTACAAGATAATACCCAAGTTGTCATAGACACGAGTTATTCTTGACAAGTCTATGGTTAATGTGGTCATGAAAGACAGTAATAGGAGGGATACACAACTGTTTTCCCTCTTGATTGTCTAGATAATCAGCGTTAATGAGGGAGATACTTTTGATAATTCGTGGGAGCATGGGGAATGTGGGTGGAAGGTGCCATCAGTTTTTCCCTCCTACTCCTTCCAGTGTGTTTCAGCTAGCAAACAAGACCTTGCTGAGCCACAGTTCCCTGACCTAATTACACACTTTGACTGCAGTCGTACGAGGCGAGCGAACACTGTGGGGAATTATGTGGGCCAGTGCGGTGCTTTAATAAAGTCTATAAAAGGTAGAGTTGGTCCCACCTGCAGAGCCAGGGGTTTCCAGCGCATGTTCTTGAGCAGTGCGGGGGCGGAGCTGAGCGTGCTCTGTGGACGCTTCTTCAGGGTCAGGGACACGACGCCTTTATCAGCTCTCAGCGAGCCGACCAGGTTTCGTAACTGCCAGCCCACCTGTGGATGGAAGAGGACAGAGGATCAAACACTGCACATTGACCTGCTGGAAAATATCCTCATCTGGATAACAAACAATTGAATTACATCCTGATTTATAACCAGCATTTGTATTCAGCATGAAGTTTGAATTCTGGCCATGTCGTGATTGGATCTAGCTTGTTGAGCCTTCTGTGCAAGGCAAGTGGGTGTGGAGGTGGTAAGTCTATCTATAGAACTTTCATGTGATGTAACCTGCCCTCAATTTGAAAACAAATGCTTTTTATTGTATACGTTCCTTCATTTTTAGCAACTGTTTGCACAAAACCACGCCAACACTCCTTGTTTGTAGGAGAGTTGTGAACAAAAACGTAATGTAAACAAGAATAAAAATGGCTGCAGTGCGGTTCTTTGCTGACTTTTCAGCATTTTTTTTCATCTGACCTTTGTGTAGAGATAAGGCTCTCATTAAGACAAACAAATTCTCTTAACTGCATTTACTCATTTCAACTGAGATCTGATCGTAATGCAAGAGGAGGTGCAGGGAAGGGCTGGAGGATCTGATTACACTAATTCAAATGCACACTGTGTACATCTGCACCTTGTAAACTAAGGGCACAATCTGCAATACAGATGTAAACAGATGGGCGGCCCAACCAAATCAAACTACCACACAGAACTGGAACAAAAGTACATCTCCATTCTGGTATATCATTAACTGTAACAAGACTTGATAATAACTTTAGCTTACTGTAAAATTATTGTTCATATGAATAGTTTCTTATGATAATAAACCAACAAATAACCAAAACATCAAAGATAATGGAAAACCAAAACAATTAGCTAAAACGCTCCATAGAGCCCAACAGTCATTGATAACTATCTGTAGATTCATCATAACAAGTGATCCCTTTCGCATTACATATTGTCACCTGATTCATCATTGTAATAAAAAAATTGATCATAGCACCTTTAAACTTTTGTTTTCATCTGCGATATCTGGAAAACAGGCATATGTTTTAAATTTTCATCATCTGAAAAACATACAAAGTGATGATTTTACCTCAGCAGGTAAAATTCTTTTATTACATACATAGATCAAAGTCAGAAAGGTCCAGTCTATTCTATTAGCATGTGTTTTGTCCTACTCAGGTAAGATATTTAGATTCATTATGTATGAATTGAAGTTCCACTACTCTCTCAAACATGACAAAATCTATGAGTAGTATTCAAATAGACCAATGCAACACAGTAAAAATACTCCATTTAAAGCAAAAGCCCTGCAGTCAAAAATCCCACTCAAGTAAAAGTAAGTATTAGCAGAAAAATGCAGTTCAAGTATAAAGAGTTAAACTCCTCATTCAGCAGAAAAGTATAACCAACACAAAAAGATATATTTAAAACCTATAAGAAAGAGCACACACACATACATATACACAATAAGAAACAAACCACAGTCTGGTGATTGACTTGGATGACTTCATCTCCTGCATGGATCTTCTTACAGCGGTCAGCTGGAGACTACAGAGCCAGAGAGGAGAGAGAGAAAACAGACGAGCATGAATTGATCCGAGCTTATTGATCCCTGCATACCAGAGTGGGGAAGTTTCACAACAAAGTGGACTTAAATAAGCTATAATATCACAGAGGGACTTCCTTGCAGAGTCATCTCTATGGAATCTTATATGCTGTTATAGATCTAAATGTCAGTTTTGCAGATATTCTGGGGAAGAATTGGTTTTCTCTACCCTCCCATCCCTGGGCATGGTGGGAAATCTACTTCATTTGTGGTTTATTTATGTCACAGATACAGTAAAGATTAAGTGCTTTGCTGGAATTTGTGCGTTAATGGGATTGTAAGCCTCTCACCCCTTCAGTAGTTCCTGTGATCACATGAAGGCCGTCATAGGTCGACTTGATGTACATTCCCTGATGGACAGGAGGACATAAAGGACATATTATTCTTATTCTGTTAGTAGTTTCTAATGTATTTTATTGATTGTTTGACATCAAGGAGGAGTACTGTTGAACTCAACTGGAAAAGATTAATTTTTAGCTGATGTTGAAATAAAACCTGAAATACCTACATACACATGTGCAAGTTAATAGTTTAAACACACAGCCCAGCGCACACAGACAAACAGCTGGCCATTACCAGGCCTTCAGAGGGTTTGATGTTGGTGAGGTGAACCAGCTCGAGGTGGGCCGACTGAGAAACCAGCGGGTCTGATGACACACACACAATGTGCTCACACACCTCCGACAGAGTCTTACACTGCAGAGAAGAAGAAGAAAATGAGCGAGGACAGGTAACACTGCACAGAGCCTTTATCAAAACAGGTTCACCAGTGGTGCTTTGTTAAGACAATAGAGATGAAAACAAAAAAAATAAAATAAAACCTATATCTTTTGTCAATATTAGACTTTATTTTTGATAAATCTCTTTGCTCCCTGCCACAAAGGATGTTACTGCTTTTGTAATCTTTCTTTATTTGAGTTTTCTTTTTGGTTTCACTGAGGAAATAAGAACTTTTGAGTGTTTTATGCAGCAGTAATTCAATATAGGTGGAGGAATGTTAAAAGGTCTGTTCACCCAATTTACAAAATGAGAACACATTTTTTTCGAGTGGTATCTATTCATGCAGATAGTTTTAGTCGTTGGCTCTAAAAAAGTATGCCTAAATATATTTAAGAGCAATATTTATTTCCCCAGAAACAACAAATGGCTCCTCACAACATGCTGCCAATGGTTGAAAGTTGAATAAAAAGTGCTGACATCTCCTTCTTTGAATAATCTACAGCAGCGGCTCCAAAACTTTTTCAAAGAATCTTTTCTTGCGATATTAACAGTGAACCTGGGAGTGTGATATTCATCATACTGGATTTTTATAACCCAAATTTATTTTCTTCACTATAAAAAAAAAAAAGTGCCCATCTTGTACTTTTGATGTTATTTTGTTGAATATATCTTAGAAGCCGAACCTTGATAGCCTTGTTAGCACCGTTGCTTTCATGTTGTTACCAAATGAATCGGCTCTTTTCCGCAGCAGATTAACAGGAGAGGCGCAGGTGGAACTAATAACAGCGACGGTGGCTCCGTTCCAGCAATTACTGTGAGGCAATGCAGCCATTAGAGATGTTATTGGACACACCTGTGTTTGACGAGTCAAAATGTCTGCCGTGGAAAAGGTCGATTAGACTTCATTTGCCCCCCCAGTTCAGAAGCCGCTGACACACAGCAACACTTTTTTTTTTTTTTTTTTTGGTGATTATTTTTTAAGATGTAATTAAAATCCATTTGTTTTCATTATGTTTGGATTATTCCAGTGTTGAATATCTCAAAGCCTGTAAAATAAAACTATCTGCATGACCAAATACCACTACCGCTAATTTTATACCATTGAAACGCTCAGAAACCCCCTTCACATCAGTCTCCAAGTTGTATATCCGAGAAGTACAGTGTCAACAAACACTGGCAAAATGACTTTTACTGTAGTAACACAAGTAATATTCAAGATCCACACAAATACAACTGATTCATCTTCTTTTAAAAGGTGTTATACTTTGGTTACACTCATTAACAATCAAAATACAATAACACTGAAAAAAAATTGCAAATCTGAGGTGACTGAGTTTTGTAATCACAAGGCTAGCAGTGCGTTAATACTGCCATGCTGGAATAACAAGCTGTTTTCCATCATTAAATATGAGGTTTCAGCCAAAAGGTGGTTAGCGTAGCTTAGCATAAAGACAGGGAAAAAAAGGTAAAAAGAGCTTACCCAGATCTGTCCTAAGTCCAAAAATATGACTACCAGCACTTCCAAAAATCATTAATCTAAAATTAAAGCCTATTGTGGTTTTAGAAAGAGTTATGCAACTATTTCTTGACCCAAAAGCAGTTTATCTACAGTAGAAATAGTCTGTTACATATAAAAATATAAAATTACTAAATAAAGTTATCATTACACATATCAGTGTCTTGTATTACTGGATTAAAAATACGGATGGATTTGTGTGGACTAATGTAAATATGAATTCCTGAAATGAAGATAACTTAAGGTTAAGGTGGAGCAAATTGCAGCATATAGTTTTAGAAGGTAGCTAACTCTCAAAATGGATCATGACTGGGATCATAACTGACACAGGTTTAAATAAAGAGTCAGTCATTAATCCATGTACTCTTGCTGTTTCATGGTACTTTTAATGTATCATTGTAGATTGGTTGTGTTTTGTCCTTTAGGTCATATTGTTGACCTACATGTGTTGTATTGTTCTGTAAATGACTGTGTATCTGTCCCATCTAGAAGCACGATAAATGTAAATGTGTGCTGTGCATAATTTATATTCATAATTTGAATGTGCAAACCAACTAGTAAGTCGTCAGATGAATGTAGTGAAGGAAAAAGCACACAACTTGCCTTTAGAATGTAGTTTGGTAAAAGTTCAAAGCCTCAAAAAGTTTAGGAGTAAATGGGTCCACCATTGTTTATTCATCCATCTAGAACATCATTGTCAGTGTATTTTTGAACTTCAGACATAGCCAGGTAAGCCGTTTCCCCCTGTTTCCGGTCTTTATGCTAAGCTATGCTAATCACCTCCTGACTGCAGAAAATCAAAGTGCCAATCATATTTATTGAAATAACAGGACCAGCGCAGGTTTTGTATTTGTGGAGTGTTGAAAGTATAAAAAAAATGAAGTGAGATATAAAAAAGAAAAACAAAACAGGATGTTACCCATCAACACTGAGCAAATAAGTGACAGCTGGTTGAGGAAGCTGGACTCACCACATGAAGGATTTTGTTCTCCGTCTCAAACACTGTACAGTCCTGAGGGACAAGCAGAATTTAATGTAGCGGGAGCAGAACATCCTGTCTTGCAAATACTCATACACCATCTCATACTGTTACTTCTGTATACCATATCTAGGCCTCACATTATTGAACCCTACACCTGTACACTCTATACCCTCACAGATAAACACACGCCCACACGGACAGACACATTTTTCTTTTATTTATACGCACATCAGTCACACAAAAGACAGACTGTAAGGATGCAAATAGCAACGTCTCGTGCATGGATGCAGCGAGCAGGAGTCTGAGGCTGCTGCATCACACCCACACACACTGTTCATAGGGGTCTGTGACAACCCAAGGCAGCTATCCTCTGCCTCACACTTCAAGTGGAGGAGAATAAGAGCTATCAGCCTTCAAAACACACGCGCGCACGCACACACACACACACACACACACACACACACACACACACACACACATATACACACAAAAAAATCAGCCAGACACAAACAATTTCCACACACCTGCTGTACAATGGTGGTGAGCTCCAGGCAGAGCTGAATGACATTATTTCGGGTTACTGAGTAGTCTGCCACTGCAGCAAAGGGAGACCTGGGAGGAACAGATAGCACACCAGTATGTCTTATATTGTTTCTGCTGCACTGGATAATGTACAGAGGAGAAGGGCAGGAGCATTGTTAGAGAGAGGAGAAGTTGACACACATACTCAGGAACATGAGAATCAGTCTGGTCAGTGGGTGCGATAAATTTAGGGGACGTCATCTACTACTCATTCATGAGTGAATGTGTCAAACTGCACATGCATTATTAATTAGACACTTAGATGTAGAGCTGCAACAATAAGTCAATTAATCTGCGACTATTTAATAATTGATGGATTGTTTCAGTCATTTCTCAAAGCAAAAATGAAAAAGTAGTTGCAGCCTCCAGCTTCTCAAATGGACCATTTTTCTGATTTGTTTTGATGTCATGATAGTAAACTAAATGTATTTTGGATTCTGTTAACTGGTCAACTTACTGCTACATTCATGGACCACTGATTTGGAATCAGGCGGGTACATAAAGTGTGAGTGTGCCTCGCTGCAGCAGCAGCAGATGGGGAACTTTGTTCTGATGGTTCCTCAAAGGGCCTATGATTGGCTAAAGTGACAGTGATTGTCTTTTCAACTTCTGTTGAGATTGCCCTAAGATTTATTTTTGACCATTCCATTATTCAGTAAAAGCTAATTACGTACAAAAATGAAGTGATGCTATTTGATGTTAATTGTACAAAGCAATGTTTTGGATGATTTTGAAACGCTTTGTAGGTTGTAAAGCAGTTATTACTGTCATCTCACAGCCAGAAAGATCTGGAGTCGAAACCTGGCCCTGGGACCTTTCTGTGTGGAGTTTGCATGTTCTCCAAGTTCCCTCTGGGTACACCAGCTTCCTCCCACAGTCCAAACACATGCACATTTAGGTTAATTTATGACTCTAAAATTACTTGCATCACCTATTCGTTTTTGAACCGCCTTGAGTTTGTAAATTGGTATCTTGTTTTTTTTTTTTAAACCAGAAGAAACCATACATGGATGAGAAAGTGGAGCTGAGGAGCTGCCCTGTGCTTTTTCAGCAGGTCACCATTTCTGGTACAGTCTGTCAATCACACCCTAATATATACCATGGTTTATGGTCTATTTTCTTAAATCATGTTGTACTGAAGAAGACTTGAACTAGAGACTGGGACCATAAGCTCATTAGGAATCATTTACTGAGATAATAAAGTGAGAAGCAGGGCCAGTTTCCCAATCCAATCTGACTTCTTTTTGCAACCGATCAAGTTGCCCCCTGACGGTCATTAGATTGAATGCAGGTTTAAGGTTCTTCAGCATTGGCTTCACTTTACAGCCCCACTGTCTATGTCCACTTCTTCATAGAGTCTATGGTCCAGGGTGTACACAGCTGGGATTGGCTCCAGCCCCCCCTGCGACCCTGCACGGATAAGTGGTACATGGATAGATGGATGGATAGATGATCAAAAATAGGTAGGATCCGGGTCCTACTGGCCTTACCAGCTCTGTGGTCCATTGTGTCATTAAATGATTAGTGAGTTGATGCTATATGTATAAAAAAGCCAGATTCAGTTGGGCAAATCACAAATATGATAAGTAATAATATGAGAAAGACCCACTCAGAGGTCACAGCTGTGGTGTGGCCAATAAGACAAAGGCTCTAAATATCTAGCATGACCATAATCCTCAAAAATAAAAGTTAATGTAAGTGATACTGGTCTGAACAGTCGCAGCTCAGATATCCAAATCATTACCTACTGGAGGAGACCTTGCCTGACATCTTTCTTCTTTAAGCGGCAACTCGGCAGTAATGTTGCTCCACAGAGAGACAAGGATACGGCTCCAGTGGATGGATGAATGGAGCTGCATTAGTGAACCAGGTAAATAGGCCATCTTGTTCTGAGTGCACCAATTTACACACCTCATACTGACTATTTGTCATCTCAGTCCAGGTTTTAGAAACAGACAAACAAACAAACAAAGAACTTAGTCTGGGCCTGGATGTTCTTTTAAAAGACCGTGCTGAAATAAACTGTGTGAGGAGGGCAATTAGACCATTTTGGATTTATTATGCCTCTTTGCCGCCGGCGTCATGTCTCCCACATGTTTGTGTGCACAGTCAGAATTTCCACTGAAGACTGCACACTCAGCTGTCAAATGATTTTTTTTTCCTTTTAGAAAATCCTATTTTCTTGCAAATACGGTGTTTATAAATGGGGCCCGGGTGTATTGTAACATAGACAATTCAGGTGTGAACAAGATGTTAACGATAAGAATATCCTGCAGATAATGGTGTACTAATGACTGTATGCAGATCGCATGCAGGCACAAAAGGCTCTACAGCTATAGAGCCATACAGAAGTCATTATCATAACACAACACAAATTCAGGCTTAATGACATTCGTGTATATTATTGTTTCAGATACAACAGAGTGATGAAATGAACAACAGAAACACACACTAAGACACACACCATTACTTTCCTTCATTGTTCTAAAGACCCAGATTGAAATTCGGCCACAGCCTCTAGTGTATGATTTTTCTGCGGTGTGTGTGTGTGTGTGTGATTTGGGTCATCAGTATTGAGGCTGAGCGCTATATATACGCAGGACCTAAGGCTACACAGACTGTTTTGCTCGCCATCAAGCTCCAGCCCTCAAACAACACGTTTTTGCCCCAAGAGGCAGCGACATTGGTTAGATGGACGGAAAAAGAGAGAAACGTCTGAGTCCAAGTGCAGGAAGTGAAATGGAACCAAAGGTAAATTAAGGTGCTAAAACCCTCAGCACCTGTTTGCCCCGGTTTGCGTCAAATTTTGAGTCATAATTCTGTCAAATCTGAATACGCAGGCACGATACATATATTTATAGACTGACTGTGACTCACATTTTCAGGGGACGCCATTATCTCCAAATTCCATTGTGAATAAATATCACTAAATCCACTTGGAAATCACAGAAAAAAAGACGTTTAATACAACTCAGAACTTGCAAGAGAATCAGTACATGTTTCAATCAGTACATGTACATGCTGCCTTCACATCCCACAAAGCAAATGTGAACTGCTAATAGCTAATTCAACCTTTAATGGTGAAAGTTTGCTATAATGTAAACAAAGATATGCAAAAAGCTGCAAGTAGCCAATGCAAAAAGCTGCTTGCCAGGCGGAGTCAGGGTGGTGGATGGCCATGTAGTATGTCTGAGTTTCCCACAGGGTTAGTTAGCCTCAACCTAACCATACATTCACTATAACTTATTTGCCATTCCCAGTCTTTGTCCAGTCTTAACATTTGAAAATACAAAAAGCAAGACTTTTTTGGCGTTCAAGCTGGCGATGATGATGGTCACTGTTTTCTACTTCCTACAGATTACAATCATGCTGTAACAAAACACAACCTTCCCTTCTTTTAGTGGCAAATGGAGCGATAAATGCACCTGAAGGTGTCCCAATATAGAAAATTAGTCATGCCATTCCCCTCCTCCTCATCATCTGACACAGAGCCTACAAGCCTTTGTGTGTTACAGCTACTTCTACATGAGCAAAGTGAATTCACGACTTACGCAAGACAAAAAACCCATCAGAGATGAGTCCATATTTGCCCCGACTAATTTTCCAAAACCTAAACCATCTTCCAGATCTTCGCCTCACATCTCCTGTGTCAGCTTTTAAAAGACGGACAACATGTTGCACACCCCAACTACTTCTTCTTCTGTCTGAATGACAAGTTCGCAGTATACCACACGGGTCAGTGCTTATCAAATCATGCAACACTCCAGCGTGTCGCATCCCAAAATATCACCACATCAATTTTGATCAACTCCCCACTGGGCACAGTTTCAATCAATACCACTCATCCCTGTCCTCCATATTTGAATGAAAATTTAAAGTCTGCTCATTCACTGCATCGGTTAAAAATAGCAATAAAAAAAAAAAAGAAAAAGAAAAAAGAAACTACTACTGCATTTTGAAGAAATCAGCAAAATACAGCACACATAGCCTTGTAGCCTCTATGGCCATGTTATTAATTCATTGGTAGGTGCTTTCAAATGTGCATATAAAGAGGAAATAAGGAGTTCAAAGAAACAGAAATAGGGCTGCAACATTCAGTCATCTTGGAGAGATGTACTCACTTTTCTCCCTGACAGTTTTATAGAGGAAGGGTTTGTCTCCTGCACTGTGATGTCTGCATGGAGATCAAAATGGTGTTTGTCACTACTGCGAAGGAGAAAAGTAGATAGATAAAGAGACATCGGGGTATCAGAGGCGGGGAAAAATGATGATCTGCACTGTGCCCATGCTGTTATTTTATACATGAAAAGACTGCGAAGTGTCTTCTCGAGTCATTTAGACAGCAATGAGAGGACTCCATGCGTTTGAACTGCCGTTGCACTTCTCCGTCCCTGAGAACTGGCAATCAGAGGGAGATGAAAGTTCAGTTTGAACAGGCTTTATGCTAATTTGCTTCTGTTGCAAACCTTTTAGGAAGGAGTCATCTTGCGTATTTTAATACAAGACTAGATTTGAGCCTAACATGCGTGGAAATCATAACCTTTTCCCCGTCGTTAGCGTCTATTAATGAATTCACCACGCAGATCTTATTTCCATAAAAGATTCAGCTTCTTTTACTTGCTCATTCGTTTTTGCTCGGCAGTATAAATCAATTGCAGAAGATGCTATTTCACTGGTGGGATCATATGCATGTTAAATCTGCCAGTGTGCCCTCACACAGATGCTCTTTTCTCCATGTTTTGGTAGTGTAGAATATATATGTATGTATATATATATATATATATATATATATAAAAAAAAACCATGACACAAACATGAACAGAGAGCATGAAGCAGGGGCTCTGCTGTGTCTATCCCTCTCTCACTGTCACTTTGCCATTTACAGTTGCATCACTGTTGCTGCGTGGGCGATCCCCGTGCACACTTGCATAAGTGTGTATCAGTGCGTGCGGATGTGGGAGTGTGTCTGCCAGTGAGTGTTTGTACGAGCAAGTGGGCGTTTCTATGGGCCTATGGATCACACCTCAACTTTCTGTTGAGTGTGCTTGTGGACATGGCTCCATGCATTTATGTGTGTATGTGTGTGTGTACATGGCCTGAGGACAGATGTGGGTGCCTGGCATTTCAAGAGCCACTGTCTAAGACCTTTAGTTCTGTATCTGATGTGTGTGTCGTGTGCAGGAGATCGTGTTGAGTCATGAATAAATGAAGTGACAGAGAGAAGAAGAGAGCGAGGGTGAGAGACGGAGAGACATGTTGAGAAAAAAGGTCTGACATTATAACTTTGAAAAAAAAGGAAAAAAACATATTTCTCAAAAGATGTCAACAACCAGCAGCTGCAGGAGAGTTTGTGTTTTGCAGACTGGAGCTTTAGTTGAACACATAGAAAAATATAGACGATAGAAAACTGCTGCATTAAAGACTTGATCAGAGGGAGGTTTTACAGCTAGTCTCCATATTAAGTATTACATACATTAGGGCTTGCAGCTAATGAGTGTATTCATTATTTCATTTCTGATGAATCAATTTTTCATTTAACTTGTAAAATGTCACAGAATGGAGAAAAATATCCATTATAATTTCCAAAATAATATCTTTAATTGCCTAATCTTCTCTGTCCAACAGTCCAAAACACAAAGAGATCTGGTTCACAATCACAAAGGCAAAAAGAAAAACTGGAAATATGAACATTTTAGAACCAGGAAGCAGTGAAATCAATAATTGGAAATTGCGGCTGATTCATTTTCAACAGCTTATGTCAAGCTTTTAGGAATATCCACCTCATTTACGACAATTTTCTCATTTACTCCTCATTTACTACCATTGCACAGTTTATATTTAGTTTAGATATTTAGCACATACTCTATCTATATACTGTATCTATCTATCTCTAATATACATGCATGTACAGTATATTGTATGTCGGTTGTGTTGTTTCGTTACTTTTTTGTTCGGTTATTAAATTATTTTGGGAACCATCACCTGTGCCCTCACAGCTTCAGACATACAAACTTTACTTAGAGCCAAAAACAATGTCATTGCCAGTGTCTCACTGTCTTTGGGTGTTGCAGGATCTTGATAGACATGTTTTAATGTTATTTATGTTGGGTGCTCTGGTGTTAGTAGACAAACACTATTCAGATTTGTATTCATAGTGGTTTAATCACTGTCTGGAGGTTGTGTTGTTCACTGTTGTATGTAACTGATGAATGATTTTCTGATGTCACCTGGCAACAAAGCAAATTTCCCCCTCGGGTACAGTTTAGAACAACTGACTGACTGATCGATCAATCAATTGTAAGTGACTTGGAAAGTCATTTAGTTATTGCAATGAACAACAGGACAAAAATATAAATCAATTATTCAGAAACTAATCTTGAGACATAATTGCACCTAAAATCTGCACCTACCAAACTCTTTCAGTTAAACCTCAAATCCCTGAAAACCATCCACACAAGTCTCCCAATCATAAAAGACATCCATATTTCTCGATAATAATGATATCTCCCACTTGAAGCCACCACTGCTACACCTCAATATATCCAACATTATCACCAATAATAGGAGCCATTCACTGTCTGTTTCACTTTCACTCAGAAGCACTAAAAACACAAAATCTCCTAATCTAGGACTGAACATTCCCCAAGTGGAAAAACAAAAAACTTTTCCTGTTCTTTCCATCCCACCTGCACTGTGATGATGCAGCCAAATTATATTATTATAACTGGAATGAATGGAAACACCAGTGTGGGTGTGGGGCCTCTAATGGCAAGACATTTGGCCTGTCACAGCAAGAAAAGAAGAGGCGTGAATAATGAAAGGAATGACTTCTGGAGACAATGTTATTGTCATTAGCTTCCCATCCACTTGTTTTTATGTACATTTTCAAGTTGTGAATAAAGAAGTAAAATAAAGAAGAAATAAAGAAGAGTGGAGATACTGGAAACTGGAAAGATCACAGCAGTGGGTGGAAGTGTGTATTAAATTGCAGTTTCTTGAGCCTAATTTTACATTTTTTAAAATTAAAAATAGTTCCAAAAATATATCCTTAAGATCACTATCCTTCTGTAACGGTAGCAGAATGTTAAAAACCATTGTCTAGAGCTAAAGCTCCAATCTGCAAGTTAACACAACACAATACACGTAGAAGAAGCACGGAGTAACACAGAGCCTTTTGAACTTATTACCTGTCCAGCCAGGCAAGCAGGCTCTTGGCGGCAGTGATCAGGTCGACCACGGAGGTCAGCAGATCGTTGGGTAGCCGCCGTGAGGTTCTGCTCTCTGATTGGCTGCTTCGGCGGCGGCCGGAAATGAAGTTCTGCAGGTTTTTGGCTGAAGCGCCGAGTTTATGAGCCAGAGTCCTGACGCTTTCTGTCTCCAGACCTGAGTTCTGCACACACGCAGACACACACACACACAAATAAACTCACACATAAACACAGATTAGCTGAAACTCCAGAAAGTCCATCATGAATAAAAATGATGAGACTTATTCGTCAACATGTTTACCAGGTTTTCTTGAGTCTGGTGCATATTAATGACTTTATATTAGAGAAAGTCATCACACTGACTTCAACCAGGCACTAATGAAATGTAATAAAACACATTTACATAAGTACTGTACTGAACAATTTGAATGTATTTGTACTTTCACTGGATTTCATAGGGGAAACGTACTTTATACTCTCCTATCTTCATTCAATAGCTATGATTTGCAGTTATTTTGCAGATTCAGTTTTTCACTTACATGACGTGGTTAGCTTTTAAAATATGATATGATGCATTCTTACATATTACACCATCCACCAATATATACAGCAGTTAACATTAGCTTCTCCTCCACCTACAGCATGAAAGTGGTGCTCATATAGTAATTATATCATGTTTTTGTGCAATAAAATTATCTAATGTCCCTAGAGGGCACTTTCATATAATGTGGATCTAATTCATATAACATTGGTAAAGTTGCTAAGTCAGTGTGCAACTGGAAGAGCTCACTATGATGTTTGCATTTATATTTCAAGAATTCATTGACCTTAATTCATATGAGAAGTGAGAAGTGTTGCTGTTTGTCGATATGAATAATATGAGCACAACAAACTTCACATGCATATCTCAACAGTCTTTCCTGAAGTCTTTTCTTCCAAGCTCCCTAGAGACCATATAATACACAGGTTGTCATTTCTTAATACCATTTAGGAAGCATGCTTAAGTATTATGATGCATCTTTTCCAGTAATTCTATTTTTGCAAACACCTCTCCCTCCATAATTTGAAATGGACTTCTACAAATTACAAACTCTGAAAAAGAGACAGTTTTTTCTTAGATTGCGTCAGTGACAATTGGGAGGTTCACAGATTCGATGCAGAACATTGACAATTTACTTTCTGCAATGTATTACATTGTGCTTTCAAGCAGAACAGCATACATTAAATCTGCAGCTGTACAAACTGGGTAATGGGAGTCCAGCCCTGCACTCAAACTAAAACACAAACACACACACACACACACGCACACACACACACACACACACACACACACACACACACACACACACACACACACACACAAACAAACTCACCAGAGCGCAGAGCAAGTCGACAGCCTCCAGAATGAGCTCCTGGTGTCCGATGCGAGAAACTCCCAGTTCCTCCAGCTCGGCGTGGCTAATCCTCAGCAGCCTCTCCCCACACACACCTCCACGCTCAAACACACACACGTATTGCTGCAAGCAGTCGTCCAGACCTGCAGCAAACACATATATGGTCAAGGTTACTCACAATAAGTAAACTCAGATTTGTTCCATCAGATAATAGCCACAGGTGGAAAAATACATAAACATGGATGAACATTAGTGAGTATTAACATGTTGAAATGCTAGAATAACACAGTGAAAATGGTAAATGTTAACCTTATATAGCATCAACAAATTAGATTACATCACAGAGCTGCTTGCAAGTATACAATACCATTGTTGTGAAAAAGTAAAAAAAAAAAGCAGTAGGAGTGTATTAGTGTGTCAAACAGAAATCGGTTTAATTATGTAGAAATAAGAAATAAAGAAGAAAACAGGTTACAACAGGAACAATGGCAGATATTTACACTTAACACAAAATCTCTCATGGACTTTCACAAAGTAAAATTGCCTGACATTTCTCCTGCTCTTCTGAAAGACTGTTTTATATATCGTGGCTACACTGTTAGTTGAAGGTGTTAATATACTGCCTGTAATCACATCTGTTTTTATGGCTATTATGAGAGCACACATAAGGTAGCTAGAAATTATGGGCTGTCTGCACTGGAGGGGACTCTCATCCTCACAACACCATCACTCTTCATGACCCCGTCCACGGCTCAGACACTCTTCAACACATTCATTCCCCGATCGATAACTAGACGCATTCCCTTCTCCAAATTATAGGTTTCAGGCTTCGCTCCAGAAGCACTAATCAGCTTTCATTGCTATACTTTTCACCAGCGGTTTCCCTCTTCAAAGTCTGCCTATAAGGACGATGGATTTCTTTCAGTCTGCACAAGAGACTGTAAGATATATTTTCCCTGCTGCTTGTTCCACTTCATCTCAGATCATACAACAGCTGCTGCGTAATATTTCGGAGACATTTCAGCTTTTTTTTTTTTTTTTTGCCATTTTCTCTGTTTCACCCCAAAGCAGCTGCAAAACCATAGGAGCATAAGGTAGAGGTATGAAATACAGTTCATTTTAAGAGACACACAAGGGCACACATTTTAGGACCTTTCTTTATATAAAGCAGAGAGCATTTTGTTTGACTTTGAGACCTGCTTCACCACATAATGAGATTAAATGGAAAGAGAAAAGAAAGACAAACTCCTGATTTTTCTCTCCCTCTGTGCTGAAGAGGCCGATAAAGATGATTTATAATACTTGCGCTTGTATTGTTGCCAGAAAGCTTTACAAGCTCAAAATCTACCAAAGCCAGTGTGTTTACAAGTTTTAATTAAATAACTGCAAATCATGTTGTGTACATTTTACATTTTTGCTGATCAATTTAAAATGCAGGCAGTTTAGATTTAAGTTTAAGTTTAATACATTAACATAGGTTTTCATTCATTTCTGTGCAGTACAAAATCAAAGAGCAGTTTTTTGCAACTTGTTTGACTTGTGTCACCCCTGACAGTAACCTGCAAGTCAGGATTACAGTGAAGTGAAACTAATGTTGCCTAATAACACCCTTTAGGGTTCAGACTGATTTGGAAAGTCTGTTTGAAATGTGCCAGGATGTATCACGTCATCAGTGTTTAAACTGAAGGTGGTAGATGGCCACACATTTAAAGATGGGGCAACAATCCTACCATCATTACATCTGTCTGTCTTATGCCTATCACCAAACAACGACTTTTATACAAAAGTTTTTAAATCCTCACCTTAATCAACATCAGCAAATGGAAACTTTGGTATATTGTTCAGAAAAGATCATGGAAATTAGTTCCATTGCTGTAACAAAACATGATCTGTGAGAGTTGAAAGTCAGATGCAACTCTGTCTAGTGTCTTGCAGAAATTACCATTTGCAACAGCAAACACATTTTGGGAGAAATAAAAGTATGCTTCCTATTAACATAATGAGGAAAATGTTGTTAATTGATGTAGCTGGCATTATTAAACTTTCTGATGGTCATGTTGAGGTGATCACAGCACCTAGTTGAGGTTAGGGAAAGATCGTGGTTTGGTTTAATACAGAAAAAGTTCCCAGTGACTTCAGCCACGTGTGTATTTACATTTCACCTAAACCATCTTCCACCAACCTCAGTCAAAGTGTTTTTGTTGCTCAAACCTAGACAAAGATAAGACGGTGTTTTTGGTGTCACATTGTACTTCATTCATTAAAAAAACATCGCCCACGAACATAATCCAGCCAGTGATTTGTCTGCACAATTTAGTGATATATATATATAATTCCCAGGAGACAGGGTTGTCAGGTGTTATCCATGAAGGACACACTGCTTCCTGCACTGGAACTGATTGTTGGTGCCATGTGAAATTATCCAAAATGAGCATAATTCCTAAAGAGCTGCCTGGCTGCATCCTCTAATCTCGCTTCAAAAACTATGGGATTTTGTTGTCTCAACACAACAAATTACACTGAGACAGTCTACCAAGGCATTCATGGTGTTGAACTTGCAAACCCTGCCTATTTTCACACGTCTTCACGGCTGGCCACTCGCTGAGCAAAGTGGCAGTAATTGTCCAATTGTCTGTGTCTGAGAATTACAAAAATTTTAAACACAACCCTCTTTCCCGATTCCACAGAAATAACTTTCGGGTTATGTTTCAGGAACCAACAAGCACTTTGCTAAACCCATACTGAGGTCTTTAGTCCTGACTTTGTGTTGACTTACACAGTTTCGAAAGGATTTCATTCATCATCGATGCCCAAGTTGAGCGCTGCAATAATCATCAACTCAAACAGAAAATGAACCAGCAAATATTTTGACAACTGAATCTTCAAAATCAATCAAAAATCAATCAAAAATTACAAATGTTCTTTGTTTTCAAACCAGAGTATTTGCCATTTTTATTAGTTTTATTTGATAATGAATAATATTTTGAGTTTTAGGTCTGTTGCTCAGATAAAACAAGCAAACTGAAGGCATCGCTGTGGGATCTTTGACAATTAACTGAGGAAGGTTCATCAATGGTGAAAATAATTGCTAGTTGCAGCTCCAGCTGGAAAAGTAGACTACAATATATCCCAATTTTAGATACACAGAAGCATAATCTCTTAAGTGGTTAGTGTTTTATAGTGTAGAAACTCTACATTGCCGGGATTTTTATTTCCTGGAAAAGAACCACTTGTGCATCCTGGTTGGCTAGTTTTGTGCACCTGTGACCACACTCCCGCAGTGAAAGGTCCATTGTATGAAGTTTTATTATAATTCTAGAAACAAAGCAGCCTCAGATCAGCACTATTTACTGCTTTGTGTCCAGCCAAGAGTCTCAAAAGGACCCAAAACAGACTTTGTATTTGAAACAAGAGTCGGGGGACTAAAACAAAAGCGGTAATGGACGGGCAATCAGGCAGCCATCCAGGTAAGACTTTACTCTTTGCTGGATTGTGTAACGTCTATGTTGTGTACCTATGGGACGATATCTCTTGATCTACAAGTGTGTGAGTGTGCAAGTGGGTGGGTGCATGCATTGTTGGTGTTGTGCATGTGTGTGTGTGTGCGTTCGTCTGGCTGGAGCGAGTTTGCTGAGTCAAAGGAAAGCAGATCAAGACAGAGCTGCTCAGCCGCAGCCCCTGGCTCCCAAAACAATGAATGTATCCAGCGTCTAACCTCTTAACAAACAGCCAACTGGCAAACACACACTTCAAACACACACATACACACACCGCTGAGGAATGAGCATTGATTTCCCCCGCTTCAAGTCCCTGCTTTATAATACACTCATCTATCATAACCACACTAACAAAGATGGGGGGAAAGCAGGATGGGAAGAGAGTGGAGTAGGAAAAAGAGAGGAAAAAAACCCTCATAAGCCAGCTGTTAAATTGCATGCAAACTATTTCACACACACTCACACACACAAATTCCATCTCTCATCAGCGTCAAGCAAACAGCATTTGTCGGTCTCTGCACCCTCCCCATGCTTCCTCCCTTCCCCCATCCAAGTCTAAATGAAGCATGCAGTTCCAAAATGCCATATCGAGTTAGAGGGGAAAAGAGAAGTTAAAGATTGAAATTGCGCCATGTTATCTTTTAAAACATAAATTAACAAAGCTTTTATGCCTTTAAAATAAAATGAAATACAAAGAATCAATTTGAATGATTGTGCGACATCTTTTCACCATTATCTCACTCGACAAATTGATTCAACTGACTCCCAAACACTTCGAGTCGATTGCGATATCTTGGCTCACAGCTTCCACTGACAAGCATGAAAGGACTCGATAAGAATGAAGAATCAAACCACTCATGTGATTTATTTGTGTGGCCTCCAGCTTTAATGTTAGGTGAAGGTTCAGTTAAGGTTTGGAGACGGTCTGGAAAAGGAATTTTCAAGTTGCATACCATTTTATGCTACTTTGCATTTATACTTTACAACATTTCAGCGTAAAAAAATTAGACGAAAAGATTAAGAAAAAGAGATGCAAATTTTTCATAGAAAACACATGATCATCTTTACTAGGATTGATGTCACTGTTATTTCTGGGTGTTGAGCATGGAGCTAGAGGCAGGAGGTGATTCCTGTAGCTTAGCTTAAACACTGGAAGCAGAAGGAAACAGCTGGGAATGCTCCAAAGTTCAGGAATCCACCTACCACCAAAAGTCTTCTCTTAATAGATTATTGTCACAATGACATGGTTAAGCAGCACCTGAGTGTCAGGCAGCATTTTCTTTGACTCTGAAGGGTTTTCATGGCAGCAGCTCTTGAAGTGTACCTGAGGCTGATGATAACAAGGACATTGTCTTTGTCCTCCAGAACCAGAACAGCCTTGACTGAAAAAAAAAAAAACTATTTTGAACAATATCCAAGATGCATGTACCATGTGCAAGTGACTGTGATTCGCTTACTGATCTGGGTTTAACCATAAATGACCAAATCTACTTTTAGCGTGTTTGTTTGCTAATAGAATGTTTGACACCCATGCATTTGAGGATTAAAGCTCACTTATTAGACTAATAAACATGTTGTATTATATACAACTCCCTTTTAAACCACATTGTCATGTTTCAGATAGCATAACATGTGAATTAGTCATCTTTAGAGGTTTGTCCCATACCTCCAGTCTTTATCAGGGCCTAGTTCCATTCTTCAGTCTTCTCATCTAACTAAGCAAGAAAGAAAATATATGGAATAGTTTTAGTTTTATATGCCTGAGTACTATATACTTTGCTGTTCATACCACAACATTGTATATAATTCATATTCTGAATGGAGGGCTTGTGCTTGTAATAAAGTAAAATATGTGACCAAAATTATTTGGATGGCTCAAGCTGTGTGCTTTCAATTAAGCGTTAATCGTATTGTGCTTCCAACTATGTGGAAAGAGCCTGGAAACATGACAACGGTCTAGTGCACAAAGCAAGGTCCATAAATTAATAGTTTAACTGGCCTGCTGCTCACAGCCCTGACCGAAACCCCATCCCAGGATGAACAGGAACAACAGGTGCAATCCAGACTTTATCAGTGGACCTTACCAAGTCACCAAGTCCCAAAATCTTAAAGAGTGAAGGTTATAGCAGCAGATTATTGTCCATAGTTTATAATGAGATGTTCAATACATATTGGTGTATTGTTGGCACACTTGGATATGTAGTGCATTTTTACGTTGTGGTATTGCTAAGTAAGGCGTCTGAGCACTTTTCCCTCTAACAGCGAGACTTGTGTTTTAATGAGTGTTAATAGTGGCTGATTTCAAAAAGATGTGAAGCCGTTTTGAACAATGTTGGCTCTCACAGACAAGTGTTACTTGCTGAGAGGCAGAGAGAGGCAGACAGAAGCAGAAGGGGAGAGATACACTGCGTAGCAAAAGTTCAGTGATAATCAGCATTGCTTATCACTGGCAGTGAGGGAGAGCGTGAATGCCCTGAATACTGATGAGTCAAATTGTAAGTTGACGTCAGTGAGTACACACACACACACACACACACACCCACGCAGACTGAAACAGAAACTGAAACAGTGCTATGCAGCTAATATACACAGTATAATGACTGCTGTACAGGAGTCTTTCTTCTGCAGTAGCCCCAAACCTCTCATTAAGTATAACCCCACAGCCCTTCCTGTCTTATGTATGGCACTGTCAATTATTTCAGCCAATTCTCTATTAATCCTATCGATAATTACTTTCAGAAATTTCATCATTTAAATTGAGCTCATAATTACGATTTATCCATTACATTAAACTAATATCATCTAACTACCATTATATTACTTTTAGGTAATAGTTCAAAATGTTATCAATTAGGACCTACTTTAAATTTAGGTAACTATATCAAGTATCTTTATATTGACATTTATTGATTACTTTTAGCTAACAGTCTCTATGTTTATCAAACACTTATTATTATGCTATTAACTATTTTATCAATTACTTTTAGCCAGTTCAACCCTATAGGTTTCACCTGGTTATTGATTAGAATTAGCTAAAAGTAATAAAGTAATAAAATAGCTAATTATTTCAACCAACTAAATATTTCAACCTTTATTCAAAACTTCTTTTAGCCAACTAGCACTTTCTACTTTGTGGTTTGACATTTATCCAATATTTTAAACAAACCTTACAATTTCTCATTTACTTTGAGCCATTTCACATTCATTTATCCCTTAATATAGCTAACTCTTTCAACTTTTTATTAAATTTATGTCCGAGCATTTATCTAGCAAGTTCAAACATTTTTCAGTTACTTTTCACATAGGAGCTACTTGTAAGTTTTGCTGTTTCTATATAGCCAAACATTCGCATTAACAACTGGTCACTTGAAAGTATAGAAATGTGCTGGGAGTTCAACCACAAACCTCTTTCTTTTACTCACCAAGTCTGTCTACAGAAAGGAAAGCAAAGGCAATTTTAACTATTTTTTTGCTTCTATTACTATCGCTTCTTAACTTTTTCTTCTACTGAAGTTAGCATGCTAACCAGCTAGTTCCAGCAGTGGCTATGAATCTGTGCAACACATCAGTTTCGTCATGTTTAAAAAGTCACTGTAACACCCAGTGTGTCCGAAGGAAGGAGCATCTGTGGCCATCACCAGCACTCAGTCCTGGCAAAAAAACTTACAATAGCTCACACTTTAGCTAACACCTTGAACCATCCATTAGTTTAATTAATTGTTTCAATCATTTTCATTACATTTGCAAAATTTTCAACTTCTCTGCTGTTTTTCACACATTCCCCAAACTTGTTAAGGTGTTACAGTAACTCAATATGTTTTTTCTTTGTTTGTTATAATTCAAATTTAATTTCTCCTTTATTTAATTAGTTGTTTTGTTTTTTATTCATTATGCGCCTGTTCCCACCAGGAACATCAGCAGTACCCCTGGTTGACATTCACTATCCTACTGTATGCAAAAATGCAAAAATGTACAGGTTTTAACATTTCAGGTTTTGCTGTAAATCGACAATCACAAACTCAGTGTAAACGTCTGTGTGGGTTTGTTGGATAATGGTTTTTAATCTGTACAATCATGCACTCATATCTCTGTATGTACAGTATGTGTGCACAACTACGTGTGTGTTTGTGAGAGAGTTCATATGTGTGCTGGTACAGAAAAAGTGTGATTCATGGCTGACTCACACATTTAACTCCCACAAAGGCACACTTTTCACAACAGCAGGCGAGCCAAACTCCCACAAACACCCTCTTTCTCTCTGACACACACACACGTCTAATAAAACTCGATTTTGCGGTGACTTCTGGGATGTTCGAGAGTCCTATAAAAGATCTGGCCCTCCCTGTCGGGTTATGTGTCATCTGTTCCAAGCACTCTGAAGCTTCTGTAACAATAAAAGTTAGATGAGCGTTCACTGTGTCCTCGGGATTTGTAAATGCAGGATCTTAGAAGCCCGACAGCTATTCAAAGTGAGTTTATGACCAGAAAGTTGCCAGTTTGAATCCCAATGTTGTCTGGGAAAATTTTGCATCAGGGAAATAAAGAAACCCTCACTCCTTCATTAATAAGAGCCTTTGGTGTGCAATTTCTTGCATTTCCTTAGAGCAATTGTTGAAATGGTATTGATTGTACTGTAATCAACCAAAACAATATATTAATTTATGTAATTTAATTCAACTTGAGAGGCCTCTACTGAAAAACCATCTATATACCTTTTCTCTGTCTCTGTCAGTTTTCTGCCAATATAAATGGGCAAGCTAAAAACCAAAAAAAGTACAGGCCTCATGCATGAAAAGGCAGTAGAAAGAGGCAACTCAAGCAAGATGAATGCAGCTTTGCAGTAGGCGATGCTAAAGCAAAGCAATGCGTTTATTGAGAAATGTAAATTTATAAGGAGAACACTTCTAAATCAAATAAACATCATTAACCTTTAGCTGCCTGCAAATTTGTGTTCATATTTTGTATTTACAATTAGAAAACTTTCACAAAGTTTCAACGCCATGAGCACAAAAAATGTATTAAAATGCATTACATTGTCAAGGTAAAATATATTAGTTTGTACAATATTAGCCAAGGTTACTTAGGGTTTATTTTAAACAGCACAAACCAGATTGCTATAGAATCTTTTTAAACCCTGTAATTACAATTTTCCTGTCTCTTTATTGATTTCACATTTAAGATCAACATTATTATTATTATTATCATTATTATTATTATTATTATTACCTGTACCAGGTGAACATAGTGGAGCATTTAGCAGCTTAAATATATTTCTCTTGGTGGAGACTGCAGCTAAAGCTTACAGATCCAAGGGGAAGTTGTGTCTTATATGATGATGCATGTAGAAGAAATGGTGATAAATAAATTGCATTTTTCTTTGTTGTCTATTAATGGTGAAGTGCATGTACCAAACTTTTGAAATATCCTCAGTAAATTGTCTCTTGAAGACTTTCTAAACCCTGACTCCTGCTGAACGGTGTGATAGCAATAGCATTTAAAATGAGAAAATCATTGAACATAACAGTGATTTTTCACTGCCTCAATTTCATTCACGCATTAAAAAAAATCACACCTCAATGAAATTGAGGCAGTGAAAAATCACTGAGCTGTATCACTGGGTATGTAAATCCCCTGACCCAGCACTGTATCACACTGGAGTAACTTTTACAGGCCTGCCCAGGCTCTTTGGCCGCTGAGTGACCGAAACACTTCAAACCATAATTTCCCCAGAGCACCACATGTTTGCTCAGTACACACAAATGAGGTCTTCTGATGCAAATGCAAGTAATATAAATCCTCATGAGTCTTGTCATGTCTCACCTTTAATTACAAAAAAAAAAATCTGAAAAGATCAACCTCACAGACCAAAAATCCTCTGATCCTAAAGGCTGTCACTATCACTCTTCACACAGCTCTCTCTTGTGCAAAGAGGTGTCATCAGATGGGCTCACGCTGCTGTCACAGCAGTTTCACTGCTGATTTTCAGGGGAAATGTTGTAAAATTTTGCCAAGCTTCATGTGAGCAGATGATAACATAGCATAATATGGCAAAAAATTCCCATCATTCCCAGTAATGTACAGCAGTACAACAGTTCTCATATTACTATTGAAGTGTGCCACTCCCATATTGTTTTAGCCTCAGTCGTGCCAATGCAACACCGTCGCCAAGTCAACAATGGCCAGACCCTCTGGCCCCAAACGCCTGCGGTATATGTGATCTGTATACAGTATGTTATTGTACACACACACACACACACACACACACAGTATACAGATACTGTATATCAAGTTTCCCTCTGTCGCCACAGACACACCCGAGAGACCCAGCATGAACTGAATACCACACTAAGGCATGCCACGTGTGTTGCGTATATGTGCGTGAGTGTGTGTGCATGCATGCGCGAGTGTGTGTGTGTGTGTGTGTGTTTATGTGTATGTGTGTGCAAATGTCCGTGGACCTGGGTGGAGCCTTCTGTTCAGAGCGGGTGTGTGTGTGTCTGTCAGCTGTTCTGCACAGACGGTCTGAGACGAACAACTCACCATACACCCACACACACTGACTGCACCCACACACACACACGCACGCACACACACACACACACACACACACGCAGGGGCACTTATAAACACATGCCATTTGCACATGACCAACCAATAACCATCCAATGACGAAGCGCTGAGAAACTGACACAGTACATTGTGTAAATAAGTCTTTGTCACAATTTACATTTGCATTTTATTGAAGTCTGTGAGTCAATAGATTGCTTGACCTGCTTTTTATGCATGAAACAGATGAATAACAATTATGGCCAATATGGGTCGTCCCGGTGGCTCACCTGCTAGAGTGCTAACCTAAGTCCAGTTGTTTGATAACTCTGTGATAGTGCATCTTTGCATCACTGACTGTCCTGATTAGGTGCTATTAAAGGTCAAAATGTTTCTAAATTCCAAAAGATGATTACAGATGTTTAAAAGACCTTTAATGCCAAAACAACTGGTCAGAAATTATTGTTTCTTGTGAGCCTGGTCAAATATCCTTTCCATGGTAAACAATGTAGATCCAGACTAGCTGTTTTAACTTCAACCTATCACAAAAATGGAATATGCATTACTTTAAAAGACCCTTTCTGCAAGGTTATTGATCCCTGTAAATTACAGGGTTCAGCAGAAAGTTGCTCAAACCTGCACAGAAAATACAAACAACAACATTGGAAAAACAGGAATTTGCTAAGAATTTTGAATGTTGCTCCATACGATCCTTAATCTTACATGTGATAGGAATATATCATAACAGCATAATATATGCTGTTGTTGGCTTCCATGTGAATAAGTCAGGATCAAAAGAGGGAGAATTTTTTGATCAGAACGACAGCAAACCATGTAAGAAATGTTAGAAGATTCTATGAAGAATGACCCACAACAAGCTTATATTATCACCTCCAGCAAAAGCATCTGAGTTGAGCACACAGAGAGCCAGTAAATTACAGCCCCTGATGTCGTGAGGAGAGAGCAACAGCTGATGTGAGAGCTGAGCCACCAGACAACCATCACATTTGTACAACTATATCAGACAGTTGTTAGAAACCTACTACCTCCGAGCACAGAACTCATTGCCGGCTTGCAAATAATGGATTTACAAAATCTACCTTGGACACCAGTCACGACAGACATTTTGACATGTCAGGGAAAAGAACTGATTAACTGAAAACTTGTGAAAATGACTGTTTTCTCGGGGTGAGCCACTTCCAGTGACCTAGTATTGTGCAGGCCGGCTTGCTGTCATGGCTTACTGAGACACTTGATGGAACTGTGCCATTGTGAATGAAATTTGTTTTACCTTTCCTTTTCCTGCTGTGACAAGTCAAAATGTCTGCTGTGTAAAAGCTATACTGGACTCTATTATCATGGCTGTGAATCCAAGCTGACCACAGCCTTGATTTTTCCAGCAACATTGTTTTACAACCACCATTTGGGAGTGTTTGACACTAAAAATATAGATTTTCTTTGGCGGGGTATTACTTTAAGGACACAACCCCCAATTTTGTTTTAGCACCTAGTAACTCCCCAAGATCCCATAAATTTCCTTCCAGACTCTGAGTTTTGTTTCAAAAATCCCAACAGCTGGGAAACTGGGAGGAAATTTTAAGACATGATGGTTTTATTCAATTCCAAAAAGGAAGAATTATAGCCTCTGTATGAGCCCAAATTGCTTTTGCAAACTGGATGCATCCTCCCAGAAAGTTCTGAATGACCTTCACATAGTTGTGATTTTGGCAGAAGTGGATGTACAGTCTATTACTTTTTTTAATGGAACGTACAGTGTTGGCACCAAAGCTAAAACTTGGCTGTTAATTTAAACTAAATTAGCTTGGATAATAAATCTCATTATTGGACTGGTCTTAAATGCAGCAGGGCTCATTTTGGCAGGTGTTTTTTTTTTATTTTTTGGGGGAAGCCTGTGTGATATTGGCACTGCATGTTGAGCCAAATGGAGTTGTTACCAACATACAAAATGTTATAATTATGTTGGCAGCAAGTCATAGCCTACTGAATGTATTTTATGAGAGGTAAATGAAAAGTTGAATAATTATCGTTGGTGGAAAACCTAGAGCTTAAAGGGACACTTGTTCCCCCAAAACTTGTTGTACATTCTTGATTTGGAGAATTTTATGATAAGCAGGAAATGTGTACGTCACATTGTCTCCATTGGTCCATTATCCACATGAATAACCAGAATGCACTGTCAAACAGCAGCGTGGAAAGATCGCAATGTATCAGCATCATTTTTTTTTTAGTGTATAAAGCAGTTTTACAATGTTCGCTCAGGCCTTTGGGTACAGACCTAATCAGCCTGCGTCTGAATTATGCATGACTATAATCTCTGGTCTGATCACTGCGAGATATCACGAGCACTGCCATATACAAAACTCAATTACACTCTCTGATAAATACTTAAGTACTCAGACTTTTTTGTGTTTTAATTTATGTTTTTATTCCATTAAAGACCCCGTGTACTGTTCCTCACAGTACTCACAGTGTCAGCACTTTATGTTGTCAGTCTAAATGAACGAGTGAATTGACACTCAATCCTGGTTAGTTAATCATCTGTTGTCCCCCCCCCCCCACCAGAGTAAGCAAATAATAAAAAGTGACGTGACTTGTACTTGTTGGAAATGACCAGAAAGAGGTCAAAAGTGATGCAAAACCACTGTAAACTGATGCAAAACAACCACAAACTGGTGCAAAAAGGACATAGAGACTTAAAATTCAAAGTGATCCATAATGACCACAAAGACCCAAACTGACCACCAACATACAGAAAACTACCACAAAGACACGCAAAAACACCACAAATTATGCAAAACAATGACAAATTGTGACAAAAATCAACCTCCATGGTGATCAAATGACCACAAAGACATGACAGATGACCACAAAGTGACACAAACTGTGACAAAGTGTTGCTTCACTACTACAAAGAGCAAGCGCAAAATGACTTTAAAGAGATACAAAACAAGAGCAAAAGGCAAATAGATATGAAAGGGCTACAAAGAACACACGCATTGCTTCTATCTCAGTCAGACTGTCTTGCTCCTCTTTCAGCATTCATGTATTACACCAAATAAATAATGCAGCTGTTACGAATCTACACCTTGCTGTTGCCAAGAACCAGGGCTTTACATCTGAGCCTTAACACAATCATTTCTTACTCAATTCCCCTCCTCCACCACCACCCCCCTCTCTGTGCCCCCCCGGCCAAAGTTTCTACACCCGGCCCTGCTCTCAGCACTGAAGTTTGGCTGCTTGTCCTCCAGTCACTTACACATTACATCATCACCCACTGATCATCAGGTGCTAGGACGATGCACGCGCGCACCACACACACACGCGCGTGCGCGCGCACACACACACACACACACACACCTCCCACGCAACACAACATCTTAGCAGCCTCTGTCTCCCTCGCATTAACGTTAATCAGGCATGATGATCACACAACAGTGTGTGTTTATGTGGTCCAGGTGTGTAACTCATTAGATTTTTGTCTATTAAACCTAATTTATGATGTTCATTAGAAGTGCGTGTGAGTGTGTGTGTGTGTGTGTGTGTGTGTGTGTGTGTGTGTGTGTGTGTGTGTGTTTCTGTAGCCTACCTTTCATCCAGTCCACCACCTGGCTCGTGCTCCATTTGCTCACCGGCTCCATCACCAGCGCCATCGAGGAAACTTTGCGCTGACTCTCCGTTGCGCGCAAGCGGTGTCGTTAACCCAAAACAAAGCTCTGTCAGCCGGGCACACCTCCCCCCGACCCTCCAGCCCTCCTCCTCCTCCTCCTCCCCTCCCTGCGCTCCCTCTCTCCCTCCCTCTCTCCCTCCCTCCCTCCGCAGCCAGGTGACTGCTCTTTTTTTTTCACACTATCCCGGTCCGGTCCCCCTGTCGCCCCTGGCTCAGCCCGGTGTCGTGTCCCGTTAACGCAGCGCAGCCCTCAGTGCGGGACAGCCCGGGCGTGTGTGCAGTGGAATCCGGTACATTCCCCTGCGCGATCCGGTCTGACATGTGTCGCCTCTCTCTCCCTCTCTCCCTCTCTCTCTCTCTCTCTCTCTCTCTCTCTCACACCCTCTCCCCACTCCCTTCTTC
Source organism: Rachycentron canadum (assembly GCA_038496675.1). Lineage (NCBI taxonomy): Eukaryota > Metazoa > Chordata > Actinopteri > Carangiformes > Rachycentridae > Rachycentron > Rachycentron canadum. The sequence goes on along the minus strand of CM076667.1, from coordinate 16,807,053 downwards.
CCAGTGCGCCAGTCCTGGCTCCCAGTACGTGTGTGTGTGTGTGTGAGTGTGTGACAGAGCGAGAGAGGGGTGTGTGGTGTGCGTAGGTGTGTGCGCAGCCGCTCCGTTACCGACAGCAGCAGTGTAGGATAGATAAGTCACACCGGACTCAACATCCGACAGCATCTCTCTCTATCTCTCTCTCTCTCCAGATATGATTAAACCGTGCACGCGCCCTGTGGGTGGCTCCACGCGCACTATATATCAGTGTATTTCCCTCTGGAGCGATGTAACCATGCAGATATGAGGAGATGTGGGGGAAAGATATTCTCAGAACATGTTTAATCAGGCCATAGGGGAGAGTGAGTATGGCTGTAACATGGGGAGAGTTTTAAAGCCACCAATTTCACCACACAGGGATAATACAGGAGTCATATGACTGCGATATGATCATTTTTGGACTATATTATTATACTAATAATATAGATATATATTCACAATGCATTCAACATCAACTCATGGGGTCTGTGATATTATTGCAGAAGTTTGAATTGGTGCCATTTGTCCTAAACAAAGGTGGACACTTAGTATAAAAGGTGGACCTGGTCTCCACTGTGTGCGTCACAGGGTGTATGTGTGTTGTTAGGATTGTAGCTCTGGGGGACATGAGAACACTTTCAGTTATGTGAGGAAACAATGAAGAAACCTCAGCCAATCTCTCCACCTCCATCATTTCACGATAGCTTCAAAATGTCTCGTTCTTTACCTCTTTCTCTTTCTTTCATGCACCTGCACAAATTACATTTATTCACAGTGATGGAATATAAACAGTCCAGACCAGAAGTGTTTAGACCCTTGCGCAATTTTTTTTTAAATTCTTTTGGCTCAGTCTGTTTGAAATTCAGTAATGGGATACTTCATTAAAGTGCCAAGTCTCAACCCTTTAAACACACAGTGTCCAAATTGTATGGGTTCAAAAGTAAATGGACAAATGTTTCCCTGGCAGCTGTGTGTTATTTCATTGCGTTGTTAGTTTGTACAATAGGTCATATGTGGATCAGCCTTGAGAGTTGTCATTGATATTGAGGTCAGTATGAATAAAGAGATGACTGTACAGGAGAAGAAACTAATCATGAATTTCAGAAAAAGCAAAAATCTATCAGAGGTATTTCATAAGGTACACGTTTAATAAAAAGGAGATGTGTACAGGAAAAGTAGGAAATGGCAGCATGTGTTATGAGAAAGCTGAAAAATCTGCATGTGAAGAAAAAAGCCCTTTATGCAAGCAAGTCAAGAAAGCTCTCCAGCGACAGCTGGAGAGAAGAGAGAAGACTTTCATGACCCGAACCTTAAGATGCAAACTGCTGCTAAACCTCAGAAACAGAAAGGCTGGGCTGCAGCTCACAGACAGCAGCAGACCTCTGGAACTAAGATTAAAAAAAAAAACTTCAGCGTCTATCAACGATGGAAAGTGTGGAGACTGTGGAGAAAAAAAGGAGCAGCCTCATGACCCAAAACCTCCACCTCATCTGTCACACATGGTTCTGTCACGACTTTGGGTTTGCACGGCCGCCAGGGGACACTGGCATTTATTGATGGTTTCACTGCTGATGGTGGCAGTGGCAGGATGAATGCAGAGGTGTGCAGGAGAAAGCTGTGAGCTGAGATCCAACCAAATGCCTCAAAATTCACTGGATGACATTTCATCATTTAGCAGAACCAGACCAGCCTTTTCAGGGTGAAGAGGTAGAATATCCTTAACTGGCACTGACAATGACAAAGTGTCTGGTGATGTGTGGGTCAAAGACTTCAGGTAGTCAGGTATTGACCGCAAGGTCACAGTTCTTTCTATATTGAGATAGAAACCTTTTCTCTGACAAAAAACAATTCATCTTACTTCCATGTGCTGCAGCAATTGTACATTGTCTCATATTTGTCGATTTGGTGGTGAATAAAGCTCTTCCAGGTCTAACTAATGAATTCTGATACATATTTATGCTTATCAGTGGGATATTAACTTAACACATTGTTGTAATTTGAGTCAGTGTGAACCTATAATGAGAGTACGATGAGAATATTACTCAATTCAATCAAATCATTAAATATTCATTGAGTTGCACTAGTGTGTGTGTGTGTGTGTGTGTGTGTGTGTGTGTGTGTGTGTGTGTGTGTGTGTGTGTGTGTGTGTGTGTGTTCACATTCATACAGACATGTAAGGCAAGTACACTGCACCCAAAGTTCAGCTTTTCTAAAAGGAAAATGCATGAAGCACTGGACATAAAAATCAGATCTGGTTTCTTTTGATTTGATTCACTGCTGCGTCATCTCCTCTGTAGGTGCATGCATGCGCACATACAGTATAGAGGCTGTAATCCAGTGAACAAGAGCCAGGACAGCGAGAGTTTCCTCTCCCAACTGAGACCTCTGCTGGTGACAAGAGAAGTTGACAATGTTTACAGTCAAAGAAAAAGGACTTTAAACTCTGCTGCCACTGGAAACAAAGGCAGAGATTTAAGATGTGATGCGACGTGTTCAGGTTTATCGTCTCTGTTTGAACTTTAGCTTAAGTTGCCCGACAGCTCTTTTTGTAGGGAGATCATTAATTATAGTGTGGCTGTCTGGAAAATAAAGTATTTGACAACTTTTTCTAAGATCCTTTGTTTCGATGACAAGAGAAGGTAAATTTTTGTCACTAATTTGTTTGATGTTGCCATAATATAAATGCCTATAGTCTTTAAAATAAGGTATATATTAGGTAGGTATATATAATTAATAATATTATATATTATTAAATAGTACATTTAGTGAGGCTTAGATGAGAAGATCAAGACAGTTGCCCACATATTACACATACAGTCAGCTGCTGATGACTTTACCATTCCAAAAAAGTACAAATTTAAGAAAGAAAAGAAGAAAATGCAGAAATTAAAATTTCATCACCTACCAACATGATTTCTTTGTCATCTATACGGAACTTGTGAAATACAAGAGGGAACAAAGTAATGCAATCACATATATAGTTTCTTTGACTATTGTGTTTCACAGTTTAGTTTAGTAGAGGTTGCTTAGCACCAATGATTTTGACCAGGTGAAGCTATTCAAATTTTCACCATTATAATTTTGTTTTGACTGAACTACTGTACTTTTGAGTTGTTGTTCAATTTTCACAATCTTTTCAAAGTTTAAAGAAATGTACCTGAGATGATGACAATAATGACAAATAATTTACTCAGTTAAGGAAATAGTGATTAATAATAGGGAAGTGGAAAGAGGATTAAATTCAAGATAAAGTAAACATAAAATTTCTTGAGTTTAATTCCCACAGTGAATCACACATTTATCTAGTATGTAGTATTAGACATTACGAGATATTATAGACATTAATTTATGAAAACAGAATCAGGTTTATTGCCAGGTAGGTTTTCTTATATAGAAGATAAAACAAGAATGTATACTGCAGGTCAGATCACTTGGATATAAATTTAATAAAATTAACAATAAAATAAAACATTTTACAGTAAAGATGTGACTAAAAAGAGAAGTCACAGAGAGGAGACTGACAGCACAGTTGATTAATGAGGACGCTGACAGAAGATCACATCCATTAAAGTGGTAAAGAAGTAAAAAGTTAACATTTTCTATTTATTTTCATCAGATTCTAAAGCCTAAAGCATGTTGCTGTGTATCTTACATGTGTTATATACATGTCACATAAATGAGAAGACTGTGTAATAAATCTTTTATTTATTTTTTTATTTTATTATTTTATTACAGTGATGCTTCTGGCCAAATAAAAGGTAGTAGACATATAAGTGAAGTGACTGCAAAAGTATACTTTTTTTTTTCTTTTTATCAATGTTGCTGTCTGTGGGTTTTACAAATAAAAAAAGTATTAACAAGAGCCTGTGAACATTTTTTTTTAAGTATAGTAATTATGTAAATGTATGTAATTACTCTCCACCACTGTGTGGACACTGTGTTTCATTCTGATGCATAATAGAAGCAATTGTACTCATGGATCCATGACAACCATCGTTTATGCCTAAAAACCCATCTCTTGTATACACACCTTCAACATTACACAGATAACCATTAGTATAATTACTCATATTCCATTTACACCTGTTAATGCACCTCTGCCCTGTGTTATTTTAATGAATTTGAGCAGTAAAGGACTTAGTTCATATTTTCTCCAACTCTAAATACTGTATCTGTAAAGCATTAGAGAAAAGGAAGTGTTGGTTTTGCTAGACTCTTGATTTGTAATAGTAATTGTTGCACTTTTTAGCAGAAGTGTTGAAATCCACAGTTCCATGCTTAGTATATAAAAGTACTGATAAGAGTAGGACAGTTCATCTTTCTAATGTTCATGAAGGTAATTCACATGAACATCGAGGACGTTTGTATTTGTCTATTGTATTTTTCCAATTACTGTATGCAAACACAATAGTAAAAAAATTGCAGAAATATGAACAATAATATTAGTTGTCTACATAATCTACAAGTAGATGATACTGAGCTCAACATTCTGAAACATTCTTATCTCATCTCTTATCTCATTGAATGCTAAGAGGCTTGACCAAACTCAAATTTATTGTGACGATACTGCAGCCTGTAACTGACTCTCACTTCCTCAATTGATCTACAAAAAAGAGAAGAGTTCAAGAAAGAAAGTTCTAGACCCACAGAGTTCCTCGTGATACTAAAAGGAATTATATTATTTTCTCTCCCTTGATATGAGAATATGATAATAGAAGGAAGGATGAAAATTAAACAAGAAGATTCTATGAGTTTGAAATCAGCTCTTCTTTGTGTGATGCAGTAAGTATGAGGAAATCATTATTCATAATGAATTAGAATGACTCTTATTCATTGGTTTATTTGGTAACACTTTATCATACAGCCAGTGATTTAGAAGTATTTTCATTACAGAAAAACTCTGTTTTCTTGAGATTTGCTTAGGTTTGTGGGTAGATTTTGACCAATCAGATCAATCTTTATCAAAATTCAGTCTCAGCTCAAAAGAATGTGTTTTTAATATGATACAGAGCAACCACAGGTCCAATCTAAATACTGCTTTCAACAAATCTTAGCCACATGCTTTTAAATTGAAATTCAAAGTGATAGTAGTGATACTTAACTGTTGGTCTAGTGGAATAAAACAAAATCAATGAAGTAACAACCTTTTAGAGGAGAAAAGATATTACATATAAAATTATAGTGTAAACTTGCGGTGTAACTATTTTTTAACAAGTTTCTAACAAGGTTAAAGAGGCCATCTGAACTATATTAATAATGGAGTATTCCATGAAAATATAACTTTAAATTTATTGCAGTGTTGTAATATTTGAGCATTTGTTGTGTGTTACTGCTTCTGATGATCTTTATTTGTCTGTTTAATTTTCAGCTTTACTTTCAGCAGTTTTTGCCAGTTGGCTTAAACAGGTTGGATTTTTTTTTTCTTTTGTGGAAATTTAAAAATGGGTCTTGAAGTGAAAAAGTATGAAACAACAACAATAGAAAGAAGGAAACATTTTCTACTCATAATTTTTCTCTGCTTGCTGAATATCAGCGGTTTTGTTGTTCCAGTCAGAGGATTTGCACTGAAGACTTGCAGAATCAGCTACGACATTGCCAAATGTGTCAAGAGTAAACTCATAGCTGTTCCTCGAGATATTCCCCCAACAGTGAAAGACTTGGACTTATCCTCAAACAAAATTTCAAAATTAAATATATCAGATTTCAAAAATCTACCCATTTTGACAAAGTTAGACCTAAACCGCAACTTCATTTCGAAAATAGGTAATGGTACCTTTTCCAATCTGATTTCCCTTGAGAAGTTAAATTTAAATAATAATAAACTTGTTGAACTTGGAGAGGATCTGTTTAATGGTCTGAGCAACCTCACTGAGCTCAGGATTATTGGGAATAGTATCAGAGCTGTAGCATCCACCTCTTTTAAGTCCACGATAAGCTTAAAGTTTTTGGACATTTCTCACAACAAACTGCAGGACATAAGAAAAGTTCATTCAATAATAAAGCATTTGCACTTCCTCCGAGAGCTGTATATTAAAAACAACGTTTTTACCACTTTTCACTCATGGGAACTGACAAACAGCTCAGTAGGACTTAAATACCTTGATTTGTCTCAGAATCCAATCACAGTTTTTCAGCTCACTGCAGATGTTTTACCAAATCTTACTTGGTTCAACATCGGTGGCTCCTCTGTAAAGCACCAGATGAAATGGGATGTGCGTAACAAGACTTTCTTCAGTCGAGTGTCTACTCTTGACATTAGCGGCCTTCAAATGGCTTTAAATGATATGAAAATGTTACTAGAGACCGTGAACACCTCACTAACGATTCTGAGGATGAATGCAATGAAACAAAACCTCACAGCTCTGATCAACATTTCCTGCTCCATCCCAACAATGTCCAAGTTGCAGCTCCGTGCTAACAAACTCAGTTCTGTCAGTTCCTATCTATTCAAGCTGTGCATTAATGTAACTGAGTTAGAGTTAACAGATAATAAAATACACAACATCAATGACGACGCCTTCAGATCTCTTCAGAGTTTAAGAATCTTAAGTCTGAGTCACAACAAGCTTACATCTGTTCCAGCTGCCACAAGGAATCTACCGATTCTTATTGAGTTGGATCTGAGCTCAAATAATATCAGAAAACTTGAATGTGACGATTTCGCCAATCAAACAAAGCTTATGAGGCTCTACCTTTATCAGAATTCAATCTCAGCTCTGAAAGAATGTGTTTTCAAGGATTTAGTACGATTACAAGTTTTAAAGCTACAGAGCAACCACGTGTCCATGTTAAATGGCACTTTCAACAAATACTTGCCAAATCTTAGACAACTACTATTGAATCACAATAAACTCACTGCTATTAGATATGGGGAATTCAGAGGCTTACAGTCCCTCCAAAACTTGTCATTACATGAAAATCAAATAGGTGAACTTGAAAAAGGGTGTTTCATTGGATTGACAAATCTTACAATTATTCTGCTCCAGAAAAATCTTATTACAGAAAATGTAATCAACACAGGTGTTTTCAATGATCTGGTAAATTTAAGTAGATTGGATTTTCGGGAAAATAAAATTAAATATATGGATGATTCAGCTTTGCATCTTGCACCGTTTTCTCAGCTGTCCCATCTGGTGAAATTGGGTTTTCACTCACAACATCGCAGGTTGAAGTCTTACTTGCCTCGCAACTTCCTGCAAGGTTTAACAAATCTGCAGGTTTTAGATATTGGAAACATGCAACTTTTGGCCTTACATAAAGACACATTTAATTACACACCCCAGTTGCAAGAACTTGACATAAGCTCAAATGAAGTAATGGATATCTCTTCAGAGTTGTTCAAACCGATTCCAAATCTTAAAAGCCTTTACATATCTCGAACTAGTCTTCAGTCTCTAGATTTCCTTATAGATGCCAACCTTACCAAACTAGAGTTCTTGCAGGCAAGAAAAAATCAATATTCAGTTATCAGTAAGGAAATAATAAAGTCAGTACCGGCTCTTGTTTATCTGGATCTTCAGGGAAACAGTTTCAGATGTGACTGTGATAACGCCCAGTTCCTTTGGTGGATAGAAAACGACAACCAAACTCAAGTTTTTGACGCCTATAACTTTTCATGCAACTATCCTGTGAAATTTAAAGGTGAGAAACTGTTGGACCTCGACATCCGGTCCTGTTCAATAGACATTCAATTCATCTACTACATCTCCACCACAAGTACAATCCTGTTGTTTATGGTGGTGTCCTCCACCTACCATTTCCTGAGGTGGCACCTGGCCTATGCCTACTACCTTTTCTTGGCTTTACTCTTTGACAAAAAGCATAAAAACAAGCAAGTTCCTCATCAGTATGATGCCTTCATCTCCTACAACACCCATGATGAGCCCTGGGTCATCCAAGAGCTGCTACCCAAACTGGAGGGAGAACAGGGCTGGAGATTATGTCTGCACCATCGAGACTTTGAGCCAGGTAAGACGACTATTTCACATGCTGTTAAATAAATGCTTTTTTTAAAGCAGCCTACTATCAACTCTTAGAATGACTGCCATGAAATTTGGTACATTCAAGGTTTCCGGAGTATAAATCCTTCTGATTTGTGTAGCTGATTTTTTTCTTTTTCCTCTAGCGCCACCATTAGATTCACAATTGCGTTTTTTAGTTTAGTTTAATTTTAGTTTTAACCTGCTAACATTAATGTGAGAAGTGGTGGTAAGTAACTGAATGCATTTAGTCAAGTACTGTACTTAATTACGTATTTGACTAGTTTATTTAATTTAATTTTAGTATTTCCATTGAAGGGCACTTACTCTACTTGTTCTACTGTTCTACTACATGTCAGGATGTGTTGCATTTTTTTATAGTTACTCTACAAACAAAACATGAAGAACCTCTAAAATATGACACACTGTTAAAAAAAAATTTAACTTGCGAACACAGAATGATCACTTGTTGAACTTTTTTAAATATTGAATGGTTTCTCAATTGCTCTGGGTAGGTTTAATGTGTGTTTATCACTAATTAGCTACATTTTACAAACCAATCAGTAATTGAAAGTATCAAGACAATAATGATTTGTGTTGTATTAAAATAGTTCAGAAGTGTCAAAAGTATGGAGTGAACTTACTTTTGATATGTAACAGGTATGGTAACTGACCAGCCACTAGACGGTGCTGTCCGTTATTTTAGCATTCCAGACTACTTTGTCTATCATGGCTATCTTAAATATTCTAAGTTGGAAATCATTTTGCCTTGTACTTTCAACAAAATGCAGTTAGTGATAGTATTATTTTAGCAGTATTAGTAAGATACATCTATATCCCCAACTTCAAATATCCATCAATATGAATTTCATCAACAAAAATGTTTTTCTTATTTTGTGTTTTCATCTATTAGAGTTGGTGCTACACTATCAGAGGAACTCATGAGGAGAAAAGTGATTATGGTCTTATTAATGATGCCTTTTTCTTTTTCTTTCTCTCTTCCTCAGGTAAGCCCATTGTAGACAACATCACCGATGCTATTTATGGAAGCAGAAAGACCCTCTGTGTGATCAGTCGAAGATACCTTGACAGTGAGTGGTGCTCCAGAGAGATCCAGGTGGCCAGGTAATGTCACAGTTATAAGTCTGTATAAAGTATGTCTGTAGGATGCATTAAGGTGAGGGTAATTGTTCCCGAGCTATGCTGTATTTTTATTTGTTAAAATAAACATTAAAAAATTTCAAATTTCTCACTGAATACTCCTCTCTTCTGTTTTCTTTGGTTCATACTTCCAGCATACCCATAAAAGTTTCCATCCAAATGTAATGAAAACCAAATTCCCAGAAAATCAGTACATAGAATGCAGATTAATTTGGTACTACTGTAGTACTGTACCAGTGTAGAAGAAGAGGTTGCAACAAAATATTGCAATCGACTACTGGAAAACAGTGGAAAACAGTACAAAAAGGAAAGGGAAGTGTGCCATTTATGTTGTTTTCATGAAGAACTCCGATGTAACAAAAAATACACCATGTTGTACGTCATGATTCATTTCCCTAAGACTTTGGAGCTTAATCACAAACTTGAGAAGTTTCAATAGCTATAAAAACTAAATAAATAAGCCAGTTAAACTAAAACGAATAAGCACAAATCTTACACCTTAACGATAACTGTTGTTATCTTTTGCCTTTTATTAAATTAAATTTGGGTCAATTTATTATCTCATACTGTATGTTGCTACACTGTCATTTTTATCCTCTGTTGTTTCACTGTTTTGTGTTTTATTCAAATTTAGCTCATCTTAACTTCTACTTTTACTCTTTTACTCTCTATTTATGTATATTTATATTGTCATTTGTTTGTGTGTTCTAAATGCATTTAATTGATTTATTTATCTTCAGCCTTGTGACTTAAAGGTGCTATGCAACTTGAATTTAACCTTGAATCTTTGTTTGTCCCATCTAGCTTTCGTCTGTTTGATGAGCAGAAGGACGTGTTGATTCTAGTCTTCCTGGAGGAGATTCCCACCCATGAGCTGTCTCTTTATCTCCGCATGAGGAAAATACTGAAGAAGCGGACGTACTTGAGCTGGCAGCGAGCTGAAGAGCACCCCGAGCTGTTCTGGGAGAAACTCCGCCAGGCTTTGAAGAACAGAGAAGATCATGGTGAAGATGTCCCCCAATTCACTGTAACGGACAGACCATGATGACTTTTTATTATTATTTTTTTTTTTTTTTATCATAAATTTGCCATAGTTTTAGCAAATTGAGGCTGCCATTGCTTTCTCTTAATGTTTTGTTTTGAGCTTACTGACTGTCTGGCCTGATGCCCATCTAGACACTAATTAGATCAGTTTGCTTACTAATCTGGAATTGAAAATCAGCAGTTGAGGAGTTTCTAAACTGGAAGACCAAGCTATGACTGAGTAGGAGTGAAATAAATTTTTCCATGTTGAAATAAAGTGATACTACCAGTCTTGAGACCTCTCACAGTCTGAATATTTATGCTACAACCTGACAGAGGAACAAGATGATTTCAGCAGCTAAGATTGTTAAGCGTGTTAAAATCAAAATGTGAACCGAGTGAAGTTTTTTTGTTGTTGTTTCTTGTTATTGTTAAGTTTGAGTTGTTGTAATCTTCCTCAACTTATTATATTGAGCAAACAGAAATTCCATTTTTTCATCATGTTTTTGAAATTGGTTTTCATTGATTGAGGCTTAATTGATGCTATTTTACTTTCATCATCTCATCATGTCCACATACCAACAATAGCAGAGGGAAATGCATAATGCATAATTTAATTTAGCTGACTTTTTTGAGTTTCAGTTCATAGGCCTACTTTTAATAATAATAAAAGTACAAAAGTGTAATTCAAATTGTATCACTGATGTGTAACTGTAGCATAAAATGAAAATAGCAGTGTAAAGTATATGACTGTACAACAGGAGTTAACCTTTTTGTATTGTATGCTGTCTTATTATTTTGAAATGAATTATTTTTAATTAAATAAAAATTTATCTCTCAAGTTTTTTTTTAAATATACAATTACTCAAAAGATTGTAATGAAGATATGAAAGGACCCAAGCAGACACTGTTCGTGTAAAAGAATACATTTTGATGTCAATGTTTTATTAAAGATGCTTTAAATATCAATGACAACAAAAACCACATCCAAAAAAAAAATTAAATAAATTTGCAATATTTGCAATACTTTTTTAATGATGCATTGCAGCGACAGCTTAGTTTGCTTAGATGAATCTAATGTATTGAGAATACTGTACTTTCCTGTTTATAAAACAGAACAAATAATTAAAAAAAAAAAATTGAACACAAAATCCAACACAATCCTTATTTTTAAAAATGTGTAGTGTTTTAAAGTTTGTGAATAAAACCAACAGATTTTCCAGTGTCAGGACTTAAAAGTCATATGCTGGATACACAAGTTCATGCTGATGTGGGGCCAGGAATCATGCCACTGCTGATCTCAGCCATCTTCCTTCTCTTTTCACTATAAAAAAAAGAAATAAAGCCAACACTATGAATTTGGTTCAGTAAGAGCAATTACAATGTAAAATGAATATACTGTAAAGCAAAATCTTTATTAAGGGACATGTTTATACTCACTCCACATATGTCATCGCTCTCTGGGTCCATTTCATGGAAGGATCAGCACAAACAAACCTCCCTGGAAAGTGGAAGCTGTGGGATCCGGGAAACAGTGAGGAAAAAATGATGACAGATGAGACACATTCATGACCTTGATTACACTTGAGATAAAAGTTTCCCTCCCTGTGGTCTCATTTTCTGTGGTCTCATTCCAGCTTAAGTATTAACCCCAGTGTCTCTTGTACATATTTACTGTAGTGTGACTTCAGCACACACAATCCAAACTAGCTGCTCTCAGAATGTCCTGACCTGCAGAACTTCACAAGAGATTTTTGGTCACACTTTAACTAAAAGAAACAAGAAACACAGGCAAGGGAATATTGCACAGCTTTGATACACAAGCTAACTCATTCTGGAGTCAGTTATCATGATTGATAATGCACCAGAAAGCTCTCTCATCTTCATCTTGGTCTGCTTCCTGTATTTTTTCAGCCACACATACTTTAATTACTTATGTGTACTACCACATGTATATTTCACTTAATTGTCAGTTCATTCATTTAACCACACTACAATAATATCCAACACTTGATGGTTCCAGATTCACAAATGTGAGAATTTGTGACTTTTCTCGGTCTTACATTATAGGAAATTTTGTGATTTTGAACAATTTGTGAACTTCTGAACTGTTATTAGACAAAAACATGACGTTTTATTAATGACGTCACCTTCAGAGGCAAATCAGGAAAATATGCAGTCAGCACTTGAATCCTTTTAAGTATTACTACACTTTTTTAATGCACAACCAGTTATCTACTGAGTACCATTTTATTTCAATATCAATATATTTCAGTATTATTATTTCAACATATACATGGTTTTTGGTCTGATTGTTTCTACCTGGAGCTGCCTGTTTTTGACTTCTTTCCATTCACTCCTGTTGCTATTGCACTTCCCATCAGGATCAATAAAGTGTCATCATCTCCATCCAAATTCTCAGTAATGTGGGTATGATGTGAGGCTGGATGTTAACTCACATAATGGCATTGATGTCACAGGAGTTGTTTATGGTCTGGATGGTGTATCCCAGCAACCGATGGTTCATCAATTGACGCTTGGTGTACCTCAGGCAGCAGCTTGCTAAGAAATACACACACAAAAACAAATTGTAAAAAAATAAATAAATAAATACACAACAGACATTGTGATACTTCAACATGAGAATCAGACTATTTTCATAATAATAAGTTTAATTTGCAGCCTCTCTGAATTATATAATACTAAGTCTATGTCTGATCTTAAAATTGCTTCATAAAACTTTGACAATGACAACAGACAGCCTTAAATATTGTACAGATCTAGGATATTTCACCTGTATTAATAGTAGAAGCTGAAGGACTCACTTGATTGTGTGCTACCGATGAGGGTAGCAAGAATGACGAGGGAGCTCAGAGCTGCCAGGAGACGCACTTTGCCGATTTCCATAATTCAAAAGTTGGTGTGCTTGCTCTTCTGTGTCTCTAGTAGTTTATGTGGTATGAATTGTTCAAAGGCGTTTAGTGTGTGTGACTTGTGCTTGGCTTTAAGTAGAACTCTCTGGGATTTTCCGCTCTGGGCTGGAATGTGTTTGGAAGCAGGCCAGGACACAGAGCAACACCTCACTAACTTCAAGGAGGAAGGAACTTGAGAACTTTTAAAATTACAAAGGTTACAATAAATATTTAAGTCAGTCATCACAGGTTTGATTTGCTAATATGTGGCGTTGAAACTTAGGTCTGACTTGGCTTCACTTCAAGTGTAGACTTCATTTAAGTTCATAAATTTTAGCAACAATAAAAACTAAGAAAAAGATGATTGGTGTTAATAAGCCATTGGAAGTACTTAGTCTGTAAAAAAATCAAAATCCTGTCTTTGTAATGGCCAGCAATACGAGACAAAAACTAGTGTTAAACTTGCTTTGACTTGATTTAAGATTAGATTTGAATTTATCCCATTTTACTAAAACCTGTCCTTTTTTAAATCTTTGTCTTGACATTTAGTAGATGGTTCAGTCCTGCCTGTCTCCAAATTTAGCTGATGAACAAGATATTTCTCTGAGACATTCCTGGAGAACTTACATCAGAATGAATATTAATACAGTGCCGACTTTATTGAGTGACTCTTAATCACTTAATTATATATAATATATATATAATATATATATGTATAATTTGCATATATATATACACACATATATATATATACACACACACATATATATATATATATATACACACATATATACATATACACACATATATATATACACACACACATATATATATATATATATACATACATACACACACACATATATATATATACATACACACACACACACATATATATATATATACACACAC
>CM076667.1:16712829-16792812 GCA_038496675.1 Rachycentron canadum | reverse complement strand
ACACATATATATATATACACACATATATATACATATATATACATACATACATATTTAAAGGTTAAATAACTGATTCATTACTAAAGTGACTAGTAAATATTCACATCCACATGAGATAGGTGATACAATTGTTAACTTTATCTCAGGAGCAAATAGTTAAGATAAGCAATGCCTGAGTAAAGGCTGGAAAGATAAATAAAGTAGAAAGTCCCTTAGTTCCCTGATCGTTTTGTCTGCTGCTGTCGTCATTCATTGTCAAATATGTTTTTTCAGTGAAGATCTGATTCCTTTTATTATTATTATTTTTTGTCAAACACTACTTGATCATATGGCAGTGCTACAACATACCTCTGGTCAAAGTGAACCGCTCAAACATTCATACACAAAAGTCTTTTTGTGTAAATTTTCAATATTTTTACATGCTGGGATTATTTAAAATTCAACAGCTGCATTTAAATAATTATACTGGATTGAAGCAAAATGCACTTAAAAAACTGTTATGTGTAACTTTTATTCCAAATATGACTCTTCTAACCAACAAATCTTCACATATTTTCTTAACAAGGTTGGATTACCAAACAATTACCAAACAATGTCCTCCTTTAATTAATTGCATATTTGTTTGTTAACATTGTTTTCAACATGGTTTTATCTGGTCCTGCTGTTTAATGGGGACCTACAGTGACTGTAGACCTTTTGTCACTGTCCCAGGATCAATTAAATTCATGTAATCAGTTATAATAATCAAGTCATTACAGAGTGGGTACCTTTTCACTGTTTGTTTTCTTATTAAAAGAAATATAACATGACATCAATGATTTATTTTTGTTGTTGTGTACAGCTAATAAAGGTTAGTGAAGTGAATTAGGTTAGTAGCACTTCATGGTTTTAGTGCAGACAGACCTTGAAATGAGGTGCAGTAGGTTGTTGGTTTTCGCAAAATATGTGACTTCTTTGATGATTTTGCAAGTGATTGCAGAAAGAGTCTTTTATTTTGATAACTTCAAAAATGCCTCCCTTCACCCTGAATTCACTCTGTAGACACATCTGCCTCCATTATCTGTGTGTCACAGCCACTGCTGTAACTACAACTATAAGCTGGCCAGCAGGCCATAGACAATAAATAACTTCCTGCTATCAAAGTCCGGTCACTTAACAGGATTACTGACTGGCCCAGGTGGTCAATTATGAAATTGTTTACAAGCTGAACTGGATAGGAATCTCCTCACACTCTAAAGCAAAGTGCGCACAATGAAAAAGTACTCAAGAAATACGTGTTGGTAACAATAGCATATTTTATGCTCACAACACACCTTGTTATGAATCACTTGCTGGCTCTGTAGTGCCGCATCCCTCCTTCTTTTCTGCATGTGCTATTTCAGAATGCAACTATGTAAACAAGTACATATATGCAGCTCTTACTTAATCATACATCCATTGTTTTTTTAACCATGCAACCACAAGACTATGGGTACAATAAGATCAATAATTATAGTAATAGTAACCAGACTTGATGGCAATGTCATTTTCACCTCATAATGGCATCTGGTTTGTGTAAATATGTTCTTGGTAGGGGATTCCAAGGAAATTTTGTACTAATCAATGAGTAGCAGTGCAATAGTTGTGGTTCACATGATCAGTTAACCTTTTACATTTTTACAGTTTAACAGTTGTTATATTCTACATCAACTGCAGATAACCCGATCTAATTCATGGTTGTCACTGTTTTTTGGCTCTGGCAAAAGAAGAGCTTCTTTTTCTTGCCTACCTGTTCATCTCTAGAAACACTCAATAATAACCACAATATCACTATCATCAAACTGTAGTTACATTATTTAAGATACAACCTCGCTTGTGATAGGTCATGCGAGGAAATGGCTAGCTCTTAACTTCACACAGTACACAGTTTGTTACACAGATTATATTTATTCTCTTATTTTATTTTTGCTCACTATATTTTGGCACATTGCTAAATACTTTTATTTCTTTTATTCTTTTATCTTTCACATGGTGCGTGCCTTCTGTGTCTAGAAATGTTGGAGCTCATGACACCAGCAATTTCCTCCCCTGGATTAATAAAGTATTTAAAAAATAAAAAAAAAAAACTATACTGTGTACTGTGTGAAGTTAAGAACTAGCAATTTCCATGATCTTTAAATAGGCCTATTTTGTGGCTTTACATGGAACCAACTCTTTTTATTTCCATAAATCTATAAGAACTAAAACATGTGCAAACATCATAACTTGATCTTTTTTATCAGAATCTTTGATGTTCATGACGTGCTCAGAGGTTCAAGTCTATTTTTATACCACAGCCCTGAGGAGCTAAAAATGGCAACAAAGCTTAAAATAGTAACAGATTGTCCTGCAGGTGTGTTTACAATAGTGAGGCATGTGCTGTAATTTCCATGTTGGTGACGCAACTGAACAGAGATTACAGGGCTGTACAGCGGCATGTATAAAGCGATCCTTCAGCTTACCTCATGAGTCCATATTTTTTATGAGTTTCTATTATTTCGAGGTTGACATGCTTTTTTTTTTTTTTTTGTCAAGATTACACAATACAGATACCGTAGCGACTTCAAGCTTATCTTTTGCTTACAAGCATTATGGCTATGGTAATCATTGTATTGCCAAGGGGTTTCAACACTGCGGACTGCCCCTGTAAAAGAACAACACAAAAACTCCAAAAGAGATTAGTTAAATGATTAATTCACTATCTAAAAAAAAAAAAGTAACCTATTAAATCTGCACTAATTAATTTTCTTACATGAGCAACAGGCAAATACCTCCAGATAATGATTATACAACAGCTAAAAAAGCAAATAGTGAATAATTAAAGGCTCACTGCTTTTTGGGAACAAGATAGAGTTAAGGTGGTGTACACTTAGATTATCTCCACAGTTTACACCACAGTTTGTCACAAATGAAGAAAAGCACTGAAATTGAAGCTGTTATCTACAGTTATAATTTAGCTGAAAATCACACCAGCTGCTAAGAATGAAAAAAATAAACGTTGATAATGATCATGTTTGCTTTTGAATTGAGGTCAGTTTGCTATCAATGGCATCCAAAAAAAATTGAATTGCTTGTTGGAAATTTAACCTGCTCGATCCACACAAGAGTTCTATGAATAAATAAAGTCTAATAAGCATAAAGCACCTATTATGTAAGGTAACTAAACACACTACACACACATTTCACATTTCCGGCCTGAATGTACTTTCTTGACCTGATACATCTCATCCTCTTGCTGTTGTTATGTTTTACAGAACATCTAACTGCTTCTTTTTCAGCAGGTTTTGTTGTCTTGCATATACAATAAGATCCAAAAGTCTAAGACCAGTTTTTCATTGGGAACTATCAGAGTCAAAAAGTGGCCAGATACATGATTTCATATGATATGATTCAAGTGCTATGCTATACAATTTTAAAATACAGCGGTTCTTACAGGATGTCAAATTATTACAAATCTCTCCACAAAAATCAGTTTTTGTATAGATTTGAGTCCAAATATGCTCAATGCAGTTATAGTTTAAGTTTAAGTTTGCTGACTAGTCCAAAACAAACTGTATATGTTAAATTCTTACTGGTTGATGGAAAACTGAGCTTGTAAGATGTAGTCTGTCCTTGTGAGTCTAATGAAGGTTGCTATGGGTAACACTGTACTTTGTATCACTGCACCACAGTTATTAGTATTTTGTCCAACCAAATATGATGATTAACAATTACACCAGAACATAACACATCTGTGGCAAACTAAACCCCACAAAAGATGCATGAGATGTATGAGCCAAAAATAGATTTAAAACGTTATGTGTTGTATTTGAAGTTGAATATCAGGTGACTTTTCTGCATGTTGCAGGGCGTAATGGTTGCTGTACAACTTTCTCCAAAGCTTGCCCTGTGAACTCTATTGTAAAAAGAGGAGGCACAGTGCAGTGCCAGCTGCAGAGCATCAAAGAGGGTTGCAACATTAATGCAGTGTTAGATTACCTTTGTCCTTTCTGGGTTTTTTTTTTTTTTATTATTATTTTCATCTTGGGGCATATGATATACATTACAACTCCTTGAACCTAATGTTCCTTTCCTTTCAGGATGACCCACTTTCCCATTTGCAAGTTTCTAATTTCCCATTATCTTCACCCATTTTTACTTTCTCATGCCAGTCTCACCCTGTTTGATATTATTTTCATTGTCCTGCTTATTGCCTTGTCTCATGTCTTTATCATGAGATCATGATGACAGTTTTGCTGTTTCTATTGTACTAAACTGGAAACGTCGCCAAGTATCCGTAGATCAACAGTCGCAAAATTCTGTGTTTTTATCAGCTTTGACGTATGCGGCAATCGGCAGGTTATCCAGCTAACTAGCTTACTATACAAAGGGAAGGAGCACACGCTGTGTAATATTTACCCTAAGAGCAGTTATCCTGCTCTTTCTTAAGTTACACTCCAGGAACCCCAGCTAGCAAGGTAGCATTTACTTGCCTAGCACATCAGTTAGCTATCCTTTAGTTAGCCATACTTACAATATGAGAGCTAACTAAATATGCCTAGGGTTAATCCACCTCGTTGAGCCTGTGTTAGCTGAATTAGCTAGCTGCCTAGCTACAACAGCTAAATTGCTGTATGTGACAGTTGACATTCAGCTAAAAATGAGAGGCTGTTTTAACAATTACAAGAACTTTGAGAGGTAAATCCATCAGTGTTTCTGTTTACACTGTACAAGAATGGAAAGCAAATATAGTTGGGACTTAGTGAAAGATCAGTAACAGTCTGGTGTCTGGTTTCCTATCTACAGGTCAGTTCAACATCAGCTGAGTGGTTTTTGTAAAATGTATTTGTAAAATGCAAAAAGTATCACATTTAAAATGGCTCACATTTGAAATGGCAACGTGTACAAAAAGCTGAAACATGTTTTCAGATCCAATTATTTCTGCTCTCAACCTGGTACACCTGTGTTTGTGGAATTGTAATTGCAAACTGTACATTACAACACTAATGCAGACACACCCCTTTTGTGTGTTTATTCAGTAGCAACAGAAAGACTCCCAAGGGAATGAGAAACCCAGGACGCCTACACAGGAGGAACACTAAAATCTGAACAGCGCACAATCTGTAGACAATTATCCTTTGTTCTGTGTTGCTCAACTGTATTAGGCCTAAAGCAACAGGTCACAAATTAGATATTTTATGTTACAAAATACTGTAATAACTGTCATAACGCTGTTCAACATGTCCACCAGAAGTGAGTACTTTTAAGCAAAAGCATGTTTTTTTTCACCCCTGATTATTTATCTAAGCTGTATTTGCCTTCATGGTACTGTCACAATGAAAGTTACGTCAATGTAAATGACTTCAGTTGACATGACGCAAGCATCAATCTCTGTCGCACCAGCATAATTACATACAGGTGCAGGGACAAAGAAAAATCAATTGCGCTCTGACGAAGACGTTAAATGAAAAACACTACACCGGCAATAATTATGTCTTCAGGCAGTATGGCATGATGTAGGAGATATTGTGTTAGGTGTTTATTAATGGCACTGGAGCTAGTCTTTCTATTATCTGTATCATGTTTCCTACCATCAAACAACCTAATGAAAACTATATGTGGATTTAAACATATTCTTAAAAGGCTGTGCACATGTGCTATGAGCAGGAAATCAGTAAATGGCATCTAAGCAACTGCTTAACAATCTCTTAACTTAGCCAAGCACAAAGAGTAGAAACAGGGGAGACAGGATTTTTTACACTTCAGCAGGTGTACAGTTTAAACAACTGAGATACAGCAAGTTTTAGAGGCGATTTCAAATAGATTTTCATATTAAAAGCTCTTCCTGCTAATTTTGAAGTGTCTGAACTGTTCGCAATCTGTTCGCACCAAATTCTTCACTGATTATATTCAGGTCAAATGTCATATTTTTTTCTTTCCATGCAAATTCTTGTTACAATATAGAGAAAAAGTTTACTTGAATGTTTATTAAAGGATTCTTTAACTTCTTTAATCTGTTCCTTGGCAAGTCTTTCTTTACTGCATTAGTCTTGTTGCTTAATGAGGGGCTTCAGTCTGTTTTTGTGTTCCTTAGGTAACCATTCATTTATATACACAGAAGAAATTAACAGACTGCACACAGATAGTTCATGTTCTTTCCATGATGATTCAGTGAAGGTTTGAGTTCTTACTAAAGGAAAAAAAAAAAAATTCCTCTCTGAGCAATTGACCTTATCCTATATGTACGCAGAAAAGCTCAGGGGGTTAATTCCCACTGTTCTCCTCACAATAGCAACGCAACAGCTCAATTTTTTCCCTTTTCCTTTGGAAAACACAACATGCTGGTCTTGACATAATTGTTCCTTTTACTGCCAATGAGACATAGCAGTTGCCAAGTTTCTGGGTGAGGCTTGAATGTAAGAAGATATAAACTGACTAACAGTACTAACTGTAGAAAAACAAAAGTGTTATTTGGCTTGACAACAATGGTTTTATTAGGTGGTGAAGTGTGCTTTATTTCAGTGACAGAAAAAGTGATACCCCATACAATAGCATGTAACTCTTCAACTGGAATGAAAGGTTCATGTACATTACAGAGAAAAAGTTTTCTCAATTACCCTGTTTGGACTATTTCTTTCATAGAAAGTAGAAATAAAATAGCCCCCACCGGACCTTACAGGAATTAAAGGAATTGCTGCTAATGTCTTGGTGCCAGTGGAGTCCATGCTTCAATGGGTCAGAGCTGTTCTAGTGGCAAATGGGGGGCCTACACAATATTAGACAGGCAGTTATGACTGACCGGTGTAAGTGAGAAGCAGGTTTTTGGTTGTTTGGGTGAACTCTTTCACCTGAAATCTGTACAGCTGAGACAGGAAGTGAAAGTATGTTAGAGGTCATCCTGTATACTGACAGGAAAACAGGTTTCAGGCAGGTGAAGGGTTAATGGATAGCAGATGAATGGAATGAATGAGGAACAGGCTGAAATCCTCTATGTAGGACATAAAGATAATCTCTCAAAGAATAGTAAAATGTGGTTTGTGTAAACTGACAGGTTGGCACCCAGGGAATGGCCTCACACAAATGTCCTGACCAAGTGAAAGTGTCCTTTGTGATCCTACACACCCACACCGACATAAATACCTCAGCAACAGTTAGATTATTTTCAGATTTATTGCGGTTGTAAAGCAACCAGGAAACAGACAAGCACATAGTTGGAATAAAAAAAAAAAAACAGATACAGGTATAAACGCAGAAGAAAAAAACTACTCCATTGAGAATTTGAAGCAAATCTTACACAACAAATAAATACACGCATACAAATATAAAAGCAGTAATGGGCTGGCGGTGAGCATTTTCAATAAGTCAATCAAACCTGAGGCATTAGCTGACACAGATAGCATGTGCATTAGTTTTGCACAGATTTGGAAAAAGAATGCAGTCAATCTTCATCTTGAAACTAATGAGTTTACAGTTTAGATGAAAAACAAGGCAGCAGACCCAAATGGAAGATTGACAGATCTAAAAGTCTATAGGTAATAGTGATCATACTAGTGGTTTTAAAAATCAAAATTATAAATAGAATTTGATACTTTACTTTATAGATAGAGAATTGGTCATAAGGTGTGAGGTTTTCTTCTTGTTAAAGAATGTGCTCAGCTCAGAGTGACAGGTTTTTTAAGGCGAAAAAAGTGTTAAACCATTCAAATCACTTTTGTCATTATCATAGTCATGTGATATATATGTTGTAATTGTTTAAACCAGTCATTTAAAAAACCTCAGTGAGTGATTAAAAGGATGAGACAGAATTTTTTTTTTCTTGTGAAAAATGTATTTACCTCTTCAAGCTTCTAGACATATCTAATCTATGAATTTTTGCTTGGTCTTCTTATAACTCCTGTGCACATTGAGGCCAAAACATTTAATGCTACATATGGACCATCAGGTCACAGGTCACAGACTTTGCTTCATTTCAAGGGGTTACAGGCCAAAAAGGTTTGGGCATCACAGTGAGAATATGGACAGACAGCACAGAGGTACATTTATGTTCCAGGAGAGTTTTTGTAAAGTTTTTCATTGACTGTTTTCAGCTGTGAAATCTCTCACAAAGAATCAAGCCACAAAACCTTTTCAGCCACCTTTCAAGTTTTAACAGAACGAACTGGTGAATTCCTTGTTTGCTAAAATGCATTTTACTTAGAAAATCCTCAAGCACAAGCTCATATTGTGGCACAAAAACACATTTAAATTCACATAAAGATGCATAAAGTAGTGCATTAAGCTTTGGTCTGGTCAAGTCTGACTGTATGGAGATGCACAGATATGTAAAAACTGTCAGTCCTGTGCATACGATGCAGACTATAACGTGAACAGGCGCAGTGGAGGAAGAGAGGACAGAGGGGAGGTCATGCGGTGCTGGTTGTGTGTGGATGTGCGTGTCCTCCAGAGTTGTAGTCCAAATGTCCCATCATGCGACATCTTCCAAGTGTCCCTCGTTCCTCAGTCTCTCTCGCTCTCTGTGTCGCTGGATTGCCCTCCAGATGCGGCAGAGGACTCCACCCCTGAGGGGAGAGACAGGTTAATAGTGGCTGCTTGATGTAGTTAAAATAAACTGTTGCTAAGAGACCAGTGAACTTTTTGTTTGTTTTGTTTGTTTTCAGTTTGTAAGCGGACACAGATATGAAAGTGGCAATACCGTAGACGTAGACAGCGGAGGTCATCCCTGGTGACGTCACTGAGAATGTCAGTCAGTGTGTATTCCTCCAGCACAAACTGGGACAGAGAAAATAGCCCTTAGTTTATCCCACATGTTACATTGTGTGCCATGATGTAAATAGAAGCAGAAGCTGTGTACAGATGTTTAAAAGCCAAAAGACACTCAACCTTGTCTATGGTGTCAGCATCCGCCCCCTGCTCCTTCAGCCAGTCAGTGAGCTGCTTGTCTGGCTCATGGTCCGCCGGGATGTGGAAGATGGAGGGAGGTGAAATATCTGAAATAAAAAAAAAAAAAACAAAAAAAAACTGATGAAGTGGACTAGAAAAAGACCAATCAATCAGTGCATTAGTGGGTGTGTTTACCTGGTGGTCTGTGTCTGACTCTGACCAGCTCCAGGTCGTGCGTTCTCTGCTGCAGCGTGGCCTTCAGGACGTGCTGGTACTCCTTCTCCTTTTGCAGCAGCTCCTCCAGCAGCCTACAGAGCCCACCACAGCAACAGTGAAGCATCTGTTATAGTGCAGGAAGCACTACATCTCACAGACATGTAGCATTAAGGACTGGGATAGGCAGCACAGATGAATTAGCTGTACGGTCTAACAAGGAAGCTGTCAAATAGATAACAGTAGATAGCAATTCTACTTGTTCTGTTAATTTAAGGAATACGAGGCTTGCAGAAGAAGCACATATATTCCGAATCTGAACAACAATTTGTCAAACAAGCAGATTGGTTCATCCAACATCCTGTCAGAGGGAAACGCTGCTAAATGGAGATGGAAAAGCTTTTAGAAGGTTTCATGCTGAAGTTAATGGTTCAAAATGTCAGAAATGAAAGTCTCTGTAACCAATAAGAAATGTAGATAATGCAGATATATATCAGGCAAGTTGATGCAGATAAATATATGCATGCTAATATCCAAAACTATGTATGAAACATCAAGGGATCTCAGAATTTGTGTTCACATACAAAAACAGAGTCAGGTGTTACATTTTGAAATAAATACTTACTAAAAGTCAAACATCAATCATTTGACAATTTGTAATCCTGACAAAAACCATTTCACTACACACAGAACAATCTAATCTTTACAATTCTCTATTTAAGTGACATTTTCCATGGATTCTCCCTCAAAGTTGCCATATAATAAAATAACTAAAAAAAACCAAAAACATTTACATCCGCATTATTGCGTCGCAACAGCAGAGCTGGTGTCAGCATTGTTAATCCCTGCTTTCAACACAAAACATCAACACACTGTAATCTGAGCCCTCCTGCATACACAAAAATAACAAAAGAACAAAAGCATCTGCTGCTCTGGTTCTTCACCTCATTATTGGTTTGCAGAACTAGGTTGGCGTGGGAGTTTCTGCTGACACTGTCACCTGACAGGTCCAACAAACAGGATCAACCATACATTTCTTTCAAATAAAAACTGTGGACATGATCAAAAAGGGCAGCAGTTACTTCCAACAATGAATGAGCCTGATTTAAGCTTTAAATATGGTGCCACTGGATGATCAGACTGTAAATATAAACAATGAATCATTCCTGAGATCTGTGGTCAGCAAGAAGACAGCAGGGCAGGGTTAGGGTTAAAAAATTTACCTGATAATGCCACTCATCTTTATTACAATTCATCATGAGGGGACACGAAGCAAATTAAGGTTGCAAAACTATGTAAGGGTTGTTAAGGTTGAAGATAGAACTCATCCAACCAGAATAAAACCTTAAAAAGTACATTTGATTTTAGAAAATCCAGTTAGTCTTAAACTTTAAAAGCAAAATTATAAAATGGCTCTTAAGTCCATGTCCATGTCCATGTCCAGAAAAAAGGATTAAGAGCTCAGAGCCATTAGTTAAAAAATGTAAAAATAATGACAACAGTACCAGAAGCTGAGGAAACGCTTTCATGGACCTTATGAATTTGCATTTGTTTATCAGTTGTCTGCTTCAGTTTCTTTTTAGTCTAAAAACTGCAGGGACAGTAAACATGAAGGAAGTAACATTCCACAATTTTTTTCTTGTATCTTTAACCTTTTACCATTTTATTGAAATAGTAATATTAGTTCATAGAGTTCATTTATACCTGAGTGCCACTGATGTGACTGATGTCACATATTATACAGACATTGGCCTTGAGGTGTGTTGCCTTAGGTTTTCTCAGATGACATGTAATGGTTTCTTTAAAACTCTGTGTGTTAACATTTTGAGTGAACTGCAGTCGTGTGATCCTATCACTATGTTTTGTTTGTTTTCTTTCCTGGAGTGAGCTGGATTTTATCTTTAACAGATGCTGACACTGTGTGTGTATCATTTTATCATTATCATTTTATTAGTAGACTAAGCATTGGAGCTATCTGTCTTAGTGACACATATTAGTGACATTTTTACAACAATGTGTCAAACATAAAAATCAAGGTAGCCTTTCCTTTTCTAAAAGTTGACTACTGTATATGAGCTTTTGTATTGCACTATTTAATTATGTTGTTATAATTATAATGTATGTGTATTGTGTTGTTTGTATTGCCATGTTTTAATGCTTCCAGATGCCTCATAATAGCAAACTCTTTCTTAGGTGAGATATTTACTTGGTTATAAAAGATAATGTAAAAAAATACATTCAGTTTGTCATTGGTAATGAGAATATTTAGGCACCATAATGTAGCGAAATATATTAAAAAATATGGTTAACCTGTTGAGGTCTGTCCATCATCACCCAGACACCCATCAATTACACATAGCTGTAGTCTTTCTCACGCCTGTTTAACCACAGCAGAGGGAAAACTAGACTTTTCACTTTGTAGGTGTGTGCCTTGCTGCGGGTATTTGGCCTTAATTAGCATGTGAATTCATGCGTTGTTGCCAAAAATAATATTGTGACATCACAGAGACCTTTGACCAGCAAATTCTAATCAGTTCATCCTTGAGTCCAAGAGGACATTTGTAATGAACGTGATGTAGCTGTTGATAATGTACTAGCTGTTCCTGATATGTTGCATTCATGAGAATAGGTAATCACAGTGTGTGTTACTGCACCTGTTTGTCTCCTGTTTGAGCCGTCCAAGCTGGGCCCCCAGTTGATGGTGTGAGCGCTGATGCTCCTGGGAGTGGGCGGAGTTTAACGCACTGACAGCAGAGTGGGTGGGGTCAGCCGCTGTGCCCGAGTCGTCAGTGTGAGGAGCGAGAACAGGGCCAAACTCGGCTTCCTCCTCATCCACCTCATCCTCTTTCTCCGCGCCTTCACACTCTGATGCCGGGCCAAAGTGGGTCTGTAGCTCTGTCGTTAGAGAGGTCAAAGGTCAAGGCTTAAGAACATGGCATATTATGATGAATATTAGCTAGTTTCAGGAGCTTGTCTAGATTTAATACTCTGCTGGAATTCCTTATGACACTGAAAATTTAGCTCTAGTTTCAACGCAAAAATGAAGGACAGAAATATATAAGAGCCAAAATTTTGCACATCTCCACTAGATGGCAACAAAACAGTCACACATTGTGAGCACCCACCCGGTATAAGGATGGTGATGGCTGCCTGCACAGCTCGGCGGATGATGTTATCCATGGCAAACATCCAGTGGGGTTTAATGTGGTGATTCCTCAGGACCTTGTTCACCTGAGAACAGCACACACAAACAGAAAAGGGCAAAGATTTTGACTTATACTGACCTGAAATTACAAACTTTAAAGTCAGTCACTTAGTTAGTCAACTCCTGTGTATGTAATCATATGTAACTCATGATTTACATGAAAATGTAGAGAAGTTTTTGATCAGAAATAATTTGATTTGATCAAGTTAAATCTGAAATAACACCAACATCAAGTTATCAGTGCGACACTTCTGTGCTATGTAGCTGTTTTAAAACTTGCCATCAGTCAAAAGTACTTCTGCTTGCTTATAACGAACTGTTCGAGCTATTATGTGAATTTCCAGCTGTGTGTGCAGTATGTGTGTGCTGACCGAGTCCTGGAAGCCAAAGAGCACCAGCTGGATCTGGTTGATGGAGGTGGAGTCGAAGTCCAGGTCAAGCTTGAGCTTAGAGATGGTGGCCGCCATGACGCGCCTCTCTGGGGAATGGATGAAGTCTCGAAGGATGCAGATGATCTGCTTGATGTGGTCAACAGACAGCTGGAGCTCCTCACTGCCCTGTACATACATATACACACATATAATTGAATGTCAGCAAGGTGTTGATTTATGCTAAGTGAGCCCTAAAGTACTCAGGAAACCAAACTATCTGTTTAAACACATTGCAGTACATGTACAAAGACACATCAAGCATCAAAAAAACTCTCTACAAATTTGGTCTGTTCATTGAAAATTTGCCATTAAGGCTCCCTTTAATTTAAACCATGTGACTTTTGCGCCCCCCAGTGGTACTATCCGAATAAGGCACTATTGCTGACCACAATGCAGGCTCATAAAAGTATTTCTTCCTCCGTCACAAACACACACATACACACACCTGGATGTGGTTCTCCTTGAGGTTGGAGATGACCTTCTCTTGGTCGTCATTGAGGACCTTGTACAGGATGGCCCGTCTCTCGCTGTCCTTCTTCAGTAGGAACAGGCCGCCGTCCCTGTCCTCGGGCGAGGGGGGTGCACTGCGGTCCTCTGACACTGACCCCTCGTCTGGCACACTGCAACACACGCACGCATGCAGAGTGATCTCACAGCAATATAAAACAAGAAGACAGGTACACCAATGATTTACAACAGTGTGGCGTGCTGTTAGGTTTATTTACAGACACAAGCCTCTCCTGGCTACTCTGTGTGCCCAGGAGTACAGAGGCAGCATGAGTCAGCGCCATAAGTCACGCGCATATGTGCACACACAGATGTGTGTGTGATGGTGCGTGTGTGCTCAGCCGCCAGCTGAAGCTCATAAAATGATCAGACCTTATTATATCAGTGTTGTAAAGTGCAGCAGAGCAAACTGAGCACAATAAGGCCACCTGTCAACCGAGTACACACACACATAAACACAGACAGACACACATTCATTCACATCTTTTCACATGATCTGTGCTGTGCCAGCAGGATTTTGTCTACAGCAACACGTTGTTTTAACATTGTAAGAGAGTTCAGATTAAACATTGCTCTAGTTCATTAAGTTCCTTTTTATGCAAATTCATTATTATTTAATTATTATTTAAAAATTCTCAAAAGAGCCCCACCTTGAAGTTTGCATCCAAATCGATAAGCTTGACCCAGCTCACCTGGCTCTAAGTCACAAACTGCCCTTTAACACACATACACACCTCAAGTAGTTGGAGTTGGGGGGTTTGAGCAGGTTCTCGGACCTGGAGCTTTTCTTCTTTTGGAAGAAAACATCATGTTTGGAGTCGCAGTCTGGGCTCACAGAGCCGTGCTCGCTGCTGCTGCTGCCGGCGGCCTCACACTGCAACTGCACCGGCAGGGAAACACTGTGGATGTAGTCTGCAGAAAACAAACATGACCAACTGAAGGATCAAATTCACGGAGTGCTTTTTAAGGAGTAATCCCATGTCACAATCTGTGTTGCATTGTATTTTAGTCTTAGTCTAAATTTTGTTCAAACTTCACTCAAACTATTCATTTTGTGTTACTTGCCTTAAACAGTCGGCTCACTCCTTCCATACATGAAATTTGAAACATGCTGTGGAAATGAGAATTTTCACTGAATCTGAATTTATTTGTAACTATTTCGTGTTGATCCTTGGTGCTTCCACTTTAAAATGCTGTGGGAAAAGAAACTTTACTGTGCATCTCTGTGTATGTTTATCAACCTGATGGTTTGAAGGCGATCTTGCTCTTCTTGCCCTTGGTGTTGTGCCGCACAAAAGTGTCTCTGAGCAGGTCTGAGGCGATGGCTCTCTTGTGAGGGTCAGGCTCAAAGCAGCGCAAGATGAACGACTTGGCCTCCAGCGACAAAGACTCTGGGATCTCTGGGTGGATCTTGAACATACCCACCTGTAACACACAGCCACATGGGTGCACAAAACTGGAAATAGCCACACAAAATACTGACCAACTGCTGAATATTGGAAATCAAAACAGTGCTTTTGTGAAAGATTAGTACCGACAAGTACCGACCTTAAACATGGCTGCCTGTGGTTCCCCCAATTCATGAAAGGGGGGTTTCCCAGTGGCCATTTCTATGATCGTACAGCCCAGGGACCAGATGTCAGCCGGAGCCCCGTAACCTCGGGGGCCCTTATCAATGATTTCTGGTGCCATGTACTGCAGAGTACCTGCAGACAGAGAGCTAGATAATAATCTGGGAACTGACAACTATTCCTAACAGATAAAGAGATGCAATCTTTATTGGACTTTCATGAAAGGTGGCCTCTCTTGTCTAAAAGATGATTCGAAAGCCTTTGACCTTACAAAGTGAAACTGCTGCTTATACAGTCTGCTTTTAAATCTAGACGCTACATGTACAGTTTACATTTGAAAACCAGATCACATCTGTACCAATTTCAAGTCAGAGCAGGGAAGAAAAATCTAATTCCTGTGGCAAAAATACAACATTTTGTTGAAAACACAAGATTGGAGTTACTGTAGTTGGTGATTTCAGAAGAATCTGCTCATTGTTTTCTTTTCTTTTCTCTGTAAGTATTGTGTCTGCATCTGTAATTCTGAGCAGATTTGCGCTCTGTTCTAAATGCTGATGTGAACAGAGAGAGACAGAGAGAGCTATAAAAAGAGCCAGAGGGGAGAAGATAAGGACACACGCTCACATACACACCTGCTAATGAAAGGTAAACACCTTTCTGCCTCTGCTTGATTAACTTATCTAATTACACACCTCGCTGGCTGCTGGAGAAGGCCAGATGGCCAATGAATGTGCATGTCTGTATGTGTGCACACGCACTTTTGCACGGGGCTCGTGTGTCTGAGTGTTTCCATAGAGGCAGATAGTGGCTCTTGACATTTTGAGGGTCATTTGATATTTGCAGTCATAGTCTGAGACTGCAGCATTTCTATGACTCCATTTATGCAGCCCAGACTGAATTACTGACTGTTTATGTATGACAACACAACGTGAAGCTACGACCTGTGTGCAGTTTCCTCGTCTGTGAGTGAGTTTATCCTTTTTTGCTTTAAACAAGTTGTTTAGTAAAGCTTCCTGTAGTGATATACAGTGTTATTCTGATTATTTAGTCAGCGTTTTTCCATCATGCTGAATACGAATGGAAATGCTGCAAATTCGGAGACATCTACAGATAACGCAAAAAGGTGTTTACGCCTAGCTGAGGTTGAAGGGTTTGCATAATGACTAGATGAATTTGAATTAGGCGAAATGGTAGCAGACCTGGCAAATAAATCATGATATGCCTGAAGCATGTGACTTAAACAGCCACTGAGGGGACAAAAAAATAGGCAGATGAAAACAGATCTGTGTGGAGATTTGAGGAATCTGCACCACAAGGTGTTTATCTTGACAAGCCAACTTCTAATATTTGCATCACTGCTGTTAGACTGTTGGTCTCGAATTTTTGCTACATTTTGGATGGAAACCTAGATGCTGTATCGCTCCATGGATATGCCATTATTTATGAAATACTTACAAAAACCAATTCAACCACTGTAGCTGATTGTTGAACTTCATCTATTTTAATCTGTGGTTTGGGGAATTACAAAAAAAAAGTTTTTAACTGGACAACAATTGATTTTGTTACAGGGAAACGTAGTGTAAACAAGTTACCCGTGAAAGTTTCTGTACAGGGGTTGACTCCTGCCAAACGCTTAGAGGTACCAAAGTCTGAGATCTTCAAGACACCACTGTAGGTGTTCACCAAGACATTATCACCCTAATGGAGAGATAGACAGACAGACAGACAGTAACAGCGTTTATATACAGGGATTCGTTCTCAAAAACAGTTTTTTACCCTGTAGCAACTTTAAATACAATCACGTACACATGTGCAATATCTTCACACATACGTGGTCCTAAATGACATGTAGATTTTTTTGACTTTTCTTGTTGTCTTTGCCCTTTGTCCATGTCAAGGTAGGAAAAACAAAGGTGCAACTAGTGCCACTGCCAGTGGCATTGTGGGGGGTGGAGCTGGACTCTCTGTGTCAGAGAGGAGGATGCTGGCTATGTTACAGACTATCCTGGACACAGACTCATCAAACCAAGGTGCACCACAGAGCGTCACAGGAAATCATTCATGCCAGTGGCCATCAGACTCTATAACTCTGCCCTCTGAGTGCAATAAACACTGCAAATTAATAATAATAACAACTGTGCAATCCTTACATAACTCTAACATACTTATCTGTATATACTTCACTATTTTTTATTTTTCTCCAACCTCACACTTATTTTTATCTTATATTTTATATTCATCTTTATTTTATTTTGTACTTTACATTTTTATATTTACATAACATATCTTATCTATCTATATTATAAATCTTAAGTCTATATATATTTCTAGTTATATTTCTATTTCTGTTGTTGGTTTCTGTTACAAACCAAATTTCCCCTGGGGATCAATAAAGTATTCTGATTCTGATAGATTAAATGTGCCTCTGTTCCAGTGAGTGCCATAAGCTTATAGGAGAAGAAATTAAGAATTTGGAGGTTGTGAGACCTTATCAGAGTCACAAAGTGGAGAAATAGTTCATCACTATCTCACAGTGAGACCTGGCCGCACCACAGACTGTACAGTGAGAGGGTGTTGGACTTGTACCTTGATATCTCTGTGGACGATCTGGTTCTCGTGCAGGTATCTGAGCCCCTCCAGGATCTGCCTGGTGTAGAAGATTATCGTCGCCTCTTTCAATGGACCCCATTTCGACCGCAACAATGCAGACAGGCTTCCTGGAGAAAGGAGAGAAGGAGTGTCCAAAACCTATCATGAAATGGGAAGATGACCAAGCAGTTAGAGAGACCGTCCGGTAACCGAGAGGTCACAAGCATCGATCTCTGAAATAGACAGTTTGTCCATTTTTAGCCCTGAATTATACATTTAGTTGTTCCCAATTATTAAGTTCATGAATATCTGCCTACCTGTGACGGTATTTTACAAATTTCTAATAATTAGCAAATAAACAAAATAGATGGAGAGCTTGTGTTTATTGGGGATATTTTCATGCCCTTTTATTGAGGCTCACACAAATGCCTTGTCTTGCATTTATTCACCATATTGCCAACAGTATGTGGGCACATGGTCTGGAGCTGTTTTTCATGGGTTGCATTAAGACCCTTTAAAGGTTCTTTATGGAGTTTTTGACCTCATTGTCTTCCTTTGACAGTAGCCTGTGGATATTACTGCTGATTCCTGCTGTTCCTCTTTATTCTATCATTTATCAACTTCACGTAGCCTTAATATTCAAGGAAGATAATAAAGCACAGTTTTATCTTAATACAGTTATATCATAATGATGTGTCTAAATACTTGACATACAACATTTATAGATACAGAGCTGGTTCATACTGAGGGAAAATGGTCAAATCATTTTTTTTATGAGAAAGACAATTGTACTCATCATGATTAACACTGAATGTTAACAAAACTGTGTTAACAAGAAAACTCCACAGGGCACCTTTGAGGGGTATCCTAATGTTACAGCATACATTGATATATTTAAAGAACAGGCCATAAAGTGTGATATCCTCCTTCATATGAATTTTTAACAAACAAAATCCAGACTTTCATTCCACCATCTCTTTCTGTGTCACACAAACACACCTCCAGGCACTTGTTCCATGAAGATCTTGATGTATCCGTTCTCAGAAACAGAGCCCAGGTACTGAACGATGTTCCTGTGCTTTAGGTACTTGTGAAGGGCGATCTCTTCATGAAGGGGCTGAGAGTATCTGATACACAGAAACACAAAGAGACAAAGAAAGACTTTTTTACACAACCTTCTTGCTGAAGTTACCCATTGTTATAAGAATTTTGTTAAGTAAGACATTTATTTACACACAGGATGTAACATTATCCAGCCCTTCTCACAGATTCCAGACATTTGGTGTTAAGTTACTTTATAAGCAACTGCCAAAAAATGAATTAACAAGTTTATGTGTCAAAAACAGGAATTCTGTGAATGTTGCTCCTGCACAAACTGGCCTCTCTGACAAATTGGGGAAATGTCCCATTAAATAAACTTGTAGTTTCTTTTGTCTTTTTTTTTTTTAATGTGGAAAGGAGTTGAATTTGGCTCAGGGGTGTGCTTTCAAGGAATAAATAAGAAGGAAAGAAGTCACTGATTATTATTTGACTCATCATATCACCTTTCTACACAGCTACAAACACCTACCTGCTGTCTCTCTCAGGAATTTCTTTGATGGCAATTCGGACCTGGTTGCTGAGGTCTCTCCCAGCATACACCACTCCATAGGTTCCTCGCCCCAACACTACCCTGTCCCCTGTCTCATTGGTGTCATACTCATACTGTAGGACACAAAGATCCACACACACACAAACACATTGTTAATTATCACCTGGAACATTTACTGTAAAGTGTAACAATGTGGCACAAACAGTCCCTGACCTCCAGTGTGTCTCCATCTCCCTCCCCTTCCAGCTCCACTGCATTTCCTGTACCATCAGAAATCATCTCTTTCACCATGGAACAGAACCTGAAGCAGGTATACACACACAACCAGACACGATCAGAACCAATCATTATCTCCACTTCATGGCCTTCAGGTCATGTTGTGATACAAACACGCATACATACTGTACGAACGCAAAAACACTGACAAACACACACACCTACACAGACACATCTAGAGGTGTGTGTCCTCACCGACCGCACTGCTCCTCAGTGGAGAAGTAGATCTGGAAGTCATCAGAGTTGTCGTGGACGTACAGAAAGCAGCAACGCTCATCAAACTTACTGATACTGCAGATAGGGGAGTTAGTTGAACTTACATACCACATAAATCACATTTCATATCATTGCAATTTAAACGCGTGACTGTGTTATAATATACATATATATATACCTTCAAAAAAATGGTGATGCACTCTTGAATTAATGCAAAGAAACAGTGAAAAACACTTTTGTATCTTTTATATTTCTTTTGTATTCAACAGTTTTTCATACCTAATGCCTTTTATGGACATGGCAGTGAAGTTCCACTCATGGATCCCTTTCTGTAATGAAAGAGAATAAAGTCTTTAATTTTAACACTGTTCACATTTGCTCAGAATTATCATATATTCAATCAAGATTAAAAGCATTAGGACTCATTCAACGTTGCATTTTGAAAATAAGATGCTAATTAATGAGCATTTTCAGTCAATGCTGTTATGCAAATATTAGGCTGCTGATTCAAAATCCTAATAAAGTCAGGTGGGTGGCAACACACTGAGTGACGGTTAATTGCCAATGGTGCTTTGCATTGAAATGCTGTGGTAAGGGCAAAGAGGGTTAAGTGGGCAAGTGGGTAATATTCTTACTGTTTCAGCAGGAGACACATGCCAGATAGAGACGTTCTTCTCTTCTGCCTCGTTGTTAATAGACACATAGGAGGGCTGGTAAACCTTTGTTGGCTCCAGAATCAACACCTGTAACATAATAGCATGTTAGCATGTGTCTTTGAATACTGTATCTAATGGTGCATATTTAATTGAGTATCTGTGTGTGTTTGTACTGGAAACCGCAGTCGATTGGTGGTGCGCTGTGTGGCCTCCACAATGATGTCCATCCAGAAGTTGAGTCTCTCCCGCAGAGGTGAATGCTCCACCGTCTGCTTCTTAAACCTCTGTATCAGCTGCAGGTTCTGCACCACAGATCGCAAATACCTGGAAGAAAAAGCATACAGAGCGAGAACAGAATAAGACACCCTTCATTAGAAATCACTTATTACACATTGGTTAACTGATATTTTAAACATGTTGACCATGAATGAAAACAAATCTTAGGTTTCTGAAAAATCCTTTTAACTAATTAAATCAACTTGCCACTCGCAACTGCAGACCTTGTACATGACAAGAAACCCATGTTCATTGCTTAATGGAGGACCATTTATTAACTCTGTCATTACCAAACTTTCATTAAACAATAATAAAGCCCTTAGTCCCAGATTTTAAACCCTTTATGAAAGGTTCTTTACTGGAAGGTGGCACAACACAATATGGAATCAAAAAGGGGTTTGGTCATGCAGTCATTATCAGAATGTATGTTTAGTCCTTAGCAACTAGTCATTGATATTTGCAAAACATAACACTGACACAAGTATTTTGTTTTGTTTTTTGTTGGAATACTTAAATAGTTATTTTGTACCAGCCTAAAGAAACATGTCTGTTAATGTAAATGTCTTTACCAAAGAGGTGGCTTCAGTTTGAAGAGTTTCTCGGCAGCCTGAGTAGCTTTGGGGATGTCGTTAGCCAGCATGCTAACAGTGAAGAACTGGCCTACATCCCAGTAGTTATTCATTTTTTCCAGGGAACCTTTGCGCCCAAGCAGACTGTTCAACCTCACTCCTGAGACATACAGTTATCAGTTAGCAAAAATTGGTAAAAATGCATTTGCTTAGTTTATTTCTGTAGTACTTTTTGTATTTTTGATGCTAATCACTGTGTATTTTGCATTCACTACATCAGTTTTGCATTTAGGCTGAAAATTACTTTTAAAACTCAACCCAAAAAACAAAGTTTTACTTTCTGAAAATGATTCGAAATCGGTACAGATGAATGCAACAGATGGAATAAAAGATGGCTCTTTGAAAGTGACATTTCTAAAATACACAATAACAGTCAGGAACCTCTCACCTATTTTCCTCAGTTCAATTGAGCTCTCAAACTGTTGGCCAGCAACTATGAGCAGGACTGCCAGATTGATACCAGAGTAGAGAGTGGGCTGCAGCTCAAAACCCTTCCTGTACCTGATGGTGGAGGGCAACACATAAATGAATTCACTGGAGGACACAATAAGATGTAGATCACAGCAAAGACACATTTATTTACCACTGTATAGCATTGTCTCTGTTTTTGGTGTCTTTGCAGTCTGAGTCCAGGAAGATGTCCTTGTATATTCGTCCACAGAGGCAGAACATGTCCGGTGCTGGATGTTCACATGACTGTAACACCTGTAGCATCACCCTCAGGGCCTGCTCCCTATCACCAGGACTGTTTCTCCTGCACACATATAGATACTGATGGTGAATTATTGCCTTGGGTCATTCAGCAATTAGTCTTGTAGTTCTAATACGGAGTTGTATGCTGCTCTACCGTGGCTACAGGGTTGCGAAAGATGTGCCCGTGAGCCGTTAGCCCACTGATTAAATGTCTCTCTGTTTTGCTAGTGTTTGCGTGCATGGCTACTGTATAAAGAAATAACAATATCTACAACTGAATACATTGGTATAAGTGATTTAAAGTTAGCTTGGTAATTTAAATCCTTGTTTGGGTTTATATTTTCTCTACCATAACTCGATTTAACCACTGCCTCATCACTTTTTCTTTGGTTTCATAACTTTTTTTTGTTCCAGAGGGTAAAAAAATGCAACTGTAAATTTAGTTTTAGCTTTTGCTAGTGGTTACCTTCCAAGCTAGCTTACAATAGATTTAACTCCTGCTTTAGTTAGCTGTTTAGTTCTCCATATATATGAGGATATTACACTCAGTTTAAAAAGTTTAAGTTTAAATCCTCTTGTCGTGAAAGATTTCTGCACCTGTCCAAAGCATTGTAAAGACTGTGCTCAATGTAAAGCTGCTGACTCAAAAAACATATTTCAGTGGAAAGGGATAGAAAGCTTGAGTGAAAAATTAAAAGAAGAACGTAGTTTTGACTTTTACATTTAAACAAAAAAAACAGGAAAGGAAAATAGTTTGAATCTAGTTGCTGTGTACCTGTTGAGAGCAAAGGCGTAGTGGAACTGGATCATGGGCTGGGTTGCCAGATCGCATGTCGGCAGCATTTCCAGGGTTTGCACCAGCTTCACCATTGCATCATAGTCCTGGTGGTCAGACAGGGGTAAATTATGTTATGGTTTTAATTATTGTACGTCGCTTATATGTCTTGAGTTTCTCGAAAGTTACACCGCGTTGTGTTTGTACCTGTATGTCTCTGTAGGAAAACAGCAGGTTCATGACGATGTCCTGTGTGAGGACCTCTGTGTTGTCGATTCGCAGTTTGATGCGGGAAAGCTCTTTGGCCAGCTCCTCTCCCTGATATTTCTCCCTGGCCTTTCTGATGTCGTTCAGCAGGGTGTCTTTAAAGGAGGCACTGCAGAAGACACACATTGAGAGGAGAGACAATCGTAAAACTCTGAAGATTGAAGATGATTGATGTGGACGATAAGGTGAGACAGATATTGACCCTGAATTGTAAAATGACAATAATGGGAACTGGTTCTAATCTGTGCAAGCTAATGTTACATGTTGGGGCACGCTACCCTCATAAATTTGACAAGAATTCAATTCCAGAAGTAGAAGAAATTAGCGTTTACTTGTGTATGAATCTCACCAGGATGTGACATGGATGTCCTTCAGCAGGCTGGTGAAACGGTCGGTCAGTGGGACACAGAGCGGCCCCAGCAGGTTGTCCCAGCTGGGCTGCATGTACTCACTGGCCCTGCGCTGGGCGTCACTCTCACAGCACATATACTCATGGTTAGGAGTCACTATGTAGGGGATGAAATAGTAGTTACCACTGGATGCCTGGAAGGAGAAAGGGAGGGGATGTTTAGTTTTTAGTTTTTAGTCTCAGATCTCTGTGTGAGTACTGCAGGTGCTTTCCAATGCATCGTGTAAATATATTAGAGCTATATTTAGCTATATATGAGATAAAGACACATGCTGGATACTGATACCAGGTGTATGCCAGAGTTTGGTGGGATGGAGAGAGTAGGGATTAGCGAGTGATTAATGAGGATCAGTACTCCGCGGAGAATATTTGGTGGCGTCATGACACTGATATCAGCAAAGCATACGGAGCGTGAAGGCTGTTAAATATTCAGTAAAGCACAAGCTAATGCACATAAATAGACTCTGAAACTCTACTCATACTCATATGAGTGGCATACTCATCTTTTTTTCTTTTCTTAATTTTTTTTTGCTTGTTCTTTTTTGTAGAGTTTGTTGTTGCTCCTCTTTGATGAATTTCTGTGAGTGGTCACCTCGTCCCCAAACTCATTTTATACATCTGTGGCTTTTTGAGTTGCACGTTGTTAGGGGATTTAATTTGTTATTCACACAACATCCCACAGGGACAGTCAGTGTTTTTAGTCCCTCCTACATGTTATTATTATGTCTTTGACAGAATATCCCAGCATGCTTTGGTGCAGCATGGTACCTACTTTATTGCACAATCCAGAGCCTCTGTACTCTGGAGGCAACTGAACCCAGGGAAAACCTAATGCTGGAGAACGAGTGGCCTACTCCACACACAC
This sequence comes from Rachycentron canadum, assembly GCA_038496675.1. NCBI lineage: Eukaryota > Metazoa > Chordata > Actinopteri > Carangiformes > Rachycentridae > Rachycentron > Rachycentron canadum. Next base: position 16,768,766 of record CM076667.1, on the reverse strand, counting down.
ACACACACACACACACACACACACACACACACACATACACACACACACATACACACACATACACACACACACACAAACAAACACATGAACACACCATACAAACAGTAAAATCAGTTGCTATAAACAATTAATAAGATAACTAATTATGCAATAGTATATTTCAGGAGTCTTTCACAAGTGTTTTAGTGTGTGTGTGTGTGTGTGTGTGTGTGTGTGTGCATGTGTGTGCGTGTGTGTCCATGTGTGTACATGTGAGAGAGAGAGAGAAAGACAGTCAGAGAAAGCAAGTAGAAATTCATTTGTGCGAACTGAACACCACAAATATTATTCCACAAATAGCACCAGACAGTAGGTGCACACAAATCACACTGAAACACACACACACACACAAACTTACTGTGTTTTTCTGCACCACCATATCCTGTGAGGAGATAAAACAAAAAGTATGTGAGACTGGATCTGGTCATCTGCACATGTGTACTCTTGAGTCACATTGCCACCTAACTACTTGAAACAGCTGTTTCCCCCTGGCAGCACATGACTGACTGTGCTGCAAAAACACACTGACCAATACATTCACACATACTTACACTAGTCTGTAAATAACTTAGTGGATGACTTTGTTCTAAGGAGGTGCAAAGGAATGGCATCCATGAACTCTGATTACACCAACATGAGATTCAAAGAGGTGTGTGTGTGTGTGTGTGTGTGTGTGTGTGTGTGTGTGTGTGTGTGCGTGTGTGTGTGTCTGTGTGCGTGTGTGTGTGTGTGTGTACCTTCAGTGACTGGGCAGTGTCGGGGTCAGTGTCATGATATAGGATGACATTGTTGGCCATGTCGAAGCTCTCCCTCACGCCAAGGTGGTAAAACAAGGAGGGCTGCCGAAACACATCGCTCATATCCACAACGGCGATGTCTAGGTGGAGGATTACAAAGAGGATGATGACAACAATAACAACAGGTCCCTAAGTTCACATTTTGACATAAATACAATCCATTTCTTTGTACAAATAAGTCGACAACCTTGCTTCTTGTTAAATCGGACATACCGCGTCATTTAATTCCATCTGGTGATGATATTTGATCATGTCTGGGATTAAACCCCATAATTCCCTGTTAGATCTGTTATGAAAAAAACTGTGGTAAATCAAATTAAAATAGACTTTTAAATAGCTAAGGGTCCAGGGTCTATAGGGAACATTAGGTTTAAGACAGGTTAAAACAAAAATACTAAAGCACAGTTGTGACATTTCCCTAAAAACAGAAAAGTCAACCTCATGGTAGTGCTCGAGGAGGAATCGTCAGAATTCATCATCTGGGAACCATGAATGTCTGCACAAAATTTTCCGGCAGTGCAATTAATGTTGAGATGTTTCAGTGGATAAAGGAAAACTTTGGATGAAAAATGGATGAAAAGTCAAAGCATCCCCAAAGTAAGTTCCTCTGGGAATCATGAATGTCAGAACAAAATATTATGGCAATCAACCTGATGATTGTTGAGAAACCCACAAATGCTAATCTAATAGGGCTGTAACGATTCATCGATGTATTGTGTTATATTCCTAGGATCCAACTACATCAAAAAGCGCTTGGCAAGTTGTCCTTCATGAAGATATATATCGATCAAAAATCCATTTGCAAGGTAANATCATTGCTTTTATGCCCATTTATGCTGCTTTCTCATGTTGCAGCGCTCCAGACAAGAGTGTGACCCAATGATCAGCAGCCGAACGACTCTTGACTCGTTGAACTCAAGTCCTCCAGCTCAGAGTGGCCATGCTGTTTTTTTTTAAGAATGCAGGAGGAGCTTTGCCACCTTTGTCATCCATTTTCTTGCTCTTTGGCTTTAAAATACAAAACACAGAACATCAGGGACCACTTGTGAAATAAGAATAAGGAGCGCCATTAACATCCAAATCTGTTGTCAGCTTTCTTATAATACCACCAGAACACAAAGCTTTTAGTTCTGAAAACACAAACTCAAAGAGTTTCAATTGCAGGCAGTTTTAGTCTCAAACTTCAATTTACACTTAGATTGTCTCATTTGTTTCTATCAGTCCCCTGTCTTACACCATAGGTTACTCCTGTGTGTGAATCCCTCTTCAGATGACTGGAGCCTTTCTCTGTTGAGTTGGTATTTTTAACCCGAGTACTCACAGTTTTACTCTTGACCTTGACCTCTGAACTGCATTGATTGTGAATAGTCAGGATGAGTCTAATGAAGAGAGCAGATGTCAGCAGGGTGATCAACTGAACTGGACATTTTGAGAGTTTAGTCTGTACCTCTTCAAAGCCTCAATATTTCTGGTCATCTGTTCCCACGTGAAAGTCTGAACTGACTTTGTCTGTCATCTGTCGTTTGCTCTTGGGTTCAATCCAGCCAGTCACATAAATGTGAGTCCAGAACTCATTAAACTGAAAATTACAAGTTTCAGACCTGGACCTGAGACCATGTCGTCCTCTCCTTTTTGGGCCTGTAGCTGTTGTCGTCATCATTGTTGTTGTTTTTGAACTGTGACTTACAGGGCAGACAATTTGGAGACAAACAAAGCTCCCAGTCTTTTTGTGTTCCTGCCAAAACTGACCAAACAGTCAGCCAACCATGCTGGAGCAGAGCTCTAATGAGTGTACTTGAAAGGGTCGACCTCTTAGAGTGAATTCAATTAGAAGTGGAACAAGTGCATGTTTTAAGGATGGAGAGACTCAGGCCCCATCAAGCCAAAAGTCAGAGGCCCTCTGTGGAGGTGGATGTCTGCTACTTTAGCGGAATCACAGGCAGGTGTGTTCACTTTAAAAAAAAAAAATCTACATAGAAACCTTTCAACTACTTCACTAAACACACTGTATTCCCTTTCTCCATGCTTAATGTTTAACTATTGTGCATTTATTAAAATATAGCAAAATAGACTGCATTTATTTTATAATCTTATATCCACACATCCACCCAAATCAACACAATGTGTCATGTGACCCTGTGCATCAGTGTTCAAGGCGAGTGAGTTGGATTCGTGCACTTTACAGAACTTCCTTCCTTCCTTCCTTGCTTCCTTGCTTCCACACACTAAGGACGACATGGTGACTGTAGACGGCGACAATTCAAATTTTGAGAATCATTTACCAGGTCCGTGCACCTGTTTGCAGAGCCTGAGATGGCAACATAGGCTGTATATAAAAATGGACGTAGACTATGTTGCTGAAAAGTGAAGGCAATATGGAAATACCTTAAACCTGCAGTCTATGGGAAAATGTCCCTACTTCTCACTTGATTTATTAGCTCAGTAAACATTTTTCTAAATCATTTATGACCTTCTTCAATACAACATGATGTTCAGTTTTTAAATCATAGTTCCATTTAGAGTAAAATAGATGCAGTGTATGCATTAGGGTGTTGCTACTGTGTGATTTACAGATTATACTAAAAACTGACTGACTGACTGATTGTCGACCTGCCTGATTGTCAACATGACTGATTGTCGACAATCAGTACAGAGCAGGTCAGATCCACCCTTCACTCCTCCTCAACTCCACCTTCTCCTCCAAATATGGTTTGTTCTGGTCTCAAAAAAATCAAGATGGCGATGGCGAAATTTTAAAGTCGAGGCGTCAGAAAAGCAGTTCACAAACCAATGGGTTTGGATTGGGGTCGCTATTCGAGTGGAAAACTGTTAGCTGACATGGAAACTGGGAACGGGGTCAAATGTGAAGACTCTTTTAAAACTTTTTTCCCAGTGTGAAAATGTCTGTGAATCCAAATTGACAAAAGCAGCTGTTGTCAGTAAAATAAATGCAATGCACATTTCTGAAGCACACAGGAGCTTGTATACAACCACAGACCAAAATATCCAACTGTCTAAAGCTAAAAGGAGGCGTGAATTCAAGCAATTGCTGAAACCTCTCAGAACAGAATGGATTGTTATGGAGTGTTGACACTGCAACAGTGACTATCAAAGCTGCAATGGTAAAAGGTGGCACTTTTGTTCATAGCATAAAAACAATCAAACAGTCAACTTATGTACAATTAATGAGTGCAAATTCTGTGACAAGCTTTTTAGAGCATGGATCCTTGAAATAACATCTACAGATTTGATTGTCATGGTTGCAGCGTGAACATCCTGAGACAGAAGATGAAACTCTCTGTCCTGAAACGACAGTGAATGTGTTGTGTTGTACAGATTGTAACAGCCTTTTGATTTTGGCCTGGATAAAAAAACTAAAAAAAAAAAAAAAAAAACTGACTTGACAAATGGAGAAAAGATTTCAAAATAGGAAGCTGTTCTATTAGAGTCACTGTCAAATGTACAGGGAAGAAGAGCCTGTACACAACTTTTTTTCTGCCTGCCACCTGCTTCGTTTTAGTCATCTTATTAGTAACAACACAGCCTCAACCCTTTAATTTTAATTTGCCCTGTTTAGATGTCTCCTTTTCTTCAGTGCCAACAATGAATGTGTGCAGGACGTCGGCACGGTGAGCTGAGATTTGATTTGATTTGATCTGACCGGATTGATTGAACCAAGCATGTAATTGGATAATTATATGAATATTTATAGAGAGAGAGAGGGAGAGAGACAGAGAAAAAAGGAGAGGGTGAGAGAAAGAAACAGAGAGCGAAAATGACTCATCCTTGAACTGGGTCGAAATCGATTGTGTCAAACCAAGAGGAAAATGTGTTCTCCCTGCGGAGAGGTAAAAGGAGTAAAGGACAGTGAGGAGGCCCAAGGTGCAAGAAGAAGAAAGTAAAAGGGTTCTCCCAAAAAAAAATAAAATAAAATAAAAATTGCACAGGAGTTTGTGTTTCTATTTTGTTCTTAGATCTATTTGTCACCTTATCTCTAAGTTTGAAGGCTTTTCTCTCCACTTTTTCCTCTAACACATACTTTGAAATACAATCCCGACAGGACTTTGATGGTTAGGAGGCTATCTCACTGTGAAGAATTCAGGCGCTTGAGTGCTCTGATAGATTTTTTTTTTATGAGACTTTACCCCACAGTCTCTGTTTCTGTTAGATTGCAATTATTCAAACCTTGTTTGAGGGAATTATGTACAATTTGTAGCACTCTAGCTATTAAAACGGGGTGAAAAAGCATGTATTCAAAAAAAGAAAAAGTTGGCAAACACAATTTTACATGCACAGCAGTGAGCACTGTGTCTGCTCGTCTGTTTAATTAAGGAACAACCACGACTTGTTTTCATCTAATTTGCTCAAACAACATTTCTGTTCACGCAGTATGACCAGGTCTTTATTTGGAAAGTGAACAGCAAATGCAAAATTTTACCATGTGAGCCTTTCACTTCTCTGGCCGCATAAAAAGCCTCAATCCAGGAGAAGTGTGATTTCACAAAGTGCCGTCCTGCTCCTGATGCAGCCTGAGATCCCCTGCCCTCTGCTGCAGGCAGCCACTTACACTGATCACACAGATGACATCAGTTAAAATATGAAAGGCTTCAGTACTTACGAGAAAGCCTGGGTTATGTTAGGAAGAAAACAAAAGTGCTAATGAGCGAATTTAATCTCACTCCTAAATGACCTGAGACAACCTGTTGTTCCTAACTTGTCGTCTGGCTGCTACTAAGTTTTCTACTTCTGAGCACCACTTGACCAATCACCTACCTGCCCAGCTGCTCCCTATATTTGGGAACAGCACAAATTGGCTTTAACAAGGAAAAAACATTTGAATAATAAATTTAAGACAGTCTGGTTTTCAAGATTTGGGCAGCACAATGGTGCAGTGGTTCACCTCACAGCAAGAAGGTTCAATTCCCGGGCCTGGGGCCCTTTTGTGTGCAGTTTGCATCTCTTCCCTTTGCCTGCGTGGGTTCCCTTTAGGTACTCCAGCTTCCTCCTACACTCCAAAGACATGGAGGCTTAGGTTAATTGGTGACTCTGAATTGATTGTGGATGGTTGTACATCTCTATGTGTCGGCTCTGCAATAGACTGGCAACCTGTCCAGGATGTAAGTGGTATAGTTAATGGATGGATGGTTTTCGAGCTCACCCACAGTTTGCTGACAGATAACCTATATTTCCTTAGCTTTTCAGACATTCAGATATTCCCTGTTTGTTCTGATCGTGTCTGCTTTTTGACATTTACCTGTCTTGTATGTTTTCTTGCCCGCTGACTGTGGTTTCTTGTCGGGAGCTGGGGATGGTGACTGTTGCTTAACAAGAGCTTCAGTCATCATGGCGTTTAAAAGATGAGAGGTTATAAGGGGTATCGAAGCAGATTAGAGGCTACAGTGAGTTACTATCAGAAAGTTACAAGACAGACCAGGCCAAACTGAACCTGTTTCCAGACCCAGTCCCAGTTTTTGGTAGCCTGTCACCATCTGAAGCAGAGCACACAGGCAGACATCTAGTGCTTGTTTTGTCTATTAATATTCTTTTACTGCACTTGCAGTGGATTGTAGATGTAGGTTTCCTTAGTTGCAAGGACTAAAAAAAATGTTATGCCATGGAGAGGTCAAACCTGTGACCTTTCACTCACGGGTGCTTGTCTCTTGACACAGCTTCCTTGCTGCAGTAACCTTAAAGTGCAGAGGCAGAGCTATAAAGAGAAATAACTTAGGGCCTGGTGTTATTGATTGGCAGTGCGAGCATCTGGTTAATGCTGTTTGCCAGGCTCTGTTCTTCCCTTCAGGTGGAAGAGGAGAGTGAAATCGTCTGCCTGCTCCATATCCTCAGGGAGGTCTCAGGCTTTATTTATCCCGTTAAGCCTTTATCTGATGCTCCTCTGTCTTTGTTTATTCACACAAAGATCCTCATGACCCAGTCAGCGGTGAGCAGGATTGCCCATATTACTGGTGTGTATTATGTTGTGTCTGGCCTTATATTGTAATGATCCCCCTGTAAGTAATATGGATCAACTCAAGGGTGGGTGGAGCTTTCCATTAATAAGCTATGTGATAAATCAAAGATAGCTCAGGATCAATATTGTTTGTCAATATTTTTTAGACATGTGAAAGACCAAACCAACCAAATTGAAAACCAAAACCAATTGGCTTTAGGTTAAAATGACTATATAGTGTTGATTTATGATTAGATAGATGTATTCACATATGATATTTGAAGTTGTTTGATGGATTGGTAAATCTGTTTCTCTTTTTAAAACTACTTTCCACTGCTTCCCTGCTCTGATGCTAATGCTCTGATGCTGTGATTGGCTGTTATGCATCAAATTTTCTTGCTAGATTCAATTAGACACTGAAATATTTTTTTTCTTTTCTAAATACAGTGACTTTTTGTAATTTGGTGCATCAACCTCCTGTATCATTTTTTTAGTTATTTTTTTTTTTCAGTTGGATCCTGGATCAGATCAAAAATCTGAAATGTAAAGGTTCTCAGTTACTCAATTACATCCATCAGATACATGCCCTGTTCTTGTTAATTTCTATATGGAAAACAATGAACGGATAGAGGGCATCTGTAGGCTGCTGAGCTTGAATCCATTTAGCTTCAGTTTCTGCTTATTCCACAAGGTCACATCAAAGCTGTACAGGTTCAGAGTTGCGTTTCATGACTGGATAAAGTGGAAGATGATCTGCATGTTTTTGGACAGGAAATGGGAAAGAAAATGAAAAATAATACACGTCCCATATCTTCCCACTAATTTCCTTGAAATTAGTGCTTCTTGAAGCTGAAGTAACCCTCAAGTCATAACTGGTAAAATCATTTTTTTCATACACATTCTTTTTTTTTTTTATTCTCTGTCATTGTCGGTGTATATTCTCTTCCAGAATAAATGGGGTTAAGAATCAGTGGGGTAGCTCCCCATGACTCATGTTTAATGGCCCTCAGGGGAACAGAAGTCACATTCATGCATGAATACATGACAAAAAAAATGAAGGGACTCTAAAGCATTTCACCCGCTCATTATTACTTTCAGGGATAGGGAAAAATGTCCCATGACCTTTTTAATATCTGACCCTTACTAAAATGTAATTGGCTGTGTGATAAAAAAGTTTATGTTTTTAATGTTCTCCACATCTCAACGTACAGAAATAAGATCAGTGTTATAACACTGAGAAACTAGAATTTCCACTTGTGGTTGTATGTCTCCACCATAGACCTGTGTTAAAATGTCACATAATTAGCATATGAATTCATGAGTTATGATTAAAAATGTGTCTTGTGAAGTCATGTGACCATACCTCATGTGACCTAGTGAGTTCATACTCATATATTATATTCATACTCCAAGTTAATGTTTGTACCAAATTTGAAGAAATTCCCTGAAGTTGCTAGTGAGACATTATGTCAAAGAGAATGGGATGGACAACCAGAAAACACTGGTCCCATATGTGCAAACACACCAGTTCCACTGTGAGGTGTCCCTCACACTGTGTGAGTGAAGCTTCCCACTACTACTATGTAATTGTTACAATGGTTACAATGGTTTAACTTCAGTGCTGAACCTTGGTCCATATTAAGTCAGAAAAGGTGTGGTTTCACTGGAGTGTAATTAAAAATTATCAGATTATCTGCAGTTTAATTGACAATGAAAATATTAATGGTCTTAACGTTTGTTGTGTTATTTCACTTTTTGCTATGATTATGCTGTGAATCTAATCCAGTAACTTCACAGACTAGACATAGACACAGAATGTTTTTTTTTCTCACAACAAACCAACATTTTAATGCATCTAAGACCTTGAGCTTTTCACATTTCGATTTTCAAAACACATCCATATTTGATCCCTGCTGAAAATGAATAAGATTTTGGGGCTTTTAACAACTTGTACTGTGGGTAAATATAATTCTACAAATATAAAAAATTCAATAAAAATTTGAAACCATTTCAAGGTTGAACTGTAATACCCATAACTGTTTGTCTTTCCAAAAAGTTACAATACATTTCCCCCAACAACAATGGAGTGTAACTCCACTTCCTCCTCTGGTCCTCAGTAATCACATGCCAGCACTTGTCAGAGGTCAAAGTGACTGAACTGTGTGCGTGTGGTGGTAGTAGATGTGGGTAATGGTGTGGATAAATGGATACTGATGCTTTTCCCAACTCAGACACTCACTCACAGCCAAACAAGTCCCCTGGCAGAGTGAGAGAAAGAACCTGAGAAGGACAGAGAGAAAGAGCGTAAATAAACACAACTCCCTTTCATCTCCCACTGTCAATTTTGCCCATCTTCTTCAATGAGAATTAATAATAATAAAAAAAACAACTTTTGATTGAAGAATATTTGGTTCTCCCTCATTCCCCTTTCATTTCCTTTAGCTCCTCTTCCTTTGCTCTCCTTTTCAATCATCAATTTATTGGCTGACAGCAAGAAAATCATCCAAATGGAATACCAAAAGCATTTCATTTTCATCACTTTTGATGAAAAATGTCTTTGGTCATTCTCAGTTTGATGCTGAGTTGGTTTGATGAAGGGGTGTGTGAGATGATATGTATACCCCAGGAAAGTGCCTTGATTGTTGAATTTTTCCATTAGTTAGCCAACTTCCATGTTTTTTCATCGGGAAACAAATCTGAGTATTACTGCATGTCTAAAGCATATTTACACCCAAATATGAAAACATGACGTTAACACTGAGTGGCTAACTGTAGGCAGAGAGAGAGAGAGTCTGATGTTTTGTTTTTTTTTTTTAATTAGAAAACAAAATCACAGAGAAAGAATGAGATATCTCTGACAACATTTACATGCACACTAGGTTTTTGGGGGAAACTAGGTTAGGGCTGCAGCTTTGTTCACATGCACAACAATAACCTAGTTACTCTACAATGATCCATTTACATGCAGCTGATCAGTAATCATGTTCATCCCCCACCCCGTGCCTTATCTTTGTGCTTTCTGCCTTACATGATGCTGAGAATAACCAACCCACGTAAGTGCATGTGAATCCACCACTGCATTGATCTGAATCTATTGGCGGCTCTGTGTGAACAGAACATAGACTCCAGGGGGTATATTACAGAAACTTCCTGTCTTAAATGTTAAACTTACATATAGATCCTTTTGCTGTTGCTACTTAGCCAGCACTAGCATTAACAGCTGTTACCTCCTGTAATACAGCCATGATGTTCCTCAGTTCAAGGATGCAGCTTCTGTCTCGACCATCCAACCTGTATAAGTGCGAGGAAACCGACTGCAGATGAAGGACAAAGAGGATGGCTCCGGGACATGGGAGACCTTTTCTGAGGTTGGACCTGACAGATACCTCGACAGTGAAAGAAGCCCTGTACTGTGTTGCAGAGCAAACCATTCACTCTGCTCTTCATGTGTTTGTTAGGTCTGCCATGGACTTGATGTTCAAGTGCAGCGGCATCATGTGGAGGAAGTTGGGCCTGAGTCCTGCCAGCAGAGCAGGAGTTTAAAGGTTTGCAAGAGATTGTGGAGGTTGCAGACTACATCACATCTGCTGCTGCCTGACCGAGCTTATCAGCCCAAAAGCTGCATTAGGGAGACATCTCAATGGCTGAGCTTCTTGGGCTCTTGAAAAGGCTAATGTGCTGGTGGGACACATCCTCCTGTCTGATGTCTGACAACCCATCACCCACCTCCCGCCATTCTTCCTGTCTCGACTCCCTGCTAATCCCCAGCTTCCCTTATCGTCTTCACTTCCTCACTTTTCCTTACACCAACAAAAACTTTCTGAATCCTCTTATTGTAAAACTGTTTTATAGGCTGCATCCTTTGAAGTTACACTGTAAAAAAACTTATATCGTCTGCATTATCCAACCTCCTTTGTTCCTTCTTGTATAAACTGTAAGAAACTTACACTGAACAAAACATCCACTAAGTACAATTTAAGTGGTTTAACATAAACCATAGCAGACTGCAAACTGCCAGGCGGCACTGGCTGCATTTTACAACAGCCCTTAATGTTTCCTGTTTTATGAAAGGCACAATTGCATTCAAGTAATACAAGGACATTTGTCAACCTCTACTGGTGACAAAGGATGTGACTAACACATCTCAGCTGGTGGCTGCAACAGACTAAATAACTGCATTTGTATTTCACAGCAGGGCAGTCAGTGTGGGTGATCACAACAATTATTTAACCAAGACATTAGCTGTAACTCTTTCTGGCATAAAATTATAACAAAACAATGCTGTTATGCTGTTTACTGGAACCAGTCAACAACCATATAAGAATTATTAGAATAAGAGATACTAAAAAGTTTACTTTCAAGTGAAAAATGAAAAAAGAAGGAAAAAATAAGAGATTGTCAACAATATTTTCCACCCCTGTCCTCCAATTGATCAAAGCAACCTTTTTGCCTTGAGGCAGGAGATATTGTTAATCTTGCCTTCCTGCTCCAACACTTGTTACTCATCTTGATGTACTTAAGATGTCCTGCCTGAGGCTGAGGTGATCTGCAGCCATGAAGGCTCAACAACAGCAGCAGAAGTAGGGACAAGCAGATGGCGGAAGTTACTGTAATCGCAGTACAACGCTGAATCCTCTTTTTAATTGGCTTCTTAGTTGTCTGTTGCATAACTGGTTCATATTGTTTGGGTCCTCCCACCTCCTGCTGTAAATGCCCCAACACTGACACAGGTTTGTCATTCACCCTCTTTGGGGCTTTGACTGGACCGCTCCAACAGGTGGATTTTCTTTTGTCCTGTTGCATCACCCAGCATCTACTGGGCGTCAGCAGGTGGACAGCCGCCCAAACATCATCCTGTAGGAGACCTTGAAATACTCACTCATCATTCTGCATTATTGCTTCGGAAGTCATTTTAACAAGACGCACACTTCTAGGGAGAGTAGCCACAGAACTAAATCATCTCCACTTAAAGACAGTTTGCCTGACAGTGGACTGATGAATATGTATATTCTTTGAGGTGACTGTACCCCCTTCAGCTTTATGGAGAACAACAGTTAACTTTTATTTTGCCAGCCATGGTTCATTTTATGCTTCTAGTGAATAGCAAACTCAAGGCAAAGTACCTCTAACCCACATCTGTAATGGTGTCATAGATCGGAGTACTTTTTCCAGGCTACACTAAGGATTGTGGTGCATTTGATGTATTCAATACAGACAAGAAAAATACAATGATTTGTGTCTATTGTGTCAATTGAAGGTGAACCTATATAGCAGCTATATATTTATATAGGTCCACCTTCAATTGGGGTATAGCTGCATAGCTGCTATGACATTCAACTTAATAAATAAACAAATAAAGAAACAAATAAACTCTAGATTGTTTTAACTGATCTGATCATAGCTGCCACTTACTAAGCTCTCAAAGGCTATGAATGCTAAGGAAGGGTCTCAAGAAGCCTCAATGCTTACTTTCTTATCTCCTTACTACCATACTTTATGAGAGGAAAGAAGATAATGCCATCCCACAATTCCTTGTTGCAGCAACATTTAAAGCAACATCCACCATCACTTCTTGATGTAGCCTCGTGTAAGTGGAGTCGGAGTCTCTCAGCAACAAGGTTGTTTTTTCTAATTCCCCTTCACATCCTTCCTTGGCCTCATGAGGTCAAGTGGTTGGGAATGGAGATCTCCTTTTAACTATTTGACTGCAGCAAGAGAGAGCTAGAGAAAGGGAGGGAGAAAGAGAACCAAAACACACTGCACACGCAGCATTCATACTAAAAAGGAGGCTTAAAAAAAAAAACAGAACACACACTAATGCAGGGCTCATGGGGCTCACGGGGGCGGGATCGTGACAAACTCATTCTTCTGTGTACACACTCACTGTATACATCTTGTAATGCAGAGAACATCAAAGAAATCTGAATTAATTTGCGCACATGCACCTAATGCATCTTACTTATATATTATTAATGTGAAAAAGCTGCATATTAGGGCTTTGATTTTAATGCTACAGTGAATCCACATTGCTCTTTGTTTTCTCACATTGGCTGTTCATGTGTCTCCTCATCACACACACAGACACACACACACACAGAGCTGATCTTTATACTGTACCTGAAGTTATGCCAGAAGGCTACTAATGAAAACAAAGCCCACATTCCTCTTTTCTGTCTTCACCTATTTCCTCCTACCTCACAAACCTCTTCAAGCACTTACCTATAGCTCCTCAGCACCTGTAAAGCAGCTGCTTTACACACCCACAATGCTGTTTTGACTTTTCAAAAACAATTAGCACTTGTCGCAAAGATGGAAAAGCACAGGTTGCAAGCTTTTACAAAACACACTTATTAACTTAAGGGTGGCTGGATGAATCCTGTCGAGGCCGGCCTCCTTCATTGCCATGCTCACCTCTATTCACTCCATTCAATCTGCAATCCTGTAATTAGTTTTTATGAGACTGTCCTCTTGTAAAAAATGACCCCATAGGTCATCTTTGCAAGCAGCTTATTACGCCCCATAGTTATGTTATATTGTTAGGTGACCTCTAGCGGCTGTCGTAATTATGGTGGGAGCAAAAGAGAAAGTCAGGTTGCATAGCACAAAGGTTAAAATCCTTGTTATGAGGATAGATGCTTTGACGAAACACAGCTAATGATGTTTCTTTTCTCTATGACCAACCTTAAGTATGTGTTTATTATTGTAACCGTGACAACGAAGTGTGGCCTCCTTAAGGAGGATGACCCAAACCACATTCTTGTCCTAAATCTAACCAAGACGTTTTTATGCCTAAACCTAACAAACCAAACCATGATAGTTCCTTCAGTTTAGACATGTGTTTATTATTGTAACCATGGCAACAAGTTGTATCGGAGGGTAGGGACAAACAATGAATAAGGCAGGTCAGTTGTTGCCCTTTTGCTCATCTCACTCTCAGTTTGTGTTCCCGAGCTTGAGTCAATACCCCTTAATGAAACGGCTTACTGTTAATGAACACCATTGGCAACATGTCCACATGCAATTAATCAGAATATAAACTGGCTAAATTATAAGTATTTGACCAAATAGCTAAATAAAAACATTAGACTTACTCTCCCTCCAATTCTGTCTCTTTATGAGTTTGTGTACATGGGTCAAAGCCGCAGATAAAACAGCATCAACTGGAAATACTGTAATGCACATTTGTCTGAAAGTTGCAGCGTTTTTGAATTCATCTCATAACCTTCAGCTATCAAAACTACTTTGATGTGTTAAACTCCATGTTGAGGTAATACCTGATAAGTGATGCAGTAGATCAGACTTAATGAATTCACACCACTTCATGCCCCCCACTCGACCTAGAAGTGCCAGGAGCTGGCCTCCTGTGGCTGCAGTTAGGTTTTAACCTCCATTTCCATCTGTTTGACTCGCCTGTGTTTGCTTGTATGTATTCACTGGCAACTTCAGGAATTATGATGATTATATGCCGTAAACCTGACCAAGCCCATTTGTGGTTTAACCATACATTTAAAATGTAAAGTGCATTGATTTTTGTCCGTTTTGTTTTCTTCCTTTTGTCCCACAAGAGAATAGATATATATACATATGTAAATGTATCATATGTGTTTCATGTTTTCAGTGAGTCAGTCAGTCACTCAGACTGACAGTCAGTCAGTCATTTAATCAATCAGCAAATCAGCCAGGAAGTGAGTCAGTCAGTTGATTAGTCAGACAATAAATCACTCAAGTTGGTGCCTGCAGCCATATTCTCTTCTTTTATCTCTCAATCCCTTTAGCAGTTTAAACACAATACACACATTCAACAATTTGTGATGGGTCAACAAGTCTTTTTCAAAATCTGATGCTGGTTCATCCAACCAGCAACGTGGAGTGTCATCTCTGTCGGTTCAGGTAAAGCTGGACCAGTCTGACTGATGGATTGTGGGCTTGACGGCTGCATCACTTTGATTCCAGCTCGCCTGTTACAGCAAAAGCACACTGTATATCTTCAATTTAGCAGCAAGCCGGTTACAGTTTATCATGAAATATTGGCTGTGTGTGTTTGTGTGTGTATGTATGTGTGTGTGTGTGTGTGTGTCCATGGATCCACATTTTGGATTCAAAAGGAGAGAGAGTGAGAATCAATTTATGTGTGAGTAGCTGGGGTTCAGCTTTGTTTACATAAAAAGTTAGGTTGGAAGGTGAAATGGTTTTGGTTGTCACACTGTGCTTCCTTTGAATCTGACTTGCAAGTTGCAGCTTTGATGATTTTGTTTGAATGTCAACAAACCCCATGCTGACATAGTTCCTCATCTCACACACAGGCACAAACACACATCCAAACCATTTGCTAATAAAAAAAAATGCTTTTCCTCATTTATATGTGTTTCACTTCAGGAAATTATTTTATTGCTGTAATGCTTTAAATATCATCTCACGAGTTAACGAGTAATCATTTAATAATACTAATAAAGACAGTTATTTAACTTTGTTTACGCCTCTAGCCATGAACACACCATAAAAGTCAAAAAAATCTAATTAGCTATTTGTTTTTGCAGTGACACAGCATTAGCATGAACAGTTGTTTACTGACCAGCCTAAAAGAAACGTTGCAAGTTCAGCATCAAACTCTATTCATTTACAAGGCAAGAGCTGTCTCCAGAGGTGGAGAACAACCCTTTTGTTTTGCCTCTGCAGTGTTTCTCTCACTTCTTCTCCTCTAATGAAGTTAGCATGCTAATTAGCTTGCTTGGCCTGGACCATCTCCTCACGTTCTAATACAGAGTCACTGTAGCATGCAGTGTGCCCTGGAGAAGTAGCATTGCATCTTTTATCATAAGCTCTTGTGAATGCCAAGCTCTTGCTAAGACTGGTAGATTAGCATTAACAGCTGTTAGCGCTAACACCGGATTTAACAATTGCAAAACTCGTATCTGGGACATCATATCCTCTTTGATGGGTCATTAATGTCCCAGACCTTAAGTTCTAAACTCCAGGAAGTGTGAAATGTTTACGTCAAGCTGAGGCTGTCAACTCATTTAGTTATTTTTTGCCATATAAAACTGACTCCACGTGATGGCAAACAGCAAGAAAACCAGTGGGTAACAGTCAAAGGTTTTAAAGAAAACCCTGATAGCACAGCTGGATGCACAAAGCACAGAGAAAATGACATTATCTTAATGATAGGGATATTAACACTGATATGAGTGCAGGAAAATGTGTCCTATACTTAAGTTTTTATGAACACTGCTGCATTTTTGATGAAGCAAATTTCATTAAATTAACTAATTTTGGTTAATTAATAATTCATTTCTCACTGGAGGTGCAAGAGTGCATCTGTTGGCAAGGTTACATTTGAAATCAAAGGAGTAGTAAAAGAGACGTGCGGGAGTGGGTGAGCAACACGTGTGAAGAGTGTGTGTCTGTGTAGTGCATTACCTGCATCGTGAGCACGAAAGGCCACTCATTTTATCTGACTGCTCTCATTTCACAAAACAAGTGATATAATTGGTTCTTTGTTTGAAAGCTTAAAAAAAACATGTTAATACTTTCACGATTGGTGATTCCTTGATGTGTGAGTAATGATGTCCATGGTGAATGATTTCACACATCATGATTTACATCCGATGGAAAATCTTTATTGCCTCATTTGTTCTTCCCATAGCGAAGCAGAGAGGAAAGTGTGGCTGAGCGTCCAGAAATGAATCATATTACAATTTATACTGCAAGATAGTGAAAAGAATCATTAGTTACAGCCCTATAGCCAGCATTGTTTTTTAACCCCTAACCTTAAAGATACCCTGTGTATTGTGTGTGAGTGTGTGTGCGTGTACCCCTGAGGTCTACCCAACATCCCTCATGCATTTCCTCCCTCAGGAGCAGGAATGTGTTTTACGTCACCTGCACTCTTGAGTGTCATCTTTGGCAACCGACTCACGGATAGAAAAAGTCTGACTAGTGGTTAAAATTGAATTATAGTCTTTATAGACTTATAGATTTTTATGGACCTGAACTCTTTGTTCCACCGAGCCCTGCAGACGTGCCATGTCATTCAGAAGTCAATTTACATGTTCAAACATTTAGCATTGACAACCCAAACTTGATTTGCATATATCAATCAATAGATTGATTTGTTTCAACCTTAGAGCTGTGAGCTTCCTTTTATTGTTGCCTTTTAAACAAACAAATTCCCTAATGTATACAGCAGGTGTAACGTTACAGGTAGGCGTATTTTATCATTTGAGTAACCATGACGTACAAGGGAAGTCTCCAGCAGTCCCTCTTTCCTTAAAGCAACTCAAGGCTCCTTTAAAATGGCCAAATGTGTCTGTGTTCCTGTCAAAGAGGGAGTGAAAACATGTGCAACAAGTGAGAATAAGGAAGAGCAGTGGGACCAACACAAGGACTCACACAGGGAGAAAGATAAGGCTGGAACCAGGTGAATACCATTGCTTCCCATGCTTTTGACAGTTAATTACACTTCAACCTGAGACACAATCAACTAATAACTCACCCTGAAACTGGCAAACGAAGCAAAACCTATCTGTCTATTTGAAATAATGACTTACAAAGACAAAGTATTTCATGAGCATCACTCTTTGTTCCTCAGGTTATAAACTGCTGATCTCTTGTCAGGCAGCATATGGATTCTTTTCTTAACTCCCGACAGTCAACAATGGATGATTTCCTTTGATTAAATGCGTGTAGAGGAGTAGTTAGATCGATCATGAGGGTTTTCACAGACTGAAGTGAAAGAAGCTCTCTGTGCACCTGTCACACAGCTTAAGAGAAACACTGAATCTGTTTCTCTTAATTTGCTTCTTGTTTTATCCCAAAAGGAAGGACAGGAAAAGGGAAAACAATACTGTTACGCAACGCATCCATCGACAGCGCGGGTCTGACGGTGGTCTGAGACCATCCGAGCTCAGGCACACAGACATACACACCCCACCCCGGCGCTTCTGTCCCTCAGCGAGTTAAAAGGTGCTGTGGGTGATAAAAGCTCAGGCGCAGTTGGCGCTGAACCGGTGGTCGCGCAAGAAAAAAGGAGCGCACCTCTCCGGACCTGGAGCGCACGGAGGAGAGGGGCGGACCCAACGTGACACCGGCATCTACTCTCTGAACCCTCACCCACTCGCCAACTAGCTCTCTTGGGCAGGATAGCTCAGCGTTGACAAATTCCCCCTCTCTTCAATAAAAGCTGCCACATGCGCGCACGGTGCAGCGCAGGACTCCTCCGTGCGCCCTCGCTCCTCCAGATGGGTTGAGCGAATGAAAAAGCACCGAGACCGGATGCTTCCGTCTCACGCTGCAAACTTCGGGCTGGTGCAAACTTTGCGGCTCAGCCCGGGATGATCGTTTCCAACGCGAGCCTAAACTGCGCGCACTGTCCGGGGGGAGGAGCCGGCGCCGCGACGGCGACGGACGCGTACGAAGAGGTGTCCGGCGCTCTGCCGCCTCCGTCCCTGAGCCCGACGGGGCACCTGGTGGTGGCGGTGTGCCTCGGCTTCATCGGCACCTTCGGGTTCCTCAGTAACTTCCTGGTGCTCACGCTGTTCTGTCGGTACCGGGCTCTGCGCACGCCCATTAACCTCCTCCTGGTGAGCATCTCCGCGAGCGACCTGCTGGTGAGCGTGCTTGGGACCCCGTTCAGCTTCGCGGCCAGCACCCAGGGGCGGTGGCTGATCGGACGCGCTGGGTGCGTTTGGTACGGGTTCGTGAATGCGTGTTTGGGTAAGCAGGTGTTTTCATGATCTTTGACTGAGACTGAATCAACCGAAACAGCATCTTCACATCATTTAATCTAAAATGAAATCTTAACATTTATCTGCCTTATCATGACCTATTCACCTCTTACAAGAGAAAAAGAGAAGAATTATTCATTTCCCCCACTAATTTCTAATACAAGTCAGATGAGTATGAGTCTAATTTTTGTGCTCTCTCCAGTTTGTCCTTTTTCAGTTTGACCTTTCGAGGGATTTAAACGTGAAAATTGACCAAAATTAGGTCTCATCAGTTCTGAAATGGTTTTATTTGCTTTGCTGCTGAACATATTCCCCTCATTTTCTTTTTGCTTGCCAGAAGCAAATGCTCATTCCTTGCCTGCAGCAAAACTCTCTCATAACATAACATGATTAAAATCCTGTAAACCCATTTAATTATGCAGTTAATTTCAATTAAAATCCTATTAATTTCCAAAGGTGTAAATTGCTGCTCACTGCTGATTATGTTCAGCTTTGCTAAGCTTGCAAACTGAATCTCCTTCAGGGACATAAATCCTAATAGGATCTGGTAATGTGTCATAATTCAGATTTAGACACAGATGTGACAATACATTTTGGAGGAAGAGTGGAGATGCAGAAGAGATGAGGAAAAAACGTAAAACATGGAAAAAGCATTCCTTTTACATAATAAATCTGCTCTTGTTAGGCTCTTATCTTGATGCTTAGATGTTGTGTCTGATGATCAGATCAGCAAAAATGAGCTGTGGAGCTCTTCAAGATGGCTGGGGTCAAACATTTGACCTTTCAGTTTCAGGGCAATCACACTAATCACTGTCCATGATTGATTAATATCACCCCCCTGCTCAGAACCCATAGGATCCTAATTTCCTTGATATGGCAATGAAGCAAGCAAGAGGGGAAAGATGTTGATTGGGGCTGATCTTACCATGTTTGTTAACTTTTTTTTTTTTTTTTAATGACTTCACCTTCTTATTGCACTTCAGTGGTTCTGTGATTGAGAGCAATTGTAAGTTTCTAATCAGCCAGTTAAGTACTTCTAAAACTCTGTTACTTTCAGTCCACTCTGGAGAGATGCTGTTGTTCTTAAAGTTATTATTTTCTCTTTGGAGGCTGGACCTATAGTGAGGTGCAGTATGATGTTGTTCTTGAATCAGTTGTTTTGCTTGTAGTAAACTGCAGTCAGGTGTTGTTGCTCTTACATCAGCTTTTTCCTCTTTGGGATCTGGACTTGCACTAAAGTGGTGTTGTTGCCCTTAAATAAGTTGTTTTCTTGGGTGACTCTGGACTTTCAGTAAGTTGTTATTGCTCTTAAATGTGTAGTTTTCTCTTTGGAGTCTGGATGTTTCGTGAGGGGTAGAAAAGTGTTGTGGCTGAATAATTTTGACTAAATATCTCCACAACTTCATGACCTGAGAACTCGCCCGATTCATTTTGCACACTTTTTCTCTTATGATGAGTATATTTAGGAAAATTAACAAGCAAAAACCAATAGCATCAAAATTGTACGTTCAGATCAAAGACTAACTGCTGAAACAGAGCTGACTTGGAGGCTTTAGAGATTCACCTCTGGACTAGGCTGGTCCCTGGCTCTGTAAGACTACTGGAATTGAAAGATGAAGGCTCCAGCATCCAAGATTAATGTGATTAGTGAGAGATTGATGACAGTTTGGTGAGAACTGATCAGATAGTGTGTGTGTGTGTGTGTGGGGGGCAATGTTTGAAAAACACCAGAAATAACCTTTAGGGTCAAAGTATTTCACATTGTGTTCTGGCTAATGGAACCCTTGAATGGTAGAAATAGTGCAGTAGAAGTAATAGTTTTGTTTTGTTTTTTTTTTAAATGTCACAGCAAAAAGGGAAAAAAAAAATTATCATCTGTTGTGTGAGGGAATTACTTCTTAGAAGAGAGAACATTGTTGGATTTGATCCTCAATTGAATGAGTTTGAACTCTGGAGAGTTCACAGCAGATTGTGTTTTAAGTGGAAAAAATTGCAGGCTCAGGAGGAGCTGTAGCTTGAATTGCCTCTTCAGAATACATGTTTAGCTACAGAATTTTTGTGTGAGGTGCATTAAATTTGTGCAATTCTGAGCAATTATTTTCAAATGCAAGTGGCTTCTCGGTGTGTCTTTGTTGATACACAAATGCACAAAGCAAAACCAGGTTTCTCTCTCTTCAGTGACTGGCCATTATCTCAAATCACGACATCTATGCAAAGCTAAAGACACTTATACTCCACCTGTGTTGAAGTGCACTACTTCAGTCCAGACTAAAGGACTGATCACACTTAATTACAGGATTCAAAAAATACCCCAAAATGTACAAGTGTACAGAAAAACAGCACAAGTAGGAAAACCCATTGCTCTGTTCACTGTTTGTTAAAAGCTACAGGATCCACTGAGGTTGGAGGGGAAAACCCTCTGCCTGTAAGAGCCGAGATGGAATCCGCTCTGTTTGTTAATGAGACACTTTCTGCCCCTGCTGCAATTACCCAGAAAACATCAGAGCTACTGTACCATGCAGTCAGGGGCTGTTAGGAAGCTTGTAATCAAGCCTCATTGGGTCACTCTTGCTAGAATAAGATCTTGTTCGTGAAGTCAGAGGGCTCTTCTTTTTTACCCTCCTCCTTTCTACTCTTTTTCTCAGTTATTCTCTCTGTCATTCAGTCTGCAATCTCAACACTGTAGAGGTCAACAGGTGCAGGATCTGGGAACTCATCACTATTGTTGTGGCATTTTATGGACTAACAATTAATCAAGTAATCATCAAGAAAATCAGCAGACTATGAAATCTATATTCTTTTATTTATATCACTTTGTTGATGCAATGATACTTTTCCTGTCTGAAGTTTTCGTCATGCACACATGTAAAATGTCAATCAGAAACCTGGTTATGCTTAGACACGGTCAAGAGATAACCTTTCTTCAGAGGAAATCTAGCTGTGGAAATCAGGTTTCACTAATCCCCTTAAGCTGATTACAGAAACCAGATTTCTTTTTTTTTTTCTTCTTTATGTGAATTTGAAGAAATTACGTTACTCCAGAGAGCCACCAGTAAAAGGATTACTTATAGTAAATGGATGTAAACACACTGACAGTGCATTGGAGCTTGTGCTGAGTGGTCAGCATTTGAGGAACAAAGGGTCTGATTTGGCACAAGTGCTTTTGCTTCGCCATCAGTTCGATCTGGAACAAGACTGAGAAGATAAAGGAGGAACAAGAGGGAGACAGAGGTGAGATAGAAAGTAACAGAGTGAGAGGGGAAAGAGCAAGAGGGTAATACAGATTGAAGAAGACAGAAAGAGGAGACAAAGACTGAGAGGAGATGAGGTGAGAGGGGGAGGAAGAACACGAGAAACGGTGAAAGATGATTAGCTCCTATGCTGACTCAGGACCCTCAGACAATTGGGTCATTTGTTTTACCTTAAATCTATTCCACACAACTCGAAGAAGTGAAGAAGAATCAGACGAGAAGCCCTTTAAAATGCATGCTGGGGAATCAAAGCGGGCCATGTTTGAATCAAAGCCAACATTGGGGAGTGATTTGCTCCCTGATTCCCCACCAGGCTCAGAGTAGGGCCTGTGCAATCATTACAAAACAAGGATGGAGAAATGGTTGCTGGTAAGAGAGGCTGCCTTTGCTGCTGAGGTAGCAGCACATTCATATCAAAAGAATACACCATAATAAGACAGAGAGGTTATTTTTCAAATATGTTTACCCATGACTACATACTATTTAATAAGCTCAGCACAATTTGTTTTCTTGTCTTTGTAATTCCTAAATAATAATCATGCAAGTGATTAATGTGAGCCTTTGGTCATCAACAGCTAATCTAAAAAAAACTTTAGATTAGACTTTAGGCGACACCCATCTGATCACATTGGCACTTATCAAATAATTAATTCATCAGACAAGAAAATAAAACACTGAAGCTGGACTCATCAATATTTGTTGTGTTAATAATGAATCAAATGACTCCAGTTTTAAAGATGTTTCTTGTTTTAATTAACCTTTAGAGATTTAACATCCAAAAAAGCAGTTCCTCAGTTCTTCTGAGCTTTTTAGCCTCTTTTAGCTTCTCATTTTGGTTTTTGGTTTTCATCAATGGGTTAGGGTTTAGGGTTAAGAGTTGCACCAAGTGAATGATGCTGTTTCTCCATCCATGTGTTATATGTTGGATATTCAGCTTGTTTCACTGCCCCTAAGTAGCCAACAAATTAATGAATGCAGCTGCACAATGAATACACCCATAGCCTCTCCAGCATAGACTTTACTGCTTTAGCCAATTGGATCCCAGCCTTTTTGGCTAGTAGACCATCAGTCTGTTCCAATCAATACATTCTGACATGACAAAGATCAGACTGAGATTGAACTGTAAATAAATTTAAGGTTTGGAGTCATTGTGCAGACTCTTTTCATCAGTGCTGGCTTCAAATAGCTTTGTGTCTATATATATAATTTATATGACGTCCTCTCCTTAGTGACCCTTTATAGCCAAGCAATCTTCACTTACTTGACTTTAAACCCCTCTTCACAGGCTACTTATGTCTATGAGTTGAAAGCAGTTTAACAAAGGAGTGATGTTCCCTTCATAAATTGTTTCATTTAAGTTTAGGGACATATAGAGGCAATTTTCACAAGAAAACCCATAAATAACAGCTAAATTAAGCACCTGCAACCAACTGAAACTTATTGAACCAGAAAAAGTTGAGATACTGTCTATGTATGGAAATGGCTTCACTTGTATGCTTTCTTTTCTTTTTCTCTATATTGTGGATTTTTTATTTTAAATCCACAATATAAAGACCTCCTAGTTCCTTTCCTAGTCATATCATCTGTGATGAGGGCAGACGTTGGAATGAACATACTTTATCCACCCAGAGTGCATCAGTAATGAAAAGAGGGAGCCCTCTTCAACCTGCAAACACACTCATACACACAGTTATCACATTAATATCCATTCTGCACAGACACACCAAAACAAAATCATTTCCATTATTCTCAAGACTCTTATTCTTTGCTGTTGCTCTCAACACACTGTGCGCCCACTACCCCAGCCCACTGTCCAAGATGAACGCACCCACAAAGCTTTCATTATGCATTGAGTTGCTGTGATTGTGTAATCATGGTCTCTGTCCCTGGCAGACTCAGTGTAATGGAGGTAAAGTGCCCCTGGCCCAGCACTTTAGCTCGTATGTGTTGATTAGCTCTGATTTAAGACAACCAACAATTTGTTCCAACAGCACGTTCATCAATTAGCAATTAACATGTAGAAGACGCCTGTGTTTCTGTGCATGTTTGTTCAGTGTTAACAGGTTATAATGATAAGTAGAGAAGGGTGTAATAACACAGTTAGCTAGTGGCAGTAAAGAGCTCATGGTTCGATCCACTAATGGTACTGAAAGTAAACCATTTATTTCATATAAAACGCACACTTTCAGAATTCATGAGTACAACAATGATTCGTTTTTAAATCAGTTTTATTGCTCAAAAAAAAAGTTCCTGGCCTATTCATAATTGATAAAAAGTTTAAATCAATTTTGAAAGCAAATACATAAAATGTTTAAAGGACCCAGTTTCTCCATTTTGAAAATGTACTTCTTTTGCAAGGCATTAGGACAATACATAAAACTGACAAACAGGTTTTTGAAGAACTAACCTGCATTACAGGATGGAAATAGAACAGATTAAACAGGAAGATTAATCAATGGTCAAAATAATAGCATTTACAGGACTACAATTCAAAAATGTATTTTAGTTTTTGGCTATTTTCTAGATTTAGTTTTCTACAAAATTAAAAACACAAAAAACTAAACTAAATTCATAAACTGGAGAAAATTTAGGGAAAAAACTAACTAACTTCTCCAAACACATTAGCTGGAAACAAACCAGTTTTTTTTAGAGCATATTTAATGAATCATGCCATTATTTTCTAAATCCAAAGGGATTTGGAGGCAGCAGTCATACAAAAATGAAAATTAAGATACAAAAACAAAATGACGCAGTTGTGCGTCTCATGCTGCAAACTGAGGCAAAGACATACCTGCCTGAGTTGAAATGTTTTTAAAAAATGAGTGAAAATTTGTGGTTATTCTGAATTATTCGGTCAGGTTTCTGGGGGAAAATAAGTCGACGAAGATGTTGCTGTGAAGTTTGGAAATCAGCCTGTTCACCTGTCGCATGTACACAGTTGCAGCTTGTTAGCACAGCGAACGTCAGGCGAACTGGATGAACTCCAGTATCGTCCATCGGGTGTCAGTGAAACCGTCCCTGATCAAAACCAGCACAACATTTATTTCAAATGCAGCCTCCTCGTTATCTTGGAGTGAACAAGAACACAGATGCTCCAATGTCGAAAAATTGGTGCCCCGCTCACTTTTAGATTCCTGAAACCGTTAATTTAATTATGGATCCAAATCAATCAATAAATAAAAACACAAAAAAATAGGTTTACTGAAACCTGCACATTGTTAAAATAAAACCAGAACTTCATTAAAAAGAGTTTTTACAAGTTCCCTGTTAAAGACTAGAAGGTTTTTGATCTAGACTTGGCCTGATGTGATCTAGAAAAGAGGGGAAAAAGTAGTGAAGTCAACTTTTTGGGTTTTCACAACTCTTATGTTTCAAACTGTGCTTCAACAGTTACTGGGGCCTCCTAATCAAGTCCAGGTTTGATAAGTAGAACTTTAAGAGTTTTTAAGGTAGACCTGCAGTCGTGATGGAGGACAATGAAGGAAATTGCCTTTCATTTAATAAAAGTTTCACATATCCTTGACCACGTTCAAGCTTTTACTACAATGTCTAACATCCCTCTACAACAATAAGTGGTTCAGTATTGTAACTTAAGTTTCCTTATATAAGATACATTCAACATCCTCATTTTTCTGCTCCTTCTTGTCTATTGCCACTTTAATCTCACACCTATCGACCACTTGTTCTGTACTCCCCCTTCCTCAGGCATCGTCTCCCTCATATCCCTGGCCGTTCTGTCCTATGAGCGCTACTGCACCATGATGGCGCCAACTATAGCTGATGGCAGAGATTTCCGGCCGGCTCTGGGAGGGATCTGTTTCTCCTGGCTTTACTCTGTGGCCTGGACTGTTCCTCCGTTGCTTGGATGGAGCCAATACGGGCCCGAGGGCCCCGGCACCACCTGCTCAGTTGACTGGAGGACTCAGACGCCAAACAACATCTCCTACATCATCTGCCTATTCACCTTCTGCCTGGTCCTGCCATTCTGCGTCATCCTCTACTCCTATGGCAAGCTGCTGCACGCCATCAGACAGGTGCGATTCTGCTAATATATAAATGCTGCATGACAGAGTTAGTCTTTGAATTGTAAATCATAGGGTCGTTTGCATTTAAAGAACTTATTGCTGTCTGGATCTGAGATATGATACCATAAAGTGCGTTAAGAAGTGAATTCAAGTGCACACGAGCAGCGTACCCTCTAATCTGTGACCTTAACTGATCCATGACGGTATCAAACTCCTCCAGGCAATCCCAGTGTTCAATTTGGGGCTGCATAGTTGACCAGAGGAAAGAGTTCATACATTTCAAAGACTTGAGTTTGAAAGCTGAGGAATGAAGCCATGTATCAACTGATCTCAACAAGCCCGGATCAGGTTTGACATCTCAACAACGCAGTCTATTAAAGCTGCCAACATCAATTTATTCTCCTGTCTGCTGCTTTATGCTGTCGCCCACTTCTGAGGATGCCTAGGCCTAAAGGTCGCATTGGGATTTTTTCAGAAGTGTCTGAAACCATCTCCTCTATGCAAGGACATAATTTACACCTCGATGCAGGAACAGTAGGTACAGCAGAGGCTGAGACATGACCTGTTTCCTGAATGACGGCAGTAATTTGCATCCAGATGTTGCTGCTGGGCTGGTGAAGTACTGTGTCAGCTCCTGTCACAGTTTCCTGAAAGTAAATTCTGTCCTTATAAAAGCTTAGTTTTGAGAAAACTAAGAAGGATGAAGTGTAAGTTTTCAAAATGTGTATCACATTTTAAGAAGCATCTTGAGCCAATAGACATGTAATTTTTCCATTTCACCTCCTCCCTGATTCATGAATGAAGTGTTTTCTTGCTCTTAGCTGAAAGTTGTACTTGTTGTGAGAGACATAAACAGACAGTAGCTAAAAGAGAGAGAGAGAGCAAGAGAGAGAGAAGTCACACTAAGGTTGCAACTCATGAAAATGTAATAGCCAGTTAATTTGCCAATTATTTTTCATTTAACTGATTAATTGTTTGGTCTATGAAATGTTAAAAGATAGTGAAAAATTCCATCACAAAAGGAGAACATTTGAGCAGCCAGAGCTAGGAAATGTCAGACCTTTATTTGAAATAGTCAAATATAGCTCTAGTTCACACACCTAAATTTATCAAGATGCTCTTTAAATTTAATTTATCTGTTTCTGTGTATGGCACAGATGGGTAGAACGCACAGCTATGCCTTATTGAGCCATCAGCTATAAAGAATGCAGTTGCACATAAATAGAAACTGATCAGTTGAACAAAGAGCTTCCTGTCTGACAGATTTGGGGGTTTAATGTCATCTTTTGTCTTTCTGTCTTTAATTTGAATGCAGAGGGTCTATTTTCTACCTCTCTCCCATTGAGGTTAACAATATTTGCCCCAGGGCATGTTGTTGCAGGCAGATCACTGGGGTAGCACTTGCATTAGCTGATTGGCACCAGCTGCTAAATTCATGCTTTACCATTGCTGGCTCATTCAGCTGTTGCTTGTCTACCAGCTGACTAGTATCATCCAATCAAGTTCATACAGGTGCAGGAGGCAGACTCTTATAACCCACCACCAGAGCTGTTCGCTGCTACATATCCCTCGACCACCACCGCAACCATGTCCTCCTGCGCTGAGGTTTTGATGACTTGACTTAACAACACACCTGGTTATTAAGGTGGATTCTCATTTCTGCTTTGACAGCTTCCTCAAAGAGGAGATCCCTGTCCATCAAATCAATGTGTATAGATGCGTGCAGATACAATTATAGTCAGTCCAACAGGGACTGTCTCATTTTACTACCATGAGTCTCTGTGTCAACATTTCTAATACAGTCAAGTGGCTCTGTAAGAATTCGAGTGTCTTCAGCATCAGCTCTGATCACATGATCTGCCATATCCACCCTGGGAGAAGATAGTTTTATTATGCTATTAAGTGAAAATTAGTTTTTGAAATATCATTTGCAGATATTAAATTGGTTCAAAAATTATAGTTGTGAGAGAACACAACCAATATATTTTTTAAATTCTTTGTTATCTCTCTATTAAGGTCTGCTGTGGTTGAGCCCATTTTGGATCAAGTCTATTCAGTTCGGGTCGAACTGCGCTCTAGTCTCTCTCGTTTAAAAATGAATGAATTTATTCTAGGTTCTCCATATAAATACAATAGTGAATTGTCAGTTTAGAGTCACGGTGAAAACAATGGGTTAGAGGAAAGTTTAGAGCGGCACTTTTGGATGAGAGTTGCAAGAATTTCAAAGAGTCAAGTCTGGAAGCTGAAAATAGTCATTAGGAAGAGGAGTAGAGAGCAGCACAGAGGTTCTGTAATCAGACGGGTGTTAATGACAGGATTATAGACGGCTGTCTTCATTACATTCTGCCAAGGACCTTCTATAAACCTCAAGGCTGCAGACCTTCGCACCCACTGTCGGCTAATCACAGGGGACAAACTCTCCTCTTTTAGTTGTGTGTGTTTTTCCGTGTGTGCGATAGCAATGATGACACAGAGAGCATGCCTTCATATTGTTTCAGGGAACGTGGGTGTTTAAATGACCTGAGGAGGAGTTTATATTCTGCAATTATACAGAAATTACACACAGCAGGTTTTGAAAATTGACAATGATGTTTTTAGACTCAGTGTGCCTCGTGTGAGAAGCTCTTGTACAAACAGATTGGCCCCTAAAATTACCAATTACCAAGTTTCTTTTTTATTTAGTTTCAGACCTTTTGAATGATTCAGGTACAGATGGTTCCATATACATGGGACAAAATACACCAAATCAGTTTGGAATTTAAAAATGATATACATTATATTAAATTTAAGTGGTCGGTTAATTGAATAAGTAAATATAAACAGGGAAGATTATTTGTTCCGCCTCCCGATTGTTTGGACACAGTATTTCCACAATTCTGCCTATTTATCTGCATGGTTGTGTTTGTGTATGACCATGACAAGTATGCAAGTGTGACAGCTTGCAATTGATACATTATCTGTTTGGCAGCTTCATGCATGCAGAGTGTGTCTAGGAATTAGGCTTGCCTCATTGTTCAGTTGCGCGTCATACGTCTTCCTTTAGCTTTGTGTGGGATGGTTGAATGTGTTTGTTTGTGGCTGTGAACCGCACTCTTTCATTTGTATCTGCGAGCCCTGGGTGTTGATGCGTTGATGCTGTTAGCACAAGAATTTGCTGGTTCATGTGCCATGCCTCTGTGGGTTTCTGCCATGCCTGCAAGCACAAGAAACACCTTATTTTCTTTTTGGGTGTGTTGTTACTGTTGTTGCTTTTTGTAATTTAAGTGTAATTGTATGAAATTATAAAAACTAAAATGATTGATTGAAATTTCCTCAATTATATAAAAAGTGATCACCAGGTTGTTGCATCAATTGTACACGTTCTGCTTTAATTGATGCACATTTTATGGTTGTATGATGATTTAATGGTGCATTTCTTGTGCGGGTGTATTTTTACCCAAATCCACAGTTCACTTCCTGCCTTGGTGTTTTTTTTATGTGACCAAAGGGGGTCTACAATCTCGGGTTATTATCCATCTTGAGCTAATTAAACTAGCCCAACTTTTACAGCAGATGTGATCACTTGGTCACGATTGGAATAGAATGGCTGAATTTCCTTTTTTGGTCATTTGGTGCTGTTTTCCAAGAGCCAGATGGATTCTGACTCAACAAGAAAGATACTGCACAACCTGAAAACTGAAACATGTCTTTTATTAATCACTTATAACTGATCTATGATTTTATCCCACCAAGGCTAAATACCAGAACTGAAGAAGCTTCTTGGATGAGAGGTGAAAGGTCTTCAAGAATCTACAGCCAAGTCCAGTTGCCCTAGATTTAACTTTCTCAGAGCACTATGACCTGGATGACTGAGAACCTTCACAAGCTGATCCCTAGAAAAATAGTTTCTGATTTGCTATTAATAGCAACATAACTACAATGATTTTTTTTTTGTTAAATTGTATTTAATATTCATATGCATGAGGTGGCACAGTGGCAAAATTGGTTCTGGATTCTGGGTCCTTTCTGTATGAAGTTGGCATGTTCTCCCTGTGCCTTTGAAGGAATGAATGCATGTTCATTGTGAATGTGAGCATGAAACTTTGTTCAACTCTATGTTAGCTCTGTGAAAGACTGGCATCCTGTACCTGCCCTCGTCCAGTGTCATTAGGGATTGGCTTCAACCCCTTGTGACCCTATAAGTAGCAGTATGCAGCACTATGGATAATGGATGGAGTTAGACACATTTAATCTCTGCATTTCATGTTTGTGCCTTCTTAACTTTGTCTCTGAAAGGTTGCAGTTTTTGTTTTGAAAGAAAATTTTGCACTTATGTTGTTGAAGCTGCTTCTAAGACGTTTCATCTTTTAGTGAGATTAAATTATGAATCTTTAAAGTTGCTTTAATCAACATATTAACAGTAAATGAAAAATCTTCTTGTAATATGAAAGCTGTTGCTCATAGGTCATATAAATATTACCTGACTCAACAATTTGCCTATGGAGCATTTTAGCAACTTTTAGCTCATTGTTTTGGGCTTTTTGGCTGATAACTTTACTGTTTTGGTTCACTCTGACAGCAGGCAGCTGTTATTAACATAAAAGCTTTGTACTGAACTTGTTGCACTGCCCCAAGTGGCCTAAAATTAAATTAATGCAGGCTTTAGGAAACCAGCACTTTTTTTTTTCACTGCAAAATGCAACACTGCTTGGTTTCTAAACTGTTTACCTGAGTGAATAGTCTAGTGCTGATCAAATCCATTCATTTAGTCGTTTCTTTTAACCAGATCAAAGAAATTGCTGAGCATAATAAAATAAAAGCAATTTTGATGTCACATAATGACATTGAGGGATGGTTGAGAAAGGTGTTTGTGATTTTGCAGTTTGATAAAGCCCAATTTTTTGCAGTGTTGTCAACAAGCCCAGAAGGCTGTGGGCTCAGAAGATAACTGTCTTTGTCTCATAGGTTGGTTTTGCATCTTTGTTACGGCTTGCTTGAGCTGTACGCAACAAAGTCCGACAACACACATAATTCATAGCTGATGGCAATCCATTTTTATTAAACTATCATCTAAGTTACCAAACTGATAAGAGATTTGGCTCATTAAAGAAAACATGTTGACAGAATCTGAAAATAAGAGTCGTAGATAAGAACTTCACTGAACGAACTGAGAACTATTATAATCATATTAATGGTTTTGCTAAGATGAGTTGATTTTACAATCTAATGTTGTGCAGAGATCTTTGGCAAATTACTTAATTAACCACAACAAAATACAACTTCATGTGAAGAAAGAGACAGGATAAAATGCTCAAGGTGATTGAGATTGGCATCAGGCAGAGACTGTGTTTAATTCTGCTTTGCTGTCTGTGTACTGTATATATGGAGGCTTGTGCATGTGTTGTCTCTCAGCAGCCTATAGGTGTAAATTTACCTAAGGGGAGGATAATCCCTTGCTTATACAGCATGCATTTTTCTCACTTGCAGGGCAAACAAACATGGACTTATGCGCACACGCACACACACACACACACACACACACACACACACACACACACACACACACTTTCAACTCATTCCCAGAGTTTTGCAGGATGTGATTAAATCTTGCATGCACTGTTCTGAGACACTGTACAGAGTAAGAAACTGAAGGAGAGAGTCAAGCTTTTTCTTTCATTTTTCTATTCATTTTATTCCTTTTTATTTGATATTCATAATATTTTTATTAAAAATCTTAGCATTAATATTTTAGCATTGATGTACATCATGATGCAGTTGTGCATGCATCTGCATATTTCTGTTTGAACAACATGATTTGCTTCTTTTTTCTTCATATCACAGATACTATAGCTCTCATTTGCAAGACAGATCACAGCTGCATCTTGTAAAACAATAGCAGCATGAGCATCTGCTCCATGAAAGCTTTTTCTTTAGAGTTTCTAAAGAGTAAATGGTAAATAAACCACTGTATTGTATGAATAGTAAAAAGGCTTTTATCATTTATGTTTCAAATTAAACCACGTAATCATTTCATAAAACATGATGCATACTTATAAATGACACGACATAATTCAAATTAGTTAAACTACAGCATTAAAGTACTTAAATATTTTAACATTCATAGTGATCCAAAAATACTGTAACATTAACTGTCAATTTTTTATTTTTTGCAAATAATTTTATTCTTAAATTATATGATTTAAATTGGTTACATGTAAGTCTTGCTTTTGCTACATTGCCAGTGTTAACATTAACAGCTGTTTACTTTCCAGTCTTGCCAAGCGCTTCATCCATTGTTGTTTTTACAATATTAGAGGTTATAATATGGTGTTAGAAAGTGACAAGATGCTCCAAGACAGAACTTGCTAATTAGCATGCTAACGTCAGTAGAAAAAAAGAAGTGATAGAAATAGAAAACAGGAGCTCACAGTGAGCAAAGGAATGAAGTTTGATGCTGAGCTCTCAACGTATCTAGTAGACTGGCAAGAAAACAGATGTTAATGCTAATGTTGGCTGTATATCAATAGCAAAACAAATGGGTCATTCAAGCCAAACCACACAAATGCCATAATATATTTGATTTAAATATTGCAAAATCCTGATTGGATGGTTACAAGGAAATATGTTACATTTATTTCTCTTCATACCAATGAGAAAAACACAGACCCAAAAAGGAAATAAAGAAAGCTACCAAAACTTTGGCTCTAGGTGGACAATGGCTGTTCAGAGCTTGAGGTAGTCATATCAGGACACATCTAACATTCTTGCCTTGGCTCTTCTGAGGGGTGTAGGTGCAACTAATAACTGTGAAGTTTTAATTTTTTGACAACCTCACTGCCTTTGGAACTGATACTTCACCTCCCTCCTGTCTGTATCTGTCCCTGTGGTTTACACCAAACCTGGTTATCATTGACTTCAGCAACAACAGTTGCTTTTCTTCCTATCTTGTCCTCTCTCAGGTGGGTAGATGTAGCCAAGTCCTGTGTTTTTGAAAGAAGAGGAAGCAGCTTTGTATCATACATTTTCTGTTTAGTGATATACTTGATTATTATTGCCAAGATCTGCAGTTTCTTCTCATGTGCCACAAGGATATCTGTAGTCTGTGTCATCTTTTAGGCCTTTTGTGCACCTCTGGGGAGCCCCTGTCTCTTCCCTCTGTGAAGGAGTAAATTTAAGATTCTGGATGTACTTTCAAACTTCAGCACAAACTTTGTCTCCCCTGTCCTTTCCGTCAGTATGATGGACAATCATGCCATAGATTTTGCACCTATTCTAATTTATTTTCCTGAGGATGACTGGACTTGGAGACTGATTTAAGGGAACTGCCCTTGGTACAATTGGGCAAATGCACAAAAGGTTTTCACTTTAAAGAACCAATCAAACTGCATTTTATTTAAAAATAGCTTATAGGATAAAATAGGTTTGATGATGACAATGTACCTATTTAAACATGTATTTTAAGATGAGGAAGATTGATACCACTCTTATGTCTGACATTGAATATGAAGCTAGTTTAGCTTAGCACAAAGACTCAAAACAGGGGGAAACAGCTGGCACACCAGCCCTATTAAAGCTCAGTAATCAATGCCTTATATCATGTTTATTTAATCAGTAAATGTAAAAACATCCTTTGAGCTAAGCTTAGCTTATCACCTGTTGCGTCTAGCTTCATATTTACCACTCAGACATAAGAGCGGTAAGAACCTTTTCATCTAACGCTGAGCAAGGAAGCAAATTACCTATTTCTTGCAGTGTCATAATACTTAATACTTAAATCCATGTCTGCATGACAACAATTACATGTAGGTTTTTCGAGTATTTACAAATATACCTATGGTATAATTTATCCCTATTATTGTTCTCATGTTCCTAGTAGTCTTGTTTTCTTCTATTTTGCCTGAATTTAAGTATCACTTGTAACCACCAAGTATTTTATTTGTACCTGATTCATAGTACAAAATTACAATATAAATTACAGATTGTAATATAATATCACCTTTTTTTATTCATTTCTTTTGTTCTTGGTGCCCTGATGGTCCCATGTGCAGCATCACTGATGTCTGGCAAACCAGATGATGAAGCACGTCCTTGATCATGTGACAGTGTCTGGTCCATTACTGACCTGACACTGTCTCATGTCGGAATATATTATAGTATTTGCCACACCCTCCATGCACTGGAGGTAAGAATGACTCCAGGCTGTAAAGGTCTGAAATTCTCTTGAAACATTCTCGACAGGATGATATAGTTCTGTATCGTTTTTCAAAGGTTGGCAGATCAAATAGTAAGACCTTATGGAAAAGATGGCAGCTCCTCTGCACTTCAGTTACAGTCAATCTGAAACTACAGTATGAGTCATATGTAAACAAAACTGCAAGTGATGTTCATTTACAATTTAAAGAGCCAGTGGCTACTTTCACGAGAAGAGAGTTGGCATCGGTGGCGCTGGGTATGTCTCTTCTGGTAACTCTCGGCTTGGAGTTTGCTGTTAATAAAGTTCAAATGATTAACTTCAGCGAAATTACATGGCCCCCAAACAAAATGAATCTTAGTCAATCCTCTGCTTCTATCATCTCTCATCTTGAATATTGAGGAGTTTCTGAATGCACTATTTGTGTTGGTAGACGAGGATCTGATTTTGTGGGTTTAAATGTCAGTTCAGCCTTTGCAGCGTCTGGCTATGAAAATCTATATTTAGATTTAGTTCAGTTGTCGGGGGAAATCTATCAATAGATTGACTGATCTATCTTTCTTGCTGTCAGGTGCTTGGTTGTGCTTGAGTTCGACAAATGATTGCTACAGCAGACTTTTTCCTAATCCAGGATTTGCAGGTTGGACTAGATAGAATGGATATATAGATTTTTACTCATGATGATGATTGGAGGGGCACCTCTTGCTTGCTTAGCTGTTGAGTTACAGTATGTCACAATATGTGCTGTTTCTCATGCCCCAAAATGTGTGAGGATTTGCTTTCTAGCCTGATAGGTGAATTAATTTTGGCATTATGTTTTATATGTGTGCAAAACAAAATCAAATACATATTTTTATGTCATTCTGTTATTTGGGTAAAAAATGTTTTAGTATTCTAAAACATTGAATCTCATCAGGAAGGTAAGTTATTTGTTATGATGATGTGCTGGGAATGCATCATCCTCCTCCATGATACACCACACTGGAATTTCTGGTTGTACCACATTTGTCAAATTGAGGCTCATTTGTGTTTGTCTGATCCCAGTATAAACCAGCACTAGTGCAGATTCACTGCAGGGATTTAATGTCTCATTTCCCACTTGCTGATTTGGAATAACCTGAGATATGGGAAACCATCCAGGTGTATACTCAGAGAAACTAGGAGTAAATGGGAGTGTTGTTGGCACCAGAATGAGAAGCGTTTTCACTTTCAATGGAAAAGTTTTCTTATTGGCACCTTTTCAGGCCTTTTGGATTGTTCAGAGCCAGAAGCTATTATCTGTGTCCTAAAGCTATTCATTGTTGTCTTCAGCACTCTATGGTGTATAGTTATAGTAGTTCCTGATTTGTCGGGCTGCTACAGCAAGACACAGCAATCTTATGGCAGTATTAACATTGACTATTAGGACTATGGGAAAAAGATGAGATTTGAGTGTAGCAAGTTTCAATTTTCTTAGAAAAGTCATACTTTTTTAATTAATAATAATTTCTGTAATATTGGTATAATTTTCAATTCAATTGTGTAATTTCAATATTTTAAACGTATAATCTTTAATGTTATATTATTTTAACGTTATATTTAAAAAAGTGGTGATGCTGCTAGTATTTCGGCAAAAAAGGGGTTTTATAATGGTTCTGTTGTTGTGAACAGTTTACATCTCAAATTCTGCCAAACAGGTTCTCATTTACATCAGTAATTTGATGAATAAAATTAGTGAAAAATGCCCATTATAATTTACCTCAGCCCAGCCCATATATTTAAATGCTTTCTTTGGTTGACTTGCCAGTCTAAAACCCAAATATATCAAGTATACAATTATATATACCATCATATAAAGAAAAACATTAAATTTGTTTTAAATAGGTTTTCTGATTTATTGATTAATTGATTGATTAATTGCCTTTTCTGCTTGGTGTGTGCATTTTAGGAGCATTTTTTTAGGAGTATTGTCTTAACTGGCCCCAGAAGACAATGATAGAGAAGAAATAGGTTTCTACAAGCTGAATAAACTTGTACCAACATTGGTTCTTTCCTCCTCTTTAATGTATTTTTGTTTCTTTCTCCTCAGGTTCGCAGTGTGAGTTCGGTGGTGAATCGTCGCAGGGAGCAGCGGGTGCTGGTGATGGTCGTCACCATGGTGGTGTGCTATCTGGTCTGCTGGCTGCCGTACGGGGTCGTCGCCCTGCTTGCAACATTTGGGCCCCATGACCTTTTAACTCCAGAGGCCAGCATCACGCCATCACTGCTGGCCAAGTTCTCCACTGTCATCAACCCTTTTATCTATATATTCATGAACAAACAGGTGAGGTGTCCTTGTCTTACTGCCTACTTCTTCTACCACCACCATCTGCTCGCCTCTCTGCTGTGTGTTCATATGTCTCCTGCTTGCTTTCTCAGTGTAACATATTCAGGAATGAGAGAAATGACAAAGCAACATTTGTGTATAAATAATTCCACTATAGTTTGTTTCTTACATCTAATTACAGGGCACAAACACAAACACACACACACACACACACACATACAGTCATGTTTTGATTGTGTTGACTGATCAGATCAAATTTATTTGTGTCTGGTGCAGTTGCTGTGGTCTGCACAGTTGGAGGACGTGTGAATTGTTTAAGCTAATGTTAGCACAGCTGCTTGAAACACCCTATTAGCGGTGGACAGATGTCTCAAGGATACACAAATACCGTCTTGCCAACTTTATCAGTTCTGCCAAACTTTATCCAGTATTGTATGGAATCAGCATGATCTTGAGATAGTTAGCTAAATTGGACAGCTGCCAGACAACAACATTACGCTGCAATGCTCATCAACATGGCTGCCACTGTGAGCACATACAACCTGCTTCTTCCTTGGCTGGTTAATTCATGTATAATTAACATGTTATGTTGTAGTTTTAAGCAGATACAAGTGTAGAACTACAGTGGGCCTGAAAAATTGTAGCTGCTGTACACTTATAAATACTTAAAATAGCTATAATTTTAGTTTTCGCGACATAGCCAATGTTAGCATCAACAGCTGTCTATATACCACTTTAGAGGAACATGTCTAGAATGTCTATGTACTTTCCAATACCAACCGAAGCATCCACTCTGTCCTTAAGAAGAAGTGCTGCTGAGACACTGTATTAAAATGTGTTGTTGTAAATGCAACAGTTGCTCGGCAAGACCAGGAAGTAAACAACTGCTTATGCTAACATATTGTGTTTAAATATGCTTAAGAAAGCCCAAACTAAGCGTCAGCAGTCAGTCAGTCAGTCAGTCAGTCAGTCAGCAGTTCTGTGTCTTACAGTATAATTATTTGCTCTCCCTTATTTAGTCAAAGAGTTAAGACACCAGGCTAGTAATTGAAGTTATATGAGATTCACATCTAGGGGGAGTTAATGTAGGTACAAGCAGACCTCGCTCTACATCTGCTGGCTCCTCATTTACACACTCCAGCTACACACATGCAATCACACTGACACACATGCACACAAGCGTGCAGATCGAAGACAGAGACCTGACATTATTATCATGGCGTCAAAGCCATAGCAGTGTCAACGCATGGCACCCACCCCTCCCACCCACTGTGAGGTTGTGATACTTATCACTGTCATTCAAGGACACAGCACACGAAGAAAAAAAAAAAAAACTCAGGAAAGAGGAAGTAATCTAGTTGATGCCAGTGGCCTTCCTACAGCCAGCAGAGCAAACATCAGTGTGCTTTGTGTAGCATTTAATTGTGAATAAATTATTATAACAGCCATTAGTAGATTAGTATAACTGTAAACAAATATGAGGACAGCTTCTTTGTGACTCCTTGCTGCTTTGTCTATTTGTCGTGCAGGAGCCTCTTTCCCTCTCAAAGTAAAACAACCATCGTTTTTTATTTTTTTTTGACCAACTTTTAGTTGCACAGATGATGTTCGTTGAATTTTTAGCTTGTATTCCTGCTCTTGGGGAAACTGAGATAGTTTCATCTGGTAAAACATCCACAACTACAGGAACTAGACCTTTTCAAAATGAGTTTTTAATATTAACAACATCCAATACCATCCATTTGTATTGTTACAAGGCTTTGGTAACAATATATTGTGTTTCTCACTCAGACCCTATCATGTCATGTAAATGTATTCATGTACATTTTTATTCAACAATCATAGTGTCATATTTGTGTTGGTCTGTCATGGCAGGTGGTGGTTTGGATGGGATTCAACCTCTGCAGCATGTGTAGTGCTGAATGCTCAATTCTAACCCATGTTATGAAAAGATTGAATAAGGGAAGGGAAGAGAAAGACAAGAAGCAACAACTTTGTTTGAAGGAAAAAGGAAAATGAACTAAATCCAAGAGTGAAAATAAAAGCTAAAGAGGGTGGAATGAGGTAGGACAGAAATAGGAAAGTAAAGGGAAAGAGAAAAAGGAAGCAAAGTCAGAGGCGTTAAAGGAGACAGGAGTCTGTATGAGAGGAAGGACAAAGACGATGGAAGGTAAGAGTAGCAAAAGAAAGAAAATGTAGGAAGATGCAAGAATAAAAAGATGTAATGATAGAGAACAAAATGTAACAGAAGAGGGAAAAGAAACCATGAGCAGGAAAAGCACATTTGGGAATTGAAAGTGAAGGGAGATTGAAAGGAAAACAGAAATCTAGTAAAAGTGGTATGCTGGCTGGCTATGGCTGAAAAAAACGCACTGAGGAAAAGACACATGGATAAAAGACAGGTTGGAAAAAGCAAGGTGACAGGTGTGAGGAGGGATTCAGTTCTTTTTCATCTCCAAAAGGTAATGAAGCTTTGATTTTGATTAGCATGTGATGCTACTATCAGGGAGCGACATGCTGTGGCAGTGACCTTTCCTTCTTTTCTCAAACATTATCTGTCTCCGTCTCTTTTTATCTGCTTCTACCTTCGTCTGTCTCCCAGGTCTTTTTTTCTGTTGGGCTGCCTGTCTGTCACTTTTGAGCTTGTGAGACATTTAACTCTCTTTGATGGCTGACTTGTTACGACAGCGGTGTGTCTTGTAGTGCCAGAGTGAAGTTTTTTCAGGGGTTGCATATGCGTGTGTGATGATTAAGCTGCTAAATGAACTTTCAGGGCCGGTGGATAAGCGCTGTAGAGGCCACGCTGTGTGGCGCTTTCAGTCTTCAGTTCCTCCCAGCCCATGACTATGGCAGCAGTGTGTTGAGGCGAGTTGAAGACTTCAAGCGCTGTGCAGATTCACGCCCTGGACCTGAACAGTTACACCTGCACAGTTGTTAACCCTTTTTCTATGCAATGTATTCGATTTCAAAATGACTGGTTGTTTTGGTGTAAACTGTTGTAAAAAATTCTAAGAAAAGGTATTTCATCAAAATAATATGTGAATCATTGGACGTTTCCATCAGTTACCTATTATGTGACTATATTCATGACAGTGTGACAAAAACCAGGGCTGTAAAGTGCAAATAAGTACATTAACTTAAATACTTTACTTGAGTACTTCCATTTTATGTTACTTAATATTTCTCCTCCACTATCTGGCAGCTATACTTAAAAATTACTTTGCAGATTCAGATTATTAATATGAAATATAATCAGACAATAAGGTCTCATGTTCATTACACTGGTTTCTGCTGTTCTGCTGTGTTTTTTTATTTTATTTTATCAGCTTCTGTGGTGACAGAGGAAGTGTTGACACGCAACAAGAGTGATTTTTCTGGACTTGAACCAAGGGTGTTTTTCCCTTAACACCTCTCCTCCTTTTGTTCTTTTCTTGACTTTTGTCAAGGCCTGTATAACACTGGCAGCATGACATGAAGGTTTTGTCTACAGTAAACGAAGGAACAACAATGTGTATTCATAACCGTATTCGAATGTGTATTCCTTTTCCAATGTACCAACTTTTCTCCTTCAACTGAGACTAAAAGCTTTTTTTTGTGAGATTAAAAAATTGATTATGTATGCACATATTATTACACAACAAAAATTGCAGTTCTATCACATATTACTTTAAAGACACACACACACACACACACTAGCAGTGGCAGGTGAGGATTTGGGTACTCCTCAGTCTTAAGATCCAATCTGTGCCTGATTTTAGCCATAATCCCTCATGACACCAGTTCGTCCTGTTCTGCCATTCCTCTGTTTTTCTTCCTCCGTTCACCTCAGACATCCTTTTCTCCTTCACACCTCCCACCCTCACTTTGCACATCTATCCCTTCAGTTTCCTTTGGGGTTATGCTTTTAAACCAACAGCCCCCCCCCCCAAAGCACTGCTCTCCAATAGATTAATACATTGGGATTTGAGACACTGGAAGATTTAAAACAGAACTAATTTTGAAAGCTGCACAATCTCCTCAGGCTAACAAAAATTAATTGGCTCCTATATGATGAATTGTCAGCCAGCTGCTTAAATATCTCAGTTAAAAAAGCTCCACAAACTGCTCTGATTTGTCATATCAGTCACTGGTTGTCACTTTTTTCAAAGGGTAAAAACATGCTGGAGGAAAGTACTGACTCTGATGATGTAATAAGTGGTACCAAGTTGTCATGTATCATGCAGCATGCCCATTTGATCTGCGGCGCCCTGGGGAAATGTAGTAGACTTTAAGTATACGTGTGGAACTGGAGAGTATACTAAGTACACTACGTTTATCCAGGGGAGTGCGCTGCCGGCTGGAGTCCTGGTATGGAGGAGGGAGAGACCTGCATCGCTGAACTGCATTCAAATGACGTCAATTTTTGTATTTCTCAAAATAAAATTTGCAACCACTAGAACTGCATATGTCATAGTCTTACATATGACAATTTCTATTATAATCAGTATGTTGCTATTTCTGCTAGTACTATTAATGTTTTAGTATTAGCATCAAGTCTTCTATTACAAACCTCTCACTCGGACGAGTTCTAGTAGTTTGACTTCTGCTTCAATACCATTACTTCAGCTACTTGTACTGTCCCTTCTACCTGTTGAAGTAGTAGTATTAATAGTAGTTCTGCTGCTTTCACATGGTCTTATTACTGTTACTATGACTGTCACTAATATCATATCACATACTACCATTTTCTACCACAACTGCTACTATTTTGCCACAACCACTGCTTCTTCTACTACAACTACTACTACTACTACTTCCTCTACTTTTCCTCTGACAGAAAAGGTTTGATAACTACTAGAAGAATTGGACAATGGTCAAACTAAGGTGTTCATCATTCAGGGGTTGTGTTACCTGTATCTTACCAGATCAGTCTCTTACTGCAGTCTTTGCTTTGGCTTTTCACCATTCAAGAGCTACTGATACTCACATTGGCTGCATCTTATTGTATGATCATCTTATCAATCAATCAATAAATAAATCTAACAGCTAATTTCTCTGTTTACTTGTTGTACCTTTCCTGGTAAAGCAATAACTACTTTTCCAATGAAATCATGCCATGACAAGCTTGGCCATTTCTAGTATTATCAGTACTATTACAACCATTGCTGTTACTACAGTGCTAATAATGATACACATTGTGTGTATGTGTGTAGTTCTACAGGTGTTTCAGGGCATTCCTCAGCTGCTCCACCCTAGAGCGAGACTCCATCTTAAAGACATTTTCACGGCCAACCAAGACGCTCCGCACCATCCGCCAGGAGAAGGATCACCATGTGTCTGCTCCTGCCCCCTCCTCAGCCATGCCCACACCCAACTCCATCAAGGGAGTCCCTGAATCCTCACAGGGAGCCAATCACACACCTCCATCACTATCGAATCAAGGCTCCGCTGCTTCCCACCACTCCCCCGCTGCTAACAGCCCCAAACCTAATATGATTCTGGTGGCTCACTACAGGGAATAAGAGCAGAGGAGTGACAGCAACAGGAGCTGAACATTTAGAAGGGGAGCTGTGAAGAGCAGGGGCGCAGGTCTCCAATTAAAGAGACAAATCCTCTTAATAGCAGAAAAGAGCGAGCACAAAGTGAGCTCAGTGGGACTCTTAAATACAAGCTGGGACTTTTTAAATCCCAGAGTTATCGCTGCCTTGAGCAGTCGGCCACAGGGATATACACAAAATACCAATCTCATCCTGCGAACCAGAGGCACTGCATACAAAGCAGAAGGACGATATGAAGATGAGGGCTAAACATACTGTCATGCTTCATGTTAAGATGACTCTATTAGAATGTAATTGCTGTAATCACATCCATAGTGTGCACAAGAGCACAAATGTTGCATTGAAGCTCAACTTACCTCTGCCCAAAGTTTTGCAAAAAGTGGCCACTTTACAAGATACAAGATCAAAAATTTAACAAATTTGCTTTAGTTTGTGTGGTTTCTTCTTGGTACAGGGAAAGGGGTGCCTGTTTCTTCTGTGTACCACGATGACTAATTTTAGTTTTTTTCTGGATAAAGGTCAGGGCTTCGGGGTCAGAATACTGCCCACACAGAGCCAACATGAAGAGACTGATTACAAAATGAGACAGCCGCTGTTTGGAAAAATGAATGCCTGCATTTACCAAAAAAAAAAAAAAAAAAAAGGATGCTTGAAAGTAAGTTGTTTTGTGGGCAATTATTCACTTTGTGAGAGCTCTGCTTGCAAAACACAATGTTTAAATAGGATAAGGTAATGTTTGAGGAAGAAAATACATTTAATGTAGCTTTTGGAAATAAAGTTTTTGGGGATTGGAAGAAAAAAACCTTTTTTTGTGTGGATTCAGATATGTATATTTTTTGAAGATTTGTTTAATGTGCAGCGTAAAGGAGGAGGGGGATATGCGTTAGCTACGAGCCAAGAATTAGCATGTTTTTCAGGCTGGTATTAGCATGTTAGCAATGGACACGGAAATAAGCACGATTGCACTTTACTGACTCAGAGTAAACAGAGAGAAGATGGCCCCGGTGATTAAGAAAAAATCATTTTAAAAAATTACTGAAAATAAAAAAATCCACAGAAATAGGTCAGGTTATTTTTTCTTGTATTGATGAACTATCGTTGTTACACAACTAAATAATGTGATTTCTTAATCAGAGTAATAATTCAGGAACATTTTGGAGAAGCACAGTCTTCTTTGGTGGAGATTTCTTGAACTTTTGTTTTGTTTTATTTATTAATTTATTTATTTTGTAAACAGGGCAATGCGATATTTTGTCAGCTCGAGTGTGTGTTTGGTGTTAGTGGGATTTTTTTCCCAATGATAATTGGGTTGAAGAAAGCGGGAAGCAATTTTTCCTGACCCCGTTTCCATGCCTGAAATCGAAGGATTTGATACAGTGTTAAAGATTTGTTGAACAATTTTATGCAATTTAGGGTTTTTAAGGTTTTTATTATGCCTTTATTTACTCTTTGCTGCACATAGGCCCTCTGTGATCAATGCTGGGACAATTATGAAAGCCATTAAAGGGACATTTCACCATTTTATGAGGGATGTGTAAAAGAGAATTCAGTGTTTTGAGTTGTCTGGATGTTTCCGTAGCTACTGTTTCCCTTTGTTTAGTGGAAAAGTGGTT
The DNA here is from genome assembly GCA_038496675.1 of Rachycentron canadum. NCBI lineage: Eukaryota > Metazoa > Chordata > Actinopteri > Carangiformes > Rachycentridae > Rachycentron > Rachycentron canadum. Next base: position 16,725,359 of record CM076667.1, on the reverse strand, counting down.
TTGTATTGTCTCCCAGTGTAGTTTCCTTTGCTTATGTAACATAAATGAAATCATGTCACAAGCAGATTTAGATGTCTAAATGTTTTTCTGTTTATTTCACCCAAACTATGTCTCTCTCTCCCTCTCTCTCTCTATGTTTGTGTGGGTGTCTTTGTTTAGAAACTGGAGCTCAGTGTCACTTCCTCTCACTGTCTTTCCTCTTAATATAGTAATATTCACAAGTGTTGATTAATCCATGAATTATTAACAGAGGCATTATTTACAGGGAGGGAGGCAGATTAACGTTCTAAATTACAGCCTTCGTCTCGGGGAGAAACAAACAGCATTTGGAGCGTTGGAGTAGAACATTACAACTGTCAGCCATGAAAGAATAATGAGCGGATGGTGGCAAACACACACACACACACACACACACACACACACACACATACACACAGGAAAAAAAGTCAATAATATGTGTCTCAATTCACATCTCAGCAGCGGCTCAGAATGAACTCTGAATTTTTGTTTATTAATTACTGTTATTTTCTGGGTGTTCCAGTCTCCAGCAGAATAAAGTATAAAAATGACTCCTGCACCCTCTCTCTACATCTTTATGCTCAGTGTGTTCCAAGCTTTTAAAACACTGATGGATTTCTTCTCAAACATTATGTAGACCCTGTCTGGTTCAGGCAGACAGGTACATTGGGGTTGACCCCCTGTTCCTTAATTGGCTGTAACACAATGACAATGACTAATTCAAGAACGTTTTTGGTCGATTTTACATTTTTATATTTTGGTCTCCATCTCAGTAGGTAACCAGAGGAAGGCCCTGTTCACACTACAGCTTATTCCACCAGCAACATGTGCACTCATGCATTCCATGACATTTCCTATCAACATTGTGTAAATTTACAGAACAGTTGAGTTTTTTCCTCCGAATCAGCATGACCACTGTGCTAACACAGTCATCTAATTGTAATGAGTGAAGGTACAGCAGCCCTCTTAATTTCTCTTCTCATTATATTAACAAATTATGATCTGACAATCCTGAGCCTGATGTATCTTTTTCTTCTGTGCCATAGAGCTCCATTGTCCAAAACTATTAAAAACACAATAGTGGGCCACAGTGTGACATGTTCTTTCATTATTATTGATTTATTTTCACTGAATCGTACATACAATGTCCTGCAGTTGAAAAAAATCACCCAAAAATGCACTATTTCCTCCTGCTTGAGTAATGCAGTGGTTCTCAAAGGGAAAGGGTTCTCAGCAAAAAGGATAATAATTTATAATTCCATCCAAGTAGCACAATGACAGAATGTATGTATGTATGTATGACTATTTCAGCCATGGGTTTCTAACACTTTCTGTAAGAGTTGTGTCAGTTATCAGGTCCTTGATGTGAAAAAGTTAGAGAGTTAGAGAATGTTTGTTAAAAACTACAGTGTCCATCTGATTCAAATTATTACGCCTTTTTTAAAACATGAAACTAGGTATTTGCGACTGAATGGATATTTGAAAGATGTATGTCCTGAGCAGAACCCAATGACCTCGGGGCTGATTTCCTCAGACAGTGTACAGTATATGTCACCAGCCCTTATGTGTCACTGCAGTCAATATTTAAGAATCACACTTGAAGTACAAAGTACCTAGCAGCACTGAAAAGTAAACTCACCCTATATATTCGTATCTTGGACATCTCAAACAAATCTTTGAGATCAGTCCTGCTTTGAGCATGTGTCTATCTGGGATGTACTTTGCGTATTAACACTAAGGAGTGAACCAGCTGTGCCGTTATCACTCGCAGAGACGCAGATTATGTAATTAAATAAGAACTGATTATCAGTTCTTATTTAATTTGTTCAGAAATCAACTTCAGTGCCCTTTATATCATACTGTATAATGAAGTGTTGCTATTGTGATGCAACGTCAAGATGCAGTGTTCACATTTTAATTAAAAATTTACAAATTGGTGTAGAAGTCATAACACTGCTCAGCTCCAACTGGTTATACAATGTTTTGCATTTCAAGTGTAGATTTTTAACCCATCAATTCATGGTTTTCAAGCTGGATTTAGATTCTTGGTCCTGACTGTAGTACTTTAAATAATGAGGAGATTCTTAATCAAATTTGATCTCATGCATTACAAAATTAAATCCTGTACTCTCATTTCTCAGTGTCATAAACACCCAAAAAGCCTGTTGGCTATGTTCATATATCTGGGTTAAATGCACTTAAACTTGTTATGTTTGCACTCAAACGAACATGTTCACAGGTTTGTGATTTTCTTGAAGCGCTGCCAGTGATTTTGTCACCCGTCCTTGGACCCCTCCCCATCTGAGAAATCCAGCTGACAAAGTAACACAGGATATGATCAGCATAATTGTCAACACAGGAATGAAAGTTTTCAGTGTTAGTGGTAGCAACCTCCAGGATAGCCTCTTTTCACGTTATACTAAAGAGAATAATCACAGCGGTATACTTTTTGATTGTTTGATATTATCAGGTTGTGATATTTAATGCATGTTGTCCCCATTTGACTTCAAACTGCGTCTCCCCTTTATTCAGCTGCAGGATGACTTGCACATTGTGACAGCAAGAGCGAAAACAAGCGAGAGTTGCGCCTCTTGTCAAAGCTGCCACCAGTGCTCAATGCTGCTGGATTTTACAGAGCTGGAAAGTGTGGGATCATGTGTCACTGGTGTCTGGATGCAGATTGCAAATGATGGTTGGATCATATTCCACAAGCTCTTGCTGGGCTCCTGCGTGCATGTGCATGACTTTCAAATACAGTGTTTGTGAGGTTTTTGAAGCACTGAAGCATTAGAGAATGAATAATACTTCCACCCATAAACACACAGTGGTATGTCAGTTTTTGGCGATGGGAGGAATTTCCTTTAATTAAGGCAGGTCCTGCATTACGACCATATAATATTGCCCTGTATTATAGAGGGGAGCTGTGTCAAAGCTTTATTTTGAGATCAACTTGAAAACCTGTGAGCCTATTGTGCTCATATGGTTCGAGATAGAGTTGTATTTAATCAAGGTAACTGCTTGGTCAGATAGGTACTATAACATCAGTCCTTCCATTGTCTATAGCACTCTCTGTGCATGATCATGGGGGGGCAGAAGCCAATCCCAGTTGACATTGTGCAAGGGCAGGGTCCACGCTGCACAGGTCGCCAGTCTATCACAGGGCCAACATATAGAGACAGAGACAAAAAAACATTCACAGTCACACTCACGCCTACAGGCAATTTAGAGTCACCAATTAACCCGTAAGGTGTCAGTGCTAACCTCTGCACCACTATGCTGGCAATGGCACTGTAACACCAGAGGATTAATGCTCAGTTTTCAGGTTTATGGAGCAATAATGAAGCTGCAACACATTTTTAAAAAATAATTTTTGCCCTGAAAGTGATAGGTGATAGGACAGATGAACACTGACATCATCACTAGGGGTCTGCAAATTTTTTCTCCAGGACATCAAATGAGACGAACCCAGCTGTTATTTCAAATTATTCTCCTCTGAAACCAGTAAATTACTAAGCCCTCTTCAATGATGAATTTTTATGTTCCCATAAACAGTTATAAATGAGATGGACTGGTGTTTGACTCAGAAGTATCCCTGGACTATCAATTATGGCAGCAAATGTAGATAAACACTGGTCCACGCAAACACACTAAAGATGCATCAGAAAAGATAAATGAGCTAATTTCTAGCATCCTCTTATTGAAAGCACTTAGCAAAGCAGAAACTATAGGAAAACACCTTCATTATTAACAATTCTTTGACATGTCCTTAGCATGTCCCTCCTCCGACTCCTCTTGTAAATTGAATCGATTGTATCTCCGCTAAATCGCTACATGCATCCTCATTAGGAACTTGATAAAGAGAGGAGAGAGATTCATATTGGTTTTTATAATCCTTACATTTTCAGGATAAATGTCCACGTCAGCTCAAATGAGTGAAACAATTTTCAGTGAAGGAGATGAAAACACCCAGTGGTTACAAAAACAAAATGTAATTTATGGATCGGATAATTGTCCTGACTACTATTCTGATTAAAAAAACATAATCATCTATCAAACTCTGGGAGCTCCATAGTACAAAAACTATTTTTTTTTTCTAACCGTATAAAAACCACAAGTGTATGGGAGAGAAATCTGTTTCCTAAAATGTCACATAAACAACGTTTTGACATTCTTAAGTAACTGTGTTTGATTTGATATTTCAATCGCAATTTAAATCTGCTGGAAAAGGACATAACACCTTTTATTTTGCTTACAATCTTTTGCAATTGGTGTTTTTAATGACAGTTTCCTATGAGGGGGAGGTTAAACTGGGTGTTTGATTTGTTTCTTTGCACTATTTTCATCCTTTTTAATCACCTGTCCTATAAACTGGGATAATTGTGAAACTTGTTAATCTTTGAAAATGTAATGCAAAATTAAATTGAAGCTGTGACTGAAATATATAGTTTGAATTTGCTGTATATTCCAAAAACAATTTAAACTGACAGTGGCCGGGTTTTGACTTTGGGTAGGTAGGCCTGATTTATTTGTTGTTTTTTTTTTTTTTCTTTTGTCTAGTTGTATGACTTTGAAAGTAGTGTTCTGCTACTGCCATCCACATCTTCTACTTCAGAAAAGCCAAATCTATCCCTGTTGTACCAGCTCAAAATTTTAATAGTACATGTTTTTTTTAAAGGGGGTTGCACTACAGCCACAAGTGCAACACAAAAATCAAAATTTTAATATATTAAATTTGAACTGAAAATTTAATTGTTATTTTTAAATTGCAAAGAGAAGAGATTCACATAAACACACAATTTACCACCTCTTAAATAAGGAGAGAGGTCTCCAACTATCAATGGTCCTTGTTCAGCACAGCTCCAGTGCCAGAATGTCTTATATACCATTGGTATATAAGACCTGTACTATGAGATTAGCAAGGTAACTTTAGGTTGAACCCTTAACACGTCTTTATTCTTCAATTATGTTTGATATTAACTGACATACCATTTTTTTTGTACTTTGGTTTCTCCACCTCAAGTTTAACTTTTTTGATTAGATGTTGTTTGGACCCAATGTTGAGTTTTTTGTATTCACTATTCTAAGCTCCTCTTGAATAGAAACATCACAATGTCTCCTCCAGCCTGAAACAAACAAAACACGTAACACAGTTGCCTTAACATTTCAGACATTGTGGCATTACAAGGCTCACATGAAGAAAAATGCAAAGTGTAAATTTGAATACCCTCTTTGAAATAAGGTTAATTCACTACCACTCGTGATCCACTTGACCTATAAGTGGATGCCACAGGCTCAGGGGGAGGAACATTTCCCTCTTGCTATAAAATTAAAAACATATCAATGGAGGCAATTGATCCTTTTAAAGAAGGAGTCCACTGGAAGCGGTTATTAGTCCCATGTGCAGGCCACCACCATTAGCAAATAATTGGAGAAAAATCAATTACAATAAGACCCACACTAAACATCTGTGTTAAAATGGGCAAATGTAACACTAAAGTGTACTTCTAAAGCTCTGACACTGTGTTCCTCCATCTGAGAAAATAAGATGTGCAATTAGTTTATCTAATCCATGTTCAGCGACCACAGATGTCATACGTGTATCTGCCTCCATTGGTACCCGTATGGGGCTGAATGTAATGTCTCCCCATCAGAAAGTAAATGCAGTACTTTTAATGCTGTTTTGGCTCTTTTTTTTTTTTCACAGACATGATATTTTTATATAAACTGTGACTTTCTTTCAGTTATGTAGTTCTTGAGTGAGATCTTGAGTGGGCTGTCCCAAGAACTGCTTAGTCCGGGGACACATACTGACATATTTCCTGTACACATATGACATGTTGGGAGCTGTTACTTCTACCTGGGTCTGATCACTCTCTTCCAATTAAGAGGCAGCTGTCTTTATTGCAGAGGAGCATAGACTCAGCAGGAGAGTACCTCTGTGCAGGAGGACCCCCTCCTGCCTTCAGTTGTTTTTTTTTTTTTAATGTAAAAAAAAAAAAAAAAATCATTTTGCAACAGGGACTGAAGCACTAAAGCCTTGTAGTTGTTGTACTAGCAAGATAAGCCCACTTACTTAAATTATGTTTATATATTTATTTTTTCTGTTTTCTCTTTTCATTTGACACCACCAAGGTTGCAGCTGAAAGAATAAGGCTAAAACTGTCATACACAGCATAAGAATACAAATTAAAATTTCTGATTTAATGGAATGCACAAATGCAATTATAATTAAATCCACTTGAATGATGCTGTGCTTGAATGATGGGGCAGGGTTATTATAAGATGTTAATTTACTCATTCACACTGTAATATCATAGTATGCTCTTGGTTTGTAAAATATGCCACTCTGCTGCCATTGGTCATATATAGCAAACACTGTTTTTATGTGTTCAGTAATGCTTAATTTTGATTGTCAGGCTTAGCGAGGCCATATAATAAAAAGGATATAATGAACTTTGTAGTACAGGCCCAAGGTGTGGACCGTTAATTGTATATAATATTTATACATTTCCAGCAATGGGTGGTGCAAACCTTTCAGTCCACAATAACACAGGGTACACTGACATGATATGCCAGGGTCAAGAGTATAGAGCTGATAGCGAAGTCAGATATTTTTAATTGACTTTCTGTGATAATTATGTGAACCCTGGTGCTTTTAGAGTAAATAAACAGAACTCTACATGAACCTGAAGCCATCACAAAGCCACTCCTCACTCTGATAGAAGTGCAGTTCAAATGAATGGTTTATCTTGTCAGGATAGAAAATTGATTTTTCTACCCTGAGCGTATTATCTCATGGAAAGTAGGATTATGGGTGCTGAAAATCTGCCAAAAGTAAGTGATAAATTTGGCAATGCTAAACAACATATTTCAAAAACAAATTATGAGATTAATGACAGATTTTGCATATATTTGAGTGAGAGGGAGAGAAAGGGAACTGATGAGTGAGAGGTGTTAAGAAAGTGAGGGAGGATAAAGATAAAGCCAGAGAAACAAAAATAGGCAAAACTGTTTTTCAGAGAGATCTTTTGCAATGAGACCTTAGAATAAACTGCATTAATTCCACAGTCCAATCACAGTGCTGAGTTTGTTTTAAATTAAATAACACTGTGATGAATGTTATCTAGTGATTGAAAGGTGAGGGCAGCAGCATGAACATATTGTATCTCTACAATTCAGCACAGATAGTATAATGGATTGTAATTGTTTTTTCTGTCGTTCAAAAAGCTGTGTTCCAAGAATCCACTTGGAGTTTTTAGTTTAAAGACAGGTTGGACACGTATTTTGACAATTGGCTACCTCAGTCCAAGTATTTATAATGATCTACTGCACTAATCACATTTCCACTGAAGGTGTGTATTCTGAGTGAAAATTCATACAGTTTGTTCTTTTTTTGAAGTTTGAAACAAAATTACAATGCTGATCGTGCGTTTGTCAAAAGAAGACTGTTATATACAAGACAGCATCATCAGCATAAAATGGGATGTTAAAGTGCTGAGTAAAAAATAAAACATTTACAGTGTATAAATCACACGGGCCCATTATTGAGCTTGTATTGAGCTTGAAATTAATCAGTTTTCTGAGGACTGGTCCTTTGGAAAGCACACCAAAAGTTGAATAGAGCAAACATAATAACATGTAACCAGGAGTTAAATTGGGCTTGAGCTAAGCTCCATGTCCTTCAATATCATATCATTGTATCATCACAAATCTCCCAGCTAAGGTTATAGCATATGAACACCATCAAACGCCTCAGGTGTGTACAGTCTCTAATGATGCAAATAGCACCATTTGATGGGAGAAGAGGATGCTTTATCGTTTACTCTGTTGTAAACAAACCTTAGCAGTCAACAGTGTCCCAGCCCTTTTGCTCTCAAGATTGTTGATTCAGTTTAACCACAAACACACAAGAAGCTTGTCATTTCTCTGATACTCATTAATAGAAATTGGAATTTCATGAATATTTCTGGTGCCACCATTGGTTTCAGGTCAGCAGTTATGTGTATAACAGCTCCTCAGTTATGTTGACACACATTCCGGGCAAATTACATTTTCAGATGCAGCTCACCCTTTTTCAGACATCAGAAAAGTTTAGGGGTACAGGCTTTTGGAGACTATTTGATGAGCCAACAGGCACTTTATTTGAAGCATACTGACCCCACTGCCAACATCTGATAAATAGAAGACCAGAGAAGCAAAACACATAAACATACAGCCTGCAAAGTGGAGTTCTCAATTTTTATCTACTTCGGAGGGGAACTTGTGACAATTTGCTCCTAAATTTATGAAATTGGGTGACATTTTAGTCACTGAAGCTTTAAACGGACCATCGGTTGACTCATTTTAGATTTACCATTTTTCTCTCACAACTGCCAATTTCTCTGACAGAAAAAGCGCACTTTAGTGAGGATGACTTATTTGCTCTATTGTGTATTAAATAATTCAGTACATAATTTTTTTTGGCTTACTGTCCTCTCATCTCTTTGTTTAAGTGGCCATGTGCTGCTACTCTGTTGTCACAGCTGTGAGTTAATACTGTAAACAAGACGTTTAAGCCCACATATGCACATACATATTCATGCACATTCATTGTTGTGTTTGTCTTTTCTTCTCAGGAGCTCTGAATAAGCTCCCAAAGGAAGTGTCAAAGGTCACGATGAGTAATGTGAATATTCATCACAGTCGCACTACTCACATTACATTACTCTTAAACACCTCGACAACACACACACACATGCACTACTGATGCTGATGATCTACTACATGCACTACAACTACAATTGGGCTCACACGTGGAACATGAGTACAGAGCCATGTGACACTTGTTCATCGTCCTGCCATTCACTTTCACCCATCATCTTTCACCTTTTTGCCCTTTTCTTAATCCTTCAACTGATCACAACAATCGAGACAGATGCTGCTGCTCATCCTCACCTCACAAAAACATGTTCTCAGGGTCCTGTCTGAAAGCTTTCATTCTCTTTCTCTTTATCCTCTGCGCCTACTCTCTTTTATTCTTGTGTGTTAACCTTGTGTATGAGTAAGAGAACAAACACACTGTTTGGCTTGAATTCACAGAAATTATGAGGTAACAAAAGATGAATTGCTCCTCAAGAGGCATAAAATAATGAAGTATAGCCAAGCTTTCCTGGAATGCTAAAATATAAAGGAGCAGACAGAGAAAAGGTATGAAGCAGCTGAAGAGTCAAATATGTTATGTCTCAAAAAAATGAAAAAAATGAGCAGGGAAGTTTCCAGGATCTAAAAACTATAAATATTTATAGGTTTCCTGAAAACCTGTGTGTCCTCTCACAGCTCAGTGTTTTATGTTTTGTTTGTTTGTTCCAAGCATAGTTTTTTTCTTTACAGTTGATATTTACATTGTATTTACACACTGACAGTAACTGCACACATTATCATGTAAAGAAAATAGGCTCAAGAATGAGTTGACCACTGGTTAGATGCTCACCAACCAGGACCAATGAACAAGACATGACAAGTTGGCCTCAGCTGGATCCTGTGGGGAAAATTGCCAGAGAGTAATTTTGCCTCTTCTCACTTGTGATGTGATTTTCAGGGTGTTCAGGGTGTTAAACAATCTGCTTTCTCTTCTTGCTTGGACTATGGATGGAGTGCTCTCATCAAGCTGGATTTTATGCAGCCATGTCTGCAGGAAATGCAACTGCCAACTGTGACAGCTCAGTTTCATAACATTTCCTGAGCTAAAAGTGAAAATGAAAACAGTGATTGTTTCTGATCTGGTTGACATATTTGGCACCTGTGATGCTCCACTTTTAGATTTGCTGCCCAAGAGAGAGACACTGAACTAAATGCATTTTCAAACCTATTTAGTTCAGTTGAATCAAGACTGATTTCATTCATTTTCTGCCTTAGTACAATTTGTCTGTGCAGATTAACACAGGTACAATTTGTATGCTGGGATGCTGATGGTTGCAATCAACTCAGGATGCAACTACAGACTATTTTCATTCTCTATTTTAATGTGTCAATAATTTTTTGGTCTAAAAAGTCAGAGTCCAGTGTGACATCTTATTTCTCGTTCTGTCTGACCCCCACCATCTGAAATTAAACAGCATAAGAAATTCACCTTTGTGCAGGAGTAGAAAAGAAAACGGAAGAAGCTGACCAGACTCGACTTGATGGCATTGTCCAGTCAGATACAGGTGTAAAAACAAGGTCTCAATTTGTTATTGTAACTTTAGTGTCACACACAGTGTGGGAACTTTGAGCGCTGAGTTTCACATGCATTTTTCTGCTTTTATCTCTTCACAGATTGAAGGTTGATTTACAACTACAAACTTTGGAATTATTCGAATAAGCTGTGTGATTATCTCATCTGCAATTTAATGTAAGAACCACTCATCTTATCGGTGTCAAAGCAATTTCCAGACTTTTGAAACACCTTTTATTGCAAAGTTTCCTAGACCTTGCTGCTGCTCTTGTATAAATATATAAAAAAAACATTTTTGAGAAAGTTCACCATTTCACATATATAATCAAGCTGTAAGCTGTTTGCAATGAATGGAGGCTAGAGCACATGACAGATTGTCCTCATATATTCAGGGAAATGTCTGGCTTGTTTTGCCCTTGTGCTTCAGGTCATTGTCATGGTAAAATGAACATCTTAGCAGCTTTCCAAAGTGCTGTAGAAACAGTTTTTTTTTTCCCAGTCCCTGATGCAGCATCCCAACATAAAGCTTCGAGCATCAGGCATCTCTGTCGGTGATTCAGGAAATAAGTTGGACCTGGTTTTTGTCATTCACAACAAACTGTTTAATTTTTTATTCCTCATTTAATGACAGAATCTTTTGGGTCATTCAGGTGCTTTGTGGAAAATCCTCAGAAGAGCTGTCATTACCATTTAAATAGAAGGGCAACAGGCGTGTACGCCATCACTGCAGAGGAAATACTAAGTTCACTTCAGCCTTTTTCAGAATTGCCTTTTATGGAGTAAGCATGATGGCAGGTTAACATGTCAGGTTAAAAATCACTTTGACAAACATATGGTTGGGCTTTCTAATATTTCTGCAATGCCTCTCATACAATCTGATTTGAATGTAGTAACATTAACAGACAGGCATGGACAGGCATGAGCAAGATGAGTACACCTGGAGAGCTGCAACCTGGGAGGGGGTCATCCTGCACCACTTCAGAAGGGTATTTACAGATTTACATTTCAACATGACAACAAAGTGAAGCACAAGGCCAAAACATCAGCCTGAATATATGACGACCATTTGTCATGCACTCTATGTTCAAAACAGGTATGTTTAATTCAATGAAACTCACATCAGATAAACTAACACTCACTTTTCAACTTCAGTCAAAAATGTTTTTGCAATATTTAAATTGCCAGCTCTTCAACAATGTTTTTTTACTCTACATAGTTTGAAAATGCACAGGAGGGAGATGAAACTTAAGAATAAGGAACTCTCCAATTCCCTCAGTGGTCAATTTATTGTTTCCCTTTCTATTTATTTTATTTTACTGCAAACAATCATTAATCTTGACCACTGAAATGAACTCACATTGGTGCAAAATGTTACTGTGTCTGTGCGAGCTGTTCAATATCAGTATTTCAGTCTGTCTGAAGGCTTCATTTAAGGCAGAACTTAATGTAAAGCTTCTTATTGTTCCTCTCACATAAATGTTTAAATAAAAATCTATTTTGCATCTCACTCCATCAAGGGTTAAATGTGAAGGGCCTCAGGAGAGAGGAGGAGGAACCATCTGTTGCTGTTTTAAACAGCTGCTCTCCACTTCTCCACTTCATATGCACACAAATACAATCACACACGAACACGCACACATACAAAATCCTGAGGCATTGTGGCTCCAGATGGCACAGCTTCATGGCCAAACATGGAAAGTTTGGCAAATGTACACAGGAAGAGACACACACAACAAATTTCAGAGACGCATGTTCAGACAAGCTTTTATAAGAATGGACTTCATACTGAACAAACGGCTGCTGCGCGTCCATGACCCTTCAGAATAAATTCTCAGAGTATTCTATCACTTTTCTGTAATTAAGTGCGGAGAAGGAGAAACACTGAGGAAGCACTTCTCTGACATATGTAAGTTTGGACAGCAATCATTAACAGACTGGATTTGGAAGTGGAAAAAACACAAACACACACTTTTGTACATACGCACCCACACACACACACATCTGGCAGTATGTTAAAAGGTGATTAATATTTAATCAGTTAGCGAGGGATGTACCCGCAGTGAGCTGCAGGATGATGAATGAGTGCTCACAGTGAAGGATAACAAGATAAACACCAGAGCATCGCCAAGACGACAGCGGGGAGGTGGGGACATCTATCACACCAAGGTTGCCATGACAACCTGTCGCCAGTTGTCGCCTGGCGACCACTCCTCGCCACTCACCTCTGAGAGCCGTGGCCCTCAAGCGACACACGACACAGGATCCAACTAATCACCAAGTTATACAATGACAAGAGGATGAAACTGAGGAGAATGGGGGG